>JACEFZ010004080.1:320000-713823 GCA_014155875.1 Cepaea nemoralis | reverse complement strand
TGACACACAGTGAGTGATAGTTTAGACAGGTCATGGTGATACTTTAGACCGGTCACAGTGAGTGATAGTTTAGACAGGTCACGGTGATAGTTTTGACAGGTCACGGTGATAGTTTAGACAGGTCACAGTGATAGTTTAGACAGGTCACAGTGATAGTTTAGACAGGTCACAGTGATAGTTTAGACAGGTCACAGTGATAGTTTAGACAGGTCACAGTGACTAATAGATTAGACAGGTCACAATGCCCTGGGCGTACAATATTCGCCTCCCAGAGGGTAGGATGGTTTGTGGGTAGGTATATATACGAATGTACAACAGGAGAAAGACACGGGAATCACGAACAGGGTGGAAAGTTTCAAGTAGGTAAATGGATGGAAACATTTGGCAAAGTTGCACCATTTCTGACGATCTGAATCGCCTGCGTTATATCGGTGGTAAAGTTTATATTACCTTTTTTCTTATAGTCCACGCCGTGTGGCGTTGGTGATCACGTCTGTCCATAACCTTCTGTCCTTTGTGCTGCCAATCTTCTGTCAATCCATGCCGTGTGGCGTTGGTGATCATGTCTGTCCATAACCTTCTGTCCTTTGTGCTGCCAATCTTCTGTCAATCCATGCCGTGTGGCGTTGGTGATCATGTCTGTCCACAACGTTCTGTCTTTTGTGCTGCCAATCTACTTATAGTCCATGTCGTTTGGCATTGGTGATCATGTCTGTCCATAACCTTCTGTCCTTGGTGAACATTACTGACACTGGTAGAATTAGAGAGAGGAAGTAATCATCCGAGGACCGTAGACATATTGGAAGTTATAGCCAACACCTTAAAATGACAACAATGCTTCCCTGAAGAAATTCGTAATCCCGCATACATCGCATGAAACACAGCTGTGGGTGATTAGGAAGCAGACTGCCTCGCGTTGGTTTTCATACATTGGTATGCGCGCCGGTTATCCAGAAAACAAAGGTAAACAGCTGAGCATAAACTTGCCAAGAAATCACATACAGTACCCCCCCCCCCCCCCCCCAAAAAAAAAATGCTGGGATTGACTGCTACGCTCTATAAAGGGTATGCAGTTAAGTAAAAAGAGAGAGAGAGAGAGAGAGAGAGAGGCGCTAGCATTTGGAGGTGGTGATATCTAATGTCGATGTTGTCTATATCTATCAATTTGCCAGTTGTCTAGTGTATCCCCTGATTCTATCTCACTTGACCTCTATGAATGCCTTTCAATTTCCGTGGCGGACGGACTTCTCGTAGCCGAAAGGATAAGAGCACTCGCTCTTCAAAACTTCCAGTGCACTGCCGACAGTCGGTTGGACTTAACTGATTAGCTGCCAAGGGATTATTAATCGTCTTAAACGTCTCCCCGTATATGGATTTATATAGCGCTGCAATGTTATCATTGCGAAATGTTGTCTCAGTTAAAATATCAATACGGTAGTTTTCCCCAAGTAGCCTGTTATAATTTGATATATAATACAACGTGCCTGCTACCATATTAACAACTGTCAAGTCATGACTGTAACACAATCCTACTTCCCATTTCCCGCCATTCAGTTTTGTTTGGTTTAAACCTACGTTTGGTTTGATACTGAATCAGTTAAACGGTGACTTCTCGTCCTTGACATCAATGTCAAGCACTTGAGAAGTCGGGGTGAGTTCGCCTCATGGCGACGGACACTAGTAATAGGGAAAGCTAACCCACACACAAACATAAGTCCAGTGTGGACAAGTTCAATGTGGGGGGGGGGGGGGGGGGGAGCGATTGTACTTATCAGAAATGACTATGGGTGGGGATGTTTATTATGTTTGGTAGCCGTTGAGCTGGATCAAGAACCGACATCACAGTACTCGGGAAATTCAAATACATGTTCCGTCTACATCTTCAACTGCCAGCTAGGAGTCCCAATACTGTACTAATGGTACCAGTTGCAATCTGAATATGTGTCCCTCTGACTTTTCTTGGAGCGCTGAGTGTCGGCCAGGTCCATAGATCACTCCCCGCCACCATTCTCTCCAGGCTATGAGAATCTATCGACATTACACGCACACATGATCTCACAACGGCCCGGCCACACGCAACAATACCCCCAGCCAGTGGTTCGCTGAAAGCCAGTCCTAGTTTTGTATTAACCGCCGCCATTGTGGGGACGTTGGTGGAGAAGATGGCGACGTTTTGGTGAGTGGTTTATGATTGTCTTCACCACAACGGTCTTCTCACAGTTTGTTCATGGCCAGTTTATGACTATAAGATTATCTTATTGGTTATTAGTGGTTACAGAAGACGGCTACATGATGATTGCACTGTTTTCTGAAGGTAGACATAATACAATCACGGCAACAGAGCTTTCAAACTGCCAGGATATCTCATTTAAATAAATTAATAAATTATCTTCTTTTGTGTTTTCTAAATTTGTCGTTGTCACCAATGCTCGCCAATACATGAACAAATACTTGGTTCCTGTTATAATAATTGACTGACTGTGTAGATGTGAGTGTATAGAAGAATGCTAAGAACATTGTGGGCGGATATATACAAACAAATCAATGAAGATTTCTTTCATTTTAACATTTAGTTTTAAATATCTGGAAAGAGGTAAGAAGTTAACTCACAAAGAGAACTGGTTACTGGCATCAGAAGAGGGCTACTGTCCACATGTTGTTGGGTATGTCATGAGAAGGGGAAGGGTGGAGTATGTTGTGACAACAAGAAATTTGGAGGGGCGGAGGGAGAGGAAGAGAGAAGTTGGACAGTTTGGTGCCATGCCACAGAGGAACATATTCAGAAATGATTGGTGCTGAGATGAAGTCTGTTGGCTTTCATGATCACCAAACCAAAGCCACATGGCATGGACTGTAAGAAGCTAAAGCTGATTACTACAGCTACTACTACTATTAATTATCATCAAGTGGCCTGCCAGCTGGCGTAGGCATTCATGGCTCTCCACAGATCTCTGTCGTGGTGTTCTGGATCAACTCTGCTAGTTTAGTTTAGTCAATTGATCAACATCACGGCACACGGTTTAACCCATAAGTGCTCCGTTTTCCTCCCAACTCAAACCTGAGTCTGGAGAAACTCAGCTCAATGCACAAACTCCGTTGCATCGGTGAGAATCCTGAAATACTTTGGGTAGATTTTTAACTCGAAATTTTTGCCAGGGCAGCACTGTTAGGCTACTCTATTTCGATTTCCAACTGCCGAGGGATTTTTTACGTGCGCAACAATACACATGGGCGTCCGATCTCACTACCTAGAGACCAGGGGAAATTTTATTACTGGAAGTCCAGGTGGATTTTTTAAATAAATCCCGGTCCTCACCGGGGCCTGAACCCGGGACCTCCAGCACTCGAGGTGGACACCTCCCTCGAGACCTCTCAGCCCCCCAATTCTGCTGATGATATGAAATACCTCCATGCCACCATCTCAGTCCATCCAACATCATTTCTCTTGGTCTGCCTCTGTCTCTCTTCCCCTCGATCTTTCCAGTTGTCACGATGTTCTCCAATGCCTCTCTTCTCATTACATGACCAAAGAAAGCTGTTTGTCTCTTTCTTATTGTTGTATATAAGTTCTAGTTTCATTAGCCTCTTTCAGGCAATCATTGTTAGTTACTTGGCAGTCCAAGGAATTCGCAACATTCGTCTTAAAAACCACATCTCTGTTGCCTCCAAGTTCTTCTTAATTTGTTCATTTACATTCCAAGAATCACTGCCATACAGCAAAACAGTTTCTGTATAGCACTTCAGCACTCTCTTTCTTACATATTACATAAGATACTCTTAATTCTACTACTACTATTACTGTACTGTTAATACTACTACTATTACTGTACTGTTAATACTACTACTATTACTGTACTGTTAATACTACTACTATTACTAGGACAACTCCTGTACTATACTTACTACTCCTATTTTACTACTATTATTACTAAATGCTACCACTAATCTTACTATAGTGTAGCAGTAAATAGTATGTAGGAGTTATACTAGTAATAGTTAATAGTAGTATTAATAGTACTACTAATCATCATCATCAAATGCCTTGCTGATGCATGGGTGATCATGTCTCACCACACCAAATCTTGTGTCAAATAACGTATCAATTATGTTGACACCTTTTCATGACAACACATAAGGCTCTCAAAAATGTTCTCTCACAGTCTTCCTATATCTCTCTGACCATGAATCTTTCCAGTTGACACACTATGACCTCATTTTTGTAGTCTTTTTTTTTTTTTTTTACAACCTCCTTTCTTAGGTTATTACTACTAATTAGGATAATTTAATAAATCTGTGATATTTTCTTTGCAATCAATAAATTGTACTTGAATCAGCGAAAGAGAAATTGAGCAAACAGCAAAAGACATGTTATTATTGTCTCAGGGATCAAGAGATAGGGATCAGACAGCATGTTCCTATAAAGAGGGATTTTCTGTGTAAAGTTGTAAAAACATGCAAAAATGTATTTAAACTAAATTACCACTCTTGATAATGTCTCATCTATGTAAAAATGTGAAGGTTTCTGCAACAAACAGGCGATTACAAGCTGCTGATAGCTAGAGTTTGTGGAATTTTGACCACTGTGCAAGTCTCACAAAAATAAATAATTAGTTGATTAGTTTTTACGTCTAAATGAATAAATCACATCTTTTAATATAAAAGTACAACATTATATACAACAATAAGAAAGAGACAGCTTTATTTAGGTCATGAGATGAGAAGGGAGGCATTGAAGAACATCGTGACAACTGGAAAGATCGAGGGGAAGAGAGGCAGAGGCTGACGAAGAAAAATGAGGCTGAATGGATTGAGACCATGGGATGGAGGAATATCATCAGCAGAGTTGATCCAGAACACCAAAGACCAAGATCTGTGGTGAGCCATGAACATCTATGCTAGCTAGCACAACACTTGATGATGATGATGATGTCCTAGATTTAAATTTGGGTAAATATATAAAAAAAAATTCCTGAGAAAAGGCCAAGAAACTAATCAGTATTTATTATTAGACTTTATGACAGAATTTGTCAAAATCCTAGATACCTAGGGGAATGAAACTCAGGTTCATACAGGCAACAAACTCCGTTCTGATACTATCTGACATAATTTATTTACAGTAAGCTGGCGAAGAATGGTTTTCGCAGCCAGCTACACTTGAGTAGCATATCACAGGAGTTCATAACAAAGCAATCATACATAATCATTACAACACTCTATCATCTATCTATCTTATGAGTAACACCCCTAAATACACTTGGGTTCAATCTATCAAGTCCCCCTTAAGGTAAGCCCTGTTGCTTCTTCGATGTCCAGTCCGGCGTCTGCCCTCTAACGTGTCTCGATCGGACACGGGCTGTAACTCTCCTCGAGCTTCTCGTGGAACAGGTCCTGGCACGCGGTAAGCGGGTTCCACCTGTGTCCACGGGGCTGTAGGCGAACTGACCTATCCTTCTCGAAGGCTCTAGATTGTTCGAGCATTCGAGTGGGTCTCTTTAGTTCCCTTGTATTGGGGTTATGTCCCTTTTCTAATTCCCTTCTATCTTTACGTTCCTACCGACTCCATGTGAGACTCTTGCTATGTTGTCTGAATGCGTCTTTTGCGCCCATTCTGAAAGTTTATCGGCGGTATAACCTAATTTAATTCCTAATTCAAAGCACTGTTCTAATGTTGACATCTTGTAACTTTAGCTAATGTTAAATTTATAGCAATTAAATCCCTTTGGAAATAGTTTGGGTGCAAAAAAATTGGTTATCTCCCTTAATGTTTACATTCAAACTTTCTAACGAACAAGTTCACATGGTCATGAAATTTGCATATATATATCATTAATAGCAATACATAGAAAAAATGTTACATCAATGAGAATATGCGAGTATCGATTAGGGATACAATGAGCATGAAATGGGACTTATCTTATTTACTGGTTTCTTGGCTATAGTGTTGTTTGGTTCCCCTGTTTTATCGCCACTGCTGGAGAACAGTTTACATGCACACAATTTTTCGCGGAACAATCTGTTGTTGGAATTTAAAAAAAATTAGTAATTTGTCACCGTAATTGTCCAGTCATGTCAATGTTAAATTTTATGAACATAGTTTTTAAGTAATTCTCTAGAGGGACTACGATAGCTTATGAACAGATGATACGATAGTAGCTGCAAAGTTCAGACTTTGTCATGTATGAATGTTGATATATTTTACTTGGCAAAACCAAGAGCTGTCGGGAAAGTAAAGCTTGCGCTTGCCAAAATGCGGCTTGGCCCCCAAATAGCCTGTCAATGTCCTAGAGACCTAGGGGAATGAAACTCGGGTTCATACAGGCAACAAACTCCGTTCTGATACTATCTGATATAATTTATTTACAGTAAGCTGGCGAAGAATGGTTTTCGCAGCCAGCTACACTTGAGTAGCATACCACAGGAGTTCATAACAAAGCAATCATACATGATCATTACAACACACTCTATCATCTATCTATCTTATGAGTAACACCCCTAAATACACTTGGGTTCAATCTATCAAGTCCCCCTTAAGGTAAGCCCTGTTGCTTCTTCGATGTCCAGTCCGGCGTCTGCCCTCTAACGTGTCTCGATCGGACACAGGCTGTAACTCTCCTCGAGCTTCTCGTGGAACAGGTCCTGGCACGCGGTTAGCGGGTTCCACCTGTGTCCACGGGGCTGTAGGCGAACTGACTTATCCTTCTCGAAGGCTCTAGATTGTTCGAGCATTCGAGTGGGTCTCTTTAGTTCCCTTGTATTGGGTTTATGTCCCTTCTCTAATTCCCTTCTATCTTTATGTTCTTACCGACTCCATGTGAGACTGACAGAATTAAATAGCCAATCTAACTAATACTAGACATTACTGTAGTGGAAAGTTAAACATACAATGAAGGGATATATCTGGTTTGTAAAACTGTCACACATTTCTTGATGTCTCAGTGGCAGTGATGAAAGCAAAATACAATTAGAGTGTAGATGTGCATCAAAACACAAAGTTGGTGTTCAGAATGTTGCATAGTGGGATTCTTCACTGATTCAGGGTCAAAAGATAATATAGCCAAATTTGACCTCCCATGTGGACAGAAGGACGATATAGCGCCATACTAAGGTCATCATATTTGTTTTCTTTCGTGGTATCTTCCACAATTTCAATCCTCAGTTCACTGAAATTTACATTTTAATATTTGTTCATTTGATTGTGTGCATATTTGGTTCAAACCTACTCTTTCTTTGACACTGAATCATTCATAATTCTTGTTTGCATAACATAATATCATATTATTGTGAAGCTAATTTGCAGAAAACGTGTATGAAACTATTCAAGTTAATGCTACATGCCAAACATCTGATAATATAATAATGTTAAATAAATGTCCATGTTGATGCTACATTACAAACATCTTATTATTTTTTTTTTTTGGCGCTCGCTCGCTTTAAACTCAAGCGTAGACCATACACACTATTTATAGTAGTTATGGACTGAATTTTGCGTGTGGGTTAATTTCCCTATTAACAGTGTCCCTCGCCATCAGGTGAATTCACTCCGACTTCAGAGGTACTTGTAAATAACATCCCCAAGTCAAGGACGACAGGTCAACATTTTAGTCCAGCTGTCCGGTGTAGAGGTTGAACCACTTACCTCGGATCAGCACCCCGTATGTTTAAGAGCATGCGTTCTTATCCACTTGGTCATGTGGACCTACAAACATCTGATAATATAACGTTACATAAATGTTCAAGTCAATGGTACATTACAAACATCTGATAATATCATCATCATCAAGTGCCCTGCCAGCTGGCGTAGGCATTCTTGGCTCTTCACAGATCTCGGTCTTTAGTTTTCTGGATCAACTCTGCTGCTGATATTCCTCCATGCCACCGTCTCAATCCATCCAGCATAATTTCTCTTGGTCTGCCTCTGCCTCTCTTCTCATTACATGACCAAAGAAAGCTGTTTGTCTCTTTCTTATTGTTGTATATAATGTTCTAGTTTCATTACCCTCTTTCAGGCAATCGTTGTTAGTTACTCTGGCAGTCCAAGGAATTCACAACATTCATCTCAGGAACCACATCTCTGTTGCTTCTACGTTGTTCTTAATTTGTTCATTTACATTCCAAGATTCACTGCCATACAGCAAAACTGGTTCTATATAGCATTTCAGCACTCTCTTTCTTACACTCAGTGATAGTGACCTATTGCACAAGATACTCTTCATTTTCTTAAATGCGACCTTTGCTTGCCCTATTCTGCTCTTAATCTCTCTGATAATATAACAATGTTAAATAAATGTTGCAGGATATTGCAACCAATTCCAAAGGTTGATTTGCTAGGCAGTTGTACATTAAGTAGTTTGCCATTGCTATCTGAATGAGGACTCAATATTTAAGATCAGCTGTACTGTGTAGGGGTTGAACACAACACCCTCCGTTAAGTACATGAAAATAACAATATTAGATCATGAATAAGTAAATACAGTTATTGTTAGGGGCTAGCATTAAGGTTAAGCTAGAGGTTATGTTTTCTTACGTACCATCTCCAATAGTATCTTGCAGATCTGTTTATCCTTTATTGAAGCTTAGAAATGCTTGACAGCAACTGGTCATCTGTTAGATTACATTCACAGTAGCTGGCCATCTTCTATGAATGGTATTCAGAAAGTAGTGTACCACATTTTTCTCATCTAATAATGAAAATAGAAGCATGCAATTTTGCACACTTAAAATATGGCATGTGTCAATTGTGTGCACCAAATTGCAACCCAACCAGCCAAATGAGATAGCCACCCTAAACCATTTAAATGAAGTGTTAGCAACCTGCATTAAAAGCAGCAAATTGTTACTGCCATTTGCAGAGAAGAAAACTGTTGTGAACGTTCACAAGTGCCATAGGCGACAAGTTGCTCGTTACTACGCCTATGGCTGATGCATACGTTTAATTGGCAGTGATGATATATAGGCATCAACAATACTTGGGTTGATACCCATGATCTTATACCTCATAGTCGAGTTTACAATCTTGATGACTCTGCATTTGTAGCACTCATGTGCGAACAGCTCGTCCTTTCTGTGACCTGCACATCTTCTCTGTGCGGGCGTACTTCTTCACCATTTCATTGATATCTCAAGATGATGACGTGGTCTTATCATCACCATCTCTCCTACTATATTAGGCTCTGTTTACGCTCTCCCACTGTACATCTGACAGTAATCAGCGATTCAAAGGAAAATTCAACATTTCCTCAAGAACATCACACGGACACTGTTTCCACTTGTTTATTATCTCTAAGTATTGTCAGCACTGTCATTTATAAAACTGTCATTTATACATGCTTATCGCTGATACCGACACTTAGAGAATACACAAATACTATAAACCTAACTAATAATGTAACAGCACATTGTGTAGCCATGCTACGGAGCCAGGAACCACGTCTCAACTCAACAGTGGCTCAAGCCCAACTCCCAGAAAGTGACGTTTTGTCCTTCCGCCAAAACGTCCCGAGCATTTTCCACGCTTTAGTGACCAATGCTCGTGGTGGGTCAATTAGCACGGTCTCCTCGTACAGACCACGTTTTGTCCACAATCCTGCCATGATCTACAACTCTATAAACTTGATTATGGCAACTAGTGTCCATGTGATGTGTATGGAAGGTTTGCAGTCGACAGGAGTAGTCAGTCACTGGGTTCAGAGAATCAAAGAATCAGGAAGTGGAGATATGGAGCAGCTTGATCGGCAGTGCTGTGGACATCCTGCCACAGTCACCAGCTCAGAAATATATTGAAATGCGCTAAGGGCATTATTCTTACTGATGGGCGACTCACCATTTAATTGCTTTATAGCTGTCACTCAGCAATGGTAGTACAAATGCAGTTATAAAAACTTTCATTTTCTAAGATTTATGCAAGGTGGGTTCCTCAAAGTCTCACAAATGACCACCGATTGCAAAAGAAAGCAATTCTGAAATTGGTGGAGTGTTTCAATGCTGATAGAGATAACATTTTGGCTATGATCGTTACAGCTGACAAAACCTGGGCACATTATTTTGAACTTGAGATAAAAGTCAGTGGAGTGGCATATCCGCATTCACCACGAAGAAAGAAATTCAAGACAACTTCAACTGGAAAAGTCATGATCACTGTCTTTTGGGACATTGATGGTGTGATTCTTGTGGATGTTACGCCAAGAGGAGAGACAATCAATTCACAAGCTTACATTAAGACATTGAAGATGTGATTCTTGTGGATGTTATGCCAAGAGGAGAGACAATCAATTCACAATCTTACATTAAGACATTGAAAGAAATATCAATAAATGTTTTCGCAGTGTTTTTGCTGCACAAGAATCCAGCAGATCTGCTTCTCCTTCACGACAACGCACACCCTCGTGCAAGACTGGCAACACGGGAAACAATCATCAAATTGCGTTGGACTGTACTCTCCATCCACCGTATAGTCCCGATTTGGCACCCTCTGAATTTCATCTATTTGGTCCATTTAAAGATGCACTGCGTCAGACAAGGTTTGAAGATGATGAAGGAGTAATTCCTGCAGTGAAAAAATGGCTACTTGATGAGATAAAATCTTGTGTGGGCAAGGAATGCAGGCACTTGTTTTGCGAGGGCTTAAAGCCGTACAAGTTTATGGGGAATATTACTTATTTTTACATGAAACATCCATGTATAGTAGTGTATAAATTTCATGCTTTTTGAATAAACAGCTTCTGAGAACAATGATGTGGTGCATTACTTTCTGAACACCCCCCATGTGTTACATTCACATTCACAGTAACTGGTCATCTGCTAGATTATATTCACAGTAAATGTGTGTCTGTTAGATTACTTTCACAGTATCTATGTTACTTTATATTATGCTTACAAATGTTTATATCTTATCTCTATTTTCTATGTTACTTTACATTACGCTTACATATGTTTATATCTTATCTCTATTTTCTATGTTACTTTATATTATGCTTACATATGTTTATATCTTATCTCTATTTTCTATGTTACTTTATATTATGCTTACATATGTTTATATCTTATCTCTATTTTCTATGTTACTTTATATTACGCTTACATATGTTTATATCTTATCTATTTTCTATGTTACTTTATATTATGCTTACATATGTTTATATCTTATCTCTATTTTCTATGTTACTTTATATTATGCTTACATATGTTTATATCTTATCTCTATTTTCTATGAAGTGTTTGACCCAGTGTTTGTTTTATGTCTGTTTCAGAAATACATCCTTGAATTACAAGTTGTTGATGCCTCTTTGCACAAGAACAGACATTCATAAATGGAGAATAAAATGGAGTGTGGTAACATGGACCTGAAACTTCAAATATCACATGCATCTTGTGAGGACAAGAATCACAGTTCCAGCAAAATGGTGGACAAGGCTGATTGTCATGAAATGGCCTTCAACAGTAACACAGATTTAGCAATTACTGTGAACAGTAATAATAAATCAGGAATGGCTGAAAACAGTACTTATAAATCAGTAGTGGCTGGGAACAGTAACATAGAATCAGGAATGCCGGTGAACAGCAATATTGAATCAGTAATAAATGTAAGCAGTAACAATAAATCACCAATTGCTGTGAACAGAAACATAGAAACAGCTCAGAGCATGAACAGAAACAATGAATCGGCAATGACTGTAAACAGTAATACAGAATCAACAATGGCCATTGACAGTAGCACAGAAACAGCTGTGGATATTGACACTAACACAGAAATAGGTGTGTCGGAGAATGCTTACACAGCATCATTGAAACAGGAGGATGACAGCAACATGTCAGAGAATGAGTCTTCCCAAGCTGAACTCAGTACAACATTATCTGTCGGCGGTGAGGAGGATCTGCTGCAACATGTCAGCATGCCAAATGGACAAACACATATGTTTATGAAACCTTTCGATTTTGCTGTTGGTTATTCCAGTTCTATCCCTCAAGGGATACAAACAGGAGAAAACTCCTACATGTCGAATGTTTATGATTCAAATTTCAGTGTAGACACGTATTTAAATCAGCACAAAACACCAGAAATAGAGAAACCTCACAGATGTGATGATTGTGGTGCTTTTTTCAGTCATATTAGCAAGTTGACATATCACAGGAGAACACATACTGGTGAGAAACCTTACAAGTGTGAGGAATGTGATGCTTCATTCAGTCAAATTGGCAATCTGACATATCACAAGAGAACCCATACAGGAGAGAGACCTTACAAGTGTGATGACTGTGGAGCTGCGTTTTCTAGAGCTGGCAGTCTGAAGTACCACAAGAGAACACATACAGGAGAGAAACCTTACAAGTGTGATGATTGTGGTGCTGTTTTTTCTAGAGCTGATAATCTGCTGTACCACAAGAGAACACATACAGGAGAGAAACCTTACAAGTGTGACTATTGTGGTGTTTCCTTCAGTCTAATTGGTAATCTGGCATATCACAAAAGAACACATACAGGAGAGAAACCTTACAAGTGTGATGTTTGTGGTGCTGCGTTTATTAAAGCTGCCTTTCTTATGTACCACAAGAGAACACATACAGGAGAGAAACCTTACAAATGTGATGTCTGTAGTTCTGCTTTTGCTAGACCTGACAAGCTGAAACGCCACAAGAGAACACATACAGGAGAGAAACCTTACAAGTGTGATGATTGTGGTGCTGCATTTGGTAGAGCTGACAGTCTGAAGTGCCACTTGAAAATGCACACAGGACAGAAATGATAAATGTTTGGTGATTGGTGCATTTTTACCAAAATGATGCCATCTAAAGAACCTGAAACAAATCAAATGAGAGGAATATTCCATTTTGAAGAAAGATTTCAGATATTCAGGAGAACAACCTTACTATATTGGTTGTTATAGTGCAGGAAAATGGCGGCGGAAATGTGGTTTCTGAGGAAAAGGTAAAGAATACCATGGACAGGTAGAAAAAACAACGACCAAGTCCTACAAGAAATGAATGAAAACCATAAACTGATTAGAGAAATTAGACACAGACAGTCAAAATATGTTGGTCACATTATGAGAAGAAATAAATTGGAGAACTTGGTGACAACTGGCAAGACTGAGAGGAAAAGAACATGGGGAAGGCAGAGAAGTTGAACTGGAAGCCAAGGCCAATTTTACAAAATATTTAAGATATAACGCAAGACGTAGCACATGCCTGAACATTCTACATATCCCCAGTCTACATACAGACTTACATAGTTTAGTTTAGTCGATGGATCAACATCACAGCACACAGGTGCAACCCATAAGTGCTCCGTTTTCCTCTTAACTCAAATCTGAGTCTGGAGAAACTCAGCTCAGTGCAGGAACTCCGTAGCACCGGCGAGGATCCTGAAAATACTTTGGGTAGATATTTAACTCGAAATTTTGCCTGGGCAGCGCCGTTAGGCTACTCTCACTACTCTTTTTCGATTTCCAACTGCCAAGGGATTTTTTACGTGCTCAAAAATACACACGGGCGTCCGATCTCACTACCCAGAGACCAGGGGAAATTTATTACTAGAAGTCCACGTGAAAAAAATCCCGGCATCACTGGGGCTTGAACCTGGGACCTCCAGCACTCGAGGCGGACACCATACCTTGAGACCACGCAGCTCCCCCAGAGACTTACATACAACAAGGTTAGCGTAAACTGCAGCACAGCCTCGGGACTTTCTTCCACAGCAAATTAAAGGCACCACCACCCACATATGTACAGTCACAAATTATTTGAATACTGTTTCATGACACGAGGTCACCATAAAAAAAAAAGATATAAACATCTTAATAATATAATCATCCCTGTCCTATGATATATACCCCTAGCTTTACTACAACTATCATAATATGAATTAGCATTGTATAGTTTTGTAGAATTGATTTTTGCATATTCCCATGTGTTTACAATGTCTATATTGTTGTTGCTTAAGTTTAATCTAATAAGTGATGTATGAATGAGATAATGGATGGAAGGAGATAATGTATGGAAGGAGAGTGAGAGACAAGGGCAGGGCAGAATGTCACGTGGGCCTGCACGCTCAATTTTTAACCCTTTGAAAATAATGTTTGTTTGTTCTTTCATTCTTTAGTTGTCCATAGCATCTTCTTAATCTAACCAAATAATTTGCTGAACATATTTCGTGGAACTGAAAATAACATTGTTATAATCTTTGCATTGTTATAAGTTTTGCATTCCTACAAATTCTCTTTCTTTGGCAGCTTCGCCAGATATCCTTCTCTTCAGTAAGCTGGTATTTCTTTGGTGTCCCAGACTGCTATATAATTTGTGAAATAGTTAAGTTGAAGTGTTAATATTAGCTTTGATAGTTTCTGCTGGAATATTGTCTGAACCAGCAGGCTTTCCCATCCTTCAGAAGATAAATAGCTTTTCTAATTTCTTGGTTACATGGGTTCTCACAGTTGTTATCCAGCTTCATTATTGATTCTGGTCTATTTTGAAATTCCTCAAATTATTTAAATAGAATCCTATATGGTTGTTGGAATAGAAACATGGCATGGCAGAATGAATGAAAGTGCTCTCTCGTTCAACCCGTGTACGATCAGTTGGAATAAAATGTTGACTTCTCATCCTTGACTTGTCTTCTTTTAACTCAGTGATCCATACAGTATATATTCTGTTGTTTCTCTAGACCAGAAGGTTTGCCTAGATATGTTGTATTTTGGGCAGTCTTGGAGTATGTGGTCTGCTGTCTGGAGCACCAATCCACATGTGCACATGGCTGATTCACCAATCCTGAATTTGGCATACATGTGGTTGCACAATCAGGCATATCTACCCTACAAGAAAGAACAGACAGATCTACCCAACAAGAAAAGAGGACGGATAGATCTGCCCAACAAGGACTCAGTATTGTAAAAGATTGGTTATTAAGGCAAATACGTTTGAGGAGAATGAAATATTTGTGGAGTGTCAAGAGACATGGCTATCTGAACAAGATCATTATGGAGGAAGGCGTGGCAGGCAAGTGGAGAAGAAGACCACCTTGTAGATAGATTCAAGATGTGATAAATAATTTATGCATGTCAGCATAAGACATCTGGCTTATGATAGCAAAAAATATCAAGAGACTTATGGAGGGATGGTTCACTAGATGATGGTGATCCGGTGCCTCTTGTCTTGTAAAACAAGAACACTAAACAACCCAGAATGTAGGTTTGACATTTATCGTGATAAACTGATACATCATTGTAACCACACACAGGTGCACCCACCTGTCAGCCCTTTGTTCATGGTTCATTTGTGACCTCTCCTGCCAGGGTTTTGGAAACCGCACCTTGTCACAACATACACAACTTAACACGCTCGTTAGAAATATAACAACTGAATTTATGTGCATACCAGTAACACATTTCCTTGAAATGTCATAGAATATTTAGCTAAAATGTGGGGGTTGAGGCTTTGTCACTGCACACGTTGACAGATGAGGGAGTTTAAGTGCATGGTTGACATGAGTATCAAGATCCACGAGTGACTCATAATTGATGAGTGAGTGAACTAGTGAGCTCATGTAGTCTCGTCCAGGACATGGGTCAATATACTTCGAATGTTGGAGATTAAGACAAGTTTCATGGCAGGCACAAAGATCAGTGGTCCAGCCTAAAACAAATGTCGCTTAAAATTGGACAGGGTTGACTTCATTGCACTGGGATTTTATCCCATATAGCTCAGTCTCTCTCTGCAGCGCGGGCTGCCAAAAGTATCACAGAAAGCAGAACTCCGTAGCTCCAGTGACTTCTTCTTCTTCTGTGGTCATGCGGAGATTTTTTTGGGACATTGCATTCTTGAGCCGTTAGGCCGACACATCCGACTTCTGTGGGCATTTATTGACCGGGCTAACCTTCCTGGGGGATCCAGTGAAGACCTCAAAAAAAAAAATGAAACAATCACTCATGAACCCGAGGACGCGAACTGGAATCAAACCCACAACCTTCAGAGCGGTCCAGCCTTTGTGTTTGATTAGTATTGATTTTGTTTGCAAGACAGTAATCATTGTATTAGTGTGATATGTTTCTTGGATTAAAGCTGTCATGTATTCTTTGTGATCTTTAGTCAGTTAAAGATTATAAAGTTTGTGTATCTTTGATGTACATCATAGAGGAATAAAAGAATCAGCATTGAGTTAGATAAAACAGCATTGTCATGTTTTGAATTGCATGGAGCAGTCCTGTGTTGTCACATGTCAGCTGTATGTGTTATATGTTGTATATTACAGCCCAGTGTAGATATGTAGCCACACTGAAGTGACCAAGGAATGGGAGAAGACTGGAGCCAACAAGTCTACATGGAGGGGAATCCCCAGGCATGAGTCATCAATCACAACTGGAGGTCAGCATTGACCGAATACAATAGAGCTGAATACTTCTTAGCAGATTCAGGGCCAAACAACAAGTAGGTTTGGACCAAACAAACATGGATGGTGGAAACTTGGAGGTAGAGCTGTGACACGGTTATGCTTGCTTGCTTGCTTGTGTTCGTTGACGAGCTCCAACGTGAAGTCCTGTATGTCGGATGAAGGCATCCTGTTGTCCAACATCAGTGTGATGTCATACAGGACCTGAGGTTTGCGTGAGTATCCGTTGTCCCATGTCTGGCTTATTGGTGTGCAGACTGGTGGTTCCTCGCCGTACAGGCAGACACTCTCCGACTTCAGGAGGAATCGGCGATCCTACTGATTTAGCCAGGACCCCGAAGGGACCTGTTGCCCAGGACGCTTGACGAGGACGCATCAATAGGTCTTGGCCAGTATATAACCCGGCCCTGGTGCCTTGGAAACACCTCTGCGTCCCTGACATTGTTATGACTTAACACTTGTTAATATTGTTAATATGGTAGCAGACATGTTCTATTTTATACCAAAGTAAAGGAGATTGCATAGGGAAAACTACTGTATATACGCCCATGGCAGATATGGGAAGTCGCTTGACACAATTACTCATCCCATGGCACTTAATCAGTTAAACATCCGGTGTGCTGAGGTAGTGGGTTGAACTCCTACACCGCCCAGTTGGACTAAAATGTTGACTTCTCGTCCTTGACTTGGGGACATAAATTATAAGTACCTCTGAAGTCGGAGTGGGTTCATCTGATTGCGAAGGACACTGGTAATAGGGAAAGCTCATCCATATGCAAAGATCAGTGTACCAGATGTAGCAAATGTATGGACTACGCTGAGTTACAAGTGAACTAACGCCATATACAAATAAATCTTCTTTCACATTCACCATGAAATTGTGAAGTAACCAAGTGATACCAACTAAAGATGTATACTGGTGATACACTCCACCCCAAATATAAATGTATACAGATGATACACTCCACCCCAACTACATATGTAAAGGTGATACACTCCTCCCCAACTATAAATGTATACTGGTGATACACTCCACCCCAACTATAAATGTATACAGATAATACACTCCACCCCCAACTATAAATGTATACAGATGATACACTCCACCCCAACTATAAATGTATACAGATGATACACTCCACCCCAACTATAAATGTATACTGGTGATACACTCCACCCCCAACTATAGATGTATACAGATGATACACTCCACCCCAACTATAAATGTATACAGATGATACACTCCACCCCCAACTATAAATGTATACAGATGATACACTCCACCCCAACTATAAATGTATACTGGTGATACACTCCACCCCCAACTATAGATGTATACAGATGATACACTCCACCCCAACTATAAATGTATACAGATGATACACTCCACCCCCAACTATAAATGTATACAGATGATACACTCCACCCCAACTATAAATGTATACTGGTGATACACTCCACCCCCAACTATAGATGTATACAGATGATACACTCCACCCCCAACTATAAATGTATACTGGTGATACACTCCACCCCAACTATAAATGTATACTGGTGATACACTCCACCCCAACTATAAATGTATACAGATGATACACTCCACCCCAACTATAAATGTATACTGGTGATACACTCCACCCCCAACTATAGATGTATACAGATGATACACTCCACCCCAACTATAAATGTATACAGATGATACACTCCACCCCCAACTATAAATGTATACAGATGATACACTCCACCCCAACTAAAAATGTATACTGGTGATACACTCCACCCCCAACTATAGATGTATACAGATGATACACTCCACACCCAACTATAAATGTATACAGATGATACACTCCACCCCAACTATAAATGTATACTGGTGATACACTCCACCCCAACTACAGATGTAAAGGTGATACACTCCACCCCAACTATAGATGTATACAGATGATACACTCCACCCCAACTACAGATGTAAAGGTGATACACTCCACCCCAACTATAAATGTATACTGGTGATACACTCCACCCCCAACTATAGATGTATACGATGATACACTCCACCCCAACTATAAATGTATACTGGTGATACACTCCACCCCAACTACAGATGTAAAGGTGATACACTCCACCCCAACTATAAATGTATACTGGTGGTACACTCCACCGCCAACTATAAATGTATACTGGTGATACACTCCACCCCAACTACAGATGTATACAGATGATACACTCCACCCCAACTATAAATGTATACTGGTGATACACTCCACCCCAACTATAAATGTATACTGGTGATACACTCCACCGCCAACTATAAATGTATACTGGTGATACACTCCACCCCAACTATAGATGTAAAGGTGATACACTCCACCCCAACTATAAATGTATACTGGTGATACACTCCACCCCAACTATAAATGTATACAGATGATACACTCCACCCCAACTATAAATGTATACTGGTGGTACACTCCACCGCCAACTATAAATGTATACTGGTGATACACTCCACCCCCAACTATAAATGTATACAGATGATACACTCCACCCCAACTATAAATGTATACTGGTTGTACACTCCACCCCCAACTATAAATGTATACAGATGATACACTCCACCCCAACTATAAATGTATACTGGTGATACACTCCACCCCCAACTATAGATGTATACAGATGATACACTCCACCCCAACTACAGATGTAAAGGTGATACACTCCACCCCAACTATAAATGTATACTGGTGGTACACTCCACTGCCAACTATAAATTTATACTGGTGATACACTCCACCCCCAACTATAAATGTATACAGATGATACACTCCACCCCAACTATAAATGTATACAGATGATACACTCCACCCCAACTATAAATGTATACAGATGATACACTCCACCCCAACTATAAATATATACAGATGATACACTCCACCCCCAACTATAAATGTATGCTGGTGATACACTCCACCCCCAACTATAAATGTATACAGATGATAACCCCACCCAACTATAAATGTATACAGATGATACACTCCACCCCAACTATAAATGTATACAGATGATACACTCCACCCCCAACTATAGAATGTATACAGATGATACACTCCACCCCAACTATAAATATATACAGATGATACACTCCACCCCAACTATAAATATATACAGATGATAACCCCACCCCAACTATAAATGTATACAGATGATACACTCCACCCCAACTATAAATGTATACAGATGATACACTCCACCCCCAACTATAGATGTATACAGATGATACACTCCACCCCCAACTATAGATGTAAACAGATGATACACTCCACCCCAACTATAGATGATATACAGATGATACACTCCACCCCAACTATAAATGTATACAGATGATACACTCCACCCCCAACTATAAATATAATACAGATGATACACTCCACCCCTAACTATAAATATAATACAGATGATACACTCCACCCCCAACTATAAATATATACAGATGATACACTCCACCCCAACTATAAATATATACAGATGATACACTCCACCTCCAACTATAAATATATACAGATGATACAATCCACCCCAACTATAAATATATACAGATGATACACTCCACCCCAACAGAAGATGTATACTGGTTATACACTCCACCCCCAATTATAAATGTATACAGATGATACACTCCACCCCAACTATAAATGTATACAGATGATACACTGCCACCCCAACTAAAGATGTAAAGGTGATACACTCCACCCCCAACTATAAATTATACAGATGATACACTCCACCCCAACAGAAGATGTATACTGGTGATACACTCCACCCCAACTATAAATGTATACAGATGATACACTCCACCTAAAAATTTGTACTGATGATGCACTCCACATCAACTAAAGATGTATACTGGTGATGCACCCCACCCCAAGTAAAGATTATACAGATGATACACCCCACCCCCAAATAAAGATGTATACTGATGATTGTCATGGCTCAGTTTAGAAGTTAAATTATATTCACGCACTATAGTCGTCTAAGCGTGATTCAGGATTCGGCTTGTCGTGGTCCTGTCTGGTCTAGTAACGTTTCAAGGATGGTAATGGCCATTCATATTGCAGCCACTAGTCTTAGATATTGTAAAATTGTTGCATAGAAGTGTTTTATAAATGTGATAGCCTGAATATGTGACAGCATGGTTGTGTGACATGTATGGATATGTCGTATAACAATCGACTATGAAAACAGCACCGGCGTTGGGCTATAACAATCAGTTGTGAAGTTGTGTTAATCGTTGTGCAATATGTAGAATGAAAGAGTTATATTCAAACAGTCTCAGAGCGACTCATATTAGTATACAGGTAAGCCCCGCTATACGTCGCCTCATTATATGTCGTTTCGCTATAACGTCGTTGTCACATAGGGGACTAACTTCACTTTACGTCGCTACGTTTTCGCCATAACGTCATTTTGAGGCTGGCGATCGGGCTGTTGATATCGGTAAAGTCCTATGTTTACCTACAACGACGGTAAGGACAATTCATGCAGGTGCTGACAAAATCAAAGAGGGTGCTAAAAACGCTACCCATTTGAGTGCTTCCAAGATCACTCGTACCAGAAGTATTCTTATGGAGAACATGGAAGCACTATTGGCCGTCGGATTGAAGACCAGAACCAACGGAATATGCCTGTGAGCACGATGGCTTATCCAAGAGAAAGCAAAGTCTCTCTATGAAGATCTAGCTAAGAAAGCGGGTGAGAGCAGTACTAGTAGTGCCGATGATAGTTTTAGAGCGAGTCGTGGTTGGTGTGAGCTCTCTAAGAAGCGTTCACACCTGCACAACATTCAGACAACAGGTGAAGCGGTGAGTGCTAATAGGCCTACTGAGGAGGGTGGTTACTGTGCAGCAGACATTGGACACATTTTTTGTTCAAGCAGAGAAGAGCCAGGAAAAGAGGCAGGAAGAGGTTACAGTTTCATACTCAGATGAAGAGGCAGATTTAATGCCTCTACGTCCCAATAACTCTACCACTTGCCCTCCAACCCACCTCTATTTAGCCAATAAATATCAACAATCATCAAAATAAACATTACTGTAGTACACAATACACTGTATTTCATTTAATTCTATGGGAAATAGTGTTTCGCTATACGTCAGTTTCACTTAACGTCGCGTTTTCCAAGAACGTAATCCCGACGTTAACCGGGGCCAACCTATACTTAATTAATGACTTCCTGATGTCTAGTGGTGGTACAATCAACTACATGAGGACGCACGTCTAAACACAAATATCTATATTCTTAAAAATACGAACCTGCCAAGAATAATATTAATCAGGGCGTTGGATTCTATAACCCAAACACAACCATAATCGCGCCACACAAGTATAAATTAGTATAAACGCGCCGTCGCAAGAGTACAATCCACCATAACTAAAGATGTATACTGATGATACACTTCACCCCATCTTGACCTCTCTTAATATCTTTATATTTGAATAGTAATTTACTTTGTGTGTGTGCGCGCGCGCGTGTGTGTTTGTGTGTGTGTGTGTGGGGGGGGGGGGGCAAAACGAAATTCCCAATATATGGAGGTGAGGAATTAAAGCAGCCATGAGCAGAATGTGGCGATTCCTCGGGTGAACCCAGTCTCAGAGCGCTATGTGCCGGCTCTGCAGTTATGGAAGCCTCCTTGGATAGCGGGGAATACCCATTGTCTGCCCCTTCCTTCCCTTGAGACCGTGATGTCTTTGACCGTTCTACCTTGACCAGCTGAGATGTGAGCGACACCACAAAAAATTTCTCTCGAAACCTCCAGGGCGGTTAATCTGATCAAAAACGCCCGCCGAAGTCGAATGTGCTGGCCTAAGTGTGGCAGATTAAAACTGGCACAACGCAAATATGTCCGAATAAAATGTCCTACGTGCCCGGAACAGCGCTGACTAGCTAGTTTTCCGAATGTCCATCGTGCCGGAAAAGCTCTGACTAGCTAGTTTTCCGAATGTCCATCGTGCCGGAAAAGCTCTGACTAGCTAGTTTTCCGAATGTCCATCGTGCCGGAAAAGCTCTGACTAGCTAGTTTTCCAGATGTCCGTCGTTCCCGGAACAGCTCTGACTATAAATGTCTTCCGGGCACAACGAATAGCACTCGCAAAGCAGGGGGGGGGGGGGGGGGAGCAAAGAAGTACAAGAAACTCAAGGGGAAATCAATGCCATGCCGTACCGCTGAAGAACCAGCATTATGGGAGGATGACGATCACCCATGGCCATACTATATAGATGACGGAGAGATCGTCCCAGTGGCTGACCACAGAGGAAGCAATCGAAAGACAGCAAGAACTCAAACGTGAAAGTCAAGAAAGGCGCAAAGAGGAATATCACATTGAAAAGCTTCCCCTAAGGCGTACTGCAAGGACCTATCGCTTATGCTACCCAATCAAGTGGTAGTATTAGAAAAAAAGTGTTGACCACCGCTACCGGGTGGTTTTGATATGATACATTCATAAAAAGAAGTATTCAGATATCTTGTATGATATCTCATACATGTCTTTATTCTGGATCCGAAACAAATAAGGTATGTGTGATGACTTCGACAACAACAGTGTTTTTTGATAGTCAACCATCAGAGCCGGAAGAATGAAGATCACTAATCCAGAACTTTTTTTTTTTTTTAAATACCATGTATGTCATTGATTTTTTCTTATGATATATTACTAAACTGTTTTGATGAATATGTTGTGAACACACATAGTTTGGTGATAAAAATATTGAAACCAAGTTGTTTGTTCTGTTGATTTTCTTTAGTGGTTTTGTTTTCATGACATTGTCTTGTCGGCTCAGAGCTTACATTACCAGACATGAACAAAAAGGGGAAAAGTTATGACAAATACAGAAATATTTCAGTCAAATGTATAAAAACTAAGAGTTAACCAAGTATGAAAAGGCCAAAATACGAAATGTCTCTGCCAAATTTATGAAATGTGTCAACCAAATGGAAAAAACATCTTGGCCAAATAGGAAAATGTGTCAACCAAATGGAAACAAATAGTGACCAAGTAATGAAACTGGCATCTAGTGCCTTCAACAAACTGTCAAACATCTGGAAGTCAAAGACACTCAGCAAACACACAAAACTTAAAATCTTCAACTCTTGTGTGATTCCAGTGTTAACGTATGGATGTGAAAGTTGGAAATCAACGGTAGCTTTAGATAAAAAATTAGACAATTTTGAGAACAAATGTCTTAGAAGACTTCTAAACATCCACTGGACAGACTTCAGAACCAATTCGCAATAAGACAAGAGACTAAGCAAGATACAGTATCCAATTTCATAAGAAGACGCCGTTGGAACTACATCGGCCATGTACTCAGAATGGACAAGACAAGACTCCCCTACCAAGCCCTCATATGGTCACCGGTAGGGAAAGAAAACGGGGAAGACCAAGAGAGACCCTGCGTAGAACCATCATTAGAGAAGGCTCATTCAATGGCCAAGTAAATATCCAAGATCTACAACAGATAGCAGCGAACCGCCAGGCATGGAGAGACAGGACTTCTGCCCTATGCGACCATTCAAGTTTATGAAAAGTCGGAAACTTTATCAACCAAAAAAGGAAAGATGTCGGTCAAATACAGATATAGCTCATACAAATTTATAAAAAAAAAAAAAAAAAAAACCTAGGAAAAAATAACCAAATGTGAAAAGAACAAAATACGAAATGTCTCGACCAAACTTATAAAAATCTAGGAAAAAATATTACAACTAAAATTTTGATCAAAAATTATAAATCCAAACTTATAAGAATAACCAAATGTGAAAAATATCGTCCAAAGACAGAAATATGTCAACTAAACTTATAAATAAGTCAGCAAAACTTGTGAAAATATTTGGTCAAGTACAGAAATAGCTATGGAAAAAGTAAGTCCACAAAACTAAGGAAAAAAAATGTAACTTCTGTAGTCAAATGTGTCTTGAAGTTTTATCTGAAAAGACATTTCACAATACATAATCAGCACCACTTTCCTTGTTTTACATTACCGAAGGCCTTCACCGTATCTGCTACAGAAACCCTTATACATCACTCATCTCTCCACACTCTTGGTTGGTTTCTTTCTAATACAAAGTGGTCACATCACCAAGAACTTCAAACCTCCATTGTACACGTGCTCCATTGAAACACCCATGACAGTTAACAACATGTATGGCCATGTAATCTGTGAGTCCATCGGGGATAGTTCATCCGAGTATTCGTCACCAAAGATCCATTTCCCATGGCTGACATCTTCAACTTGCTATACCACATCTTATTCTAACATACACTTTACATGAAATTTCCCAAATTTGGGATCTATTAAAGAATACGTATGAGATACACCAAGACAACGAGAACATATCATACAAAACAACTCACAAACCAGACTTAGAACTAATACCATATCAGATGAACCTCCCAACTATTACTAGAACACAAAATATATCATAAGGAAACACATGACACACAGAGCTTACAGCACCAGACAAACCACCTGGACTCAAACAAATTTTGCTTCTTGCACTGTAGAATTCTACCAACACTTCTTTCCTATCACCAAAACTAAACATCTACCACACAACCACTGGGCATTTGTCCAACATAATACTCATACCCTCGCCAACGACATTAAGGAAACGCATACTAGTTTCATTTCTGGTTATAACTGTTTTAATATGGCAGAGAGATATACATGCTAATTAGACTATAGGGGCCTTCTTCGCCTGTGTTCTTTGTCTCTGTTCGATGATCTTTCTTCTGTGCTTGTCCTTCAGGGCTGGGTTCAAAATTTTTTCCAAGTCTAGTATACGCCTTTCAAAATTCTCACGTTCTCTGATTACATGATGCCAGTTACCACTGCGTTCTTCGTTGCCAACAGTATGGACTGTCAAGAAGTGAGGTTCTGGTGCAAAATTAACCTGTGGAGGTAAATAAAAACACATTGAAACTTACAAGACTGCGACACCTACTACTTCAGTAAAGAAATAAACAGTAAAAAATTCACAATGAGAAGTGGTAAAAGGCATTTTAAAAAAAAACAGACTGTCGACATTCATTTAATCACGGGTTGAGAAAAGAGTCACTGGTGGTTTGTAGTATAGAGAGATGTACATAGAAAACATGTATAGCACCTAGGTCTTCGGTGTTGGTCATGTTTACAAAAATACACATGTGAATTATGATCATTACTACCCATACACACCTTATTCGTTGATGAGGATAACCTTCGGAAAACACCAGTCGGATAGGTTGCGTTCCACAAAACATTAATATTTTTGAGAGACTCTGGGGCATGACTACTATCCAAAAGGTCAATATCTTCATCTGAAGACGAATCATCACCCCAGTCAAAGGTTGTCTCTGGTACATCTAAAGCTGGCTGGGTGTCACGAGTAGGTTTCTGACAGAACAAAATGTCTAATGATAAAGCTGGTGTGAAGAAGCCAGAATCACCCTCCTTCAAAACACTCTCATCTTCACAACAATTCTCATCTTCTGACCACGATGTCCGTCTATCAAATAAAGCTGTCATTGTACCTGATGAGTGGAAGGTGAAAAAGTTTTAAACAAGTAGGTTAAAACGTTTTTAAAACAGGTTTCAACGTTAGGATTACAATGTGATACTATAGAAGAATCTCTGATCGCACACCCATACCACAGATACGATAGTGTGGGTGTAGCTTCCGTGAGTCACAATTCTGGACTGGTGTAAGGGTTTTCAGGCCAGTTACATCTGACAAGAGGGTGTTTTTGTGAAACACGGGAATTCGACATCGAGGTTATGTTAGTAGTAGGGGATTTAAATCCAATGTCTGACAATGTGTAAGTATGCGTTTACCTTAATGTCGTTGGCGAGGGTATGAGTATTATGTTGGACAAATGCCCAGTGGTTGTGTGGTAGATGTTTAGTTTTGGTAATAGGAAAGAAGTGTTGGTATAATTCTACAGTGCAAGAAGCAAAATTTGTTTGAGTCCAGGTGGTTTGTCTGGTGCTGTAAGCTCTGTGTGTCATGTGTTTCCTTATGATATGTTTTGTGTTCTAGTAATAATTGGGAGGTTCATCTGATATGGTATTAGTTCTAAGTCTGGTTTGTGAGTTGTTTTGTATGATATGTTCTTGTTGTCTTGATGTATCTCATACGTATTCTTTAATATATCCCAAATTTAGGAAATTTCATGTAAAGTGTATGTTAGAATAAGATGTGGTATAGCAAGTATAGCTAGCCTACGGGACACCCTTGGGCAAGGTGGAGTACCCGTTTAGCCCCCGATCTGGGTTACGTGAAGCCATGGGTGCAGGTGGTGGATGAAGATGGAGAGCAGCCAACAGATAGTTGTAGGTTATGGTCTCCACCTTCACGACGGTAGGCAGAGGATCTCTTTTTTGAGGAGACAATGGCTACGGTCACTGACCAGTATGGTCACTGCTTGGAAGGAAAGCAATGGCAAACTACCTTCTTTACAGATGCCAAGAAAATCATGTTGTGTGAAATCATCGATAATCAGAGAAACGGCGTAAATGGGTGCTCCATAGGAGCAGCCTCGCCCGGTAGGGATAGTCATGCGCACCAGGTGACTCCAGACCGTCAACATGCTACTAGGTGCAACAGATTAATATCATTGAAAGTAGGAACTTGGAACGTTAGAACAATGAATACAGATGGAAAATTAGAAAACATCAAAAAAGAAATGGAGAGAGAGAAGATTAACATATTAGGAATATCGGAAACGAGATGGAAAGGAGCAGGGATAAGGACAGGAAAGGATTGTAAGATTATTTACTCTGGGGGAGAAGAACAGCAAAGAGGTGTAGCCATTATATTAGATAAGCAAACATCAAATTCTGTCAAAGGATATCATGCTGTGTCAGACAGAGTCCTATTAGTAAAATTAAACGGAAGACCTTTTAAAATAAATGTCATTCAAGTATATGCCTCAACAAGTGAATGCAGTGAAGAAAGCATAGAGGAATTTTATAATGACGTGGAGTCTGCTTTGAAGAACTGCAAAAAAAATCAGAAATAAGTATCATAATGGGTGATTTCAACGCAAAAATAGGACAGCAAGGCGATGGATGCAGTGTAGGCAACCATGGTTTGGGAGAGAGAAATGAAAGAGGATGGAGACTTGTAGAATGGGCAAATGAACAAGAAATGGTTGTAGGAAACACCTGGTTTAAACAGCATCCTAGAAGATTATGGACATGGAGGAGTCCAGACAGCAGGATTAAAAACCAGATAGATTACATCCTGATTAGCAAAAGGTTTCGAAATGCGTTAACAGTCGTAAAAACAGTTCCAAATGCAGACTGTTACAGTGATCACAGATTAATTACAGGCACATTGAGGGTAAAGTTAAAGAAAGTCAAGTATACAGCAGGAACCCCTAAATATGACTTGTGCAAATTGAAAACTGACAAAGAAATACAAGATAATTTTAACATAGAAGTAAAGAACAAATTTGATATATTGTCTGATCTAGAGATCCTGTTTCAAGATGTAGGTGATCAATGGGAAACGATGAAGAATTCAATCAGTTGTGCAGCAGAAAAAACTATTCCAAAAGTAAAGAAAGTGGGCCGTAAAACATGGATGACTGAAGAAATTTTACAACTAATGGAAACAAGAAGACAGAACAAAAATAATCCTGCCAAATATGAAGAAATTCACAGAAAAGTGAGAACCTTATGTAAGGAGGCAAAAGAAACATGGCTTGAGATAAATTGCAGAGAAATTGAAAAACAACACAACAGTAACAATGCGAACTAATGCACAAAAAAATTCAGGAGCTTACTAATCAAAGAACACGTACATCAGCAGGCTGCCTAAAGACAAAAGATGGAAGAGTCATAATAGAAAAAGATCAGATCTTACATGAATGGTCAGATTACGTGAAAAACCTTTATGACGATAACAGAGACGAACAGTATGATGTCAAAAATAATAATGAAGGACCAGCAATTTTGAAGATGGAGGTTCAGAATGCGCTTAACCATATGAAATCTGGCAAGACCCCCGGTTCAGACAGCGTCACAACAGAAATGATTAATGCTGTAGAAGAATACGGTATAGATAAAGTTACCAGTCTGCTTAATACAATATATGATACTGGAAATATACCTCAGGAGATATGTAATTCTGTATTTATTGCAATCCCAAAGAAATCAGGAGCCTTGGAATGTGATCAACATCGAACAATTAGTATAATGAGTCACATCACGAAGATTTTGCTAAGAATTATCATGCAAAGAGTTAGGAGGAAAATACAACCTGAAATAGGAGAAGAACAATGTGGGTTTGTGGAAGGCAAGGGTACAGTAAATGCTGTGTATATACTGAGAAACATAATCGAACGTTCTATAGAAGTAAACAAAGATCTACACCTTTGCTTTATTGACTACACAAAGGCTTTTGATAAAGTGAGACATGTCAACATGATAAGGATGCTTGAAGATCTACAAATTGATGGAAAAGATCTTAGACTTGTAAAACACATATATTGGAAACAACAAGCTGCCATAAGAGTTGATAACGAAGTAAGCCAATATCAGCCTATTAAGAGAGGTGTGAGACAAGGATGTGTAATGTCTCCAGATCTGTTTTCCCTGTACAGTGAAAGTATTTTCAGAAATATTGAAGATATGGAAGGAATCAACATTGGGGGACGATGCATCAATAACATTAGATATGCAGATGATACAGTCTTGATTGCAGACAATGAACAGGACCTGCAAAATTTAGTAGATGCGATTGTTACACACAGTGAACAACTAGGGTTATAATTAAATTGTAAAAAGACACAGATTATGGTTGTCACTAGGAAAGACGAAATACCACAATGTAATATACAAGTAAATGGGAATATTCTTCAACAAGTGAGTAGGTACAATTATCTTGGAACAGTAATAACATCTGATGGGAGATGCCTTGAAGAGATTAGAACAAGAATCGCCATGGCAAAAGTAGCCTTTAGCAAGATGAAAAACATATTGACCAATAAAAAGATGTCAATTGAAACGAGAAAAAGAGTGTTGAGATACTACATAGAACCTGTACTTTTATATGGATGTGAAGCGTGGACAATGAGCAGTCAGGCTGAAAAACATCTGATGGCTGTAGAGATGTGGTTTCTGAGAAAAATGCAAAGAATACCATGGACAGCTAGAAAGACCAATGAACAAGTCCTTCAAGAAACAAATGAAGATCGCAAATTGATTAGAGAAATTAGACGTAGACAGTCAAATTTTTTTGGGCATGTTATGAGAAGAAATGGATTAGAGAATTTCGTGACAACTGGTAAGATCGAGGGGAACAGACCAAGGGGAAGACCTAGAAGCAAGTACCTGGATGGCTTGGCCTTGTGGCATGGTCGAGACAGAAACACGGAGCTGATCCACGACTCTGGTGATCGAGTGAGATGGCAGAACATGACCGCCCACGCTTACCGGCATGGCACATGATGGATGAATGGATAGCAAGTTGAAGATGTCAGCCATGGGAAATAGATCTTTGGTGACGAATACTCGGATGAACTATCCCCGATGGAGTCACAGATTACATGGCCATACATGTTGTTAACTGTCATGGGTGTTTCAATGGAGCACGTGTACAATGGAGGTTTGAAGTTCTTGGTGATGTGACCACTTTGTATTAGAAAGAAACCAACCAAGAGTGTGGAGAGATGAGTGATGTATAAGGGTTTCTGTAGCAGATACGGTGAAGGCCTTCGGTTATGTAAAACAAAGAAAGTGGTGCTGATTATGTATTGTGAAATGTCTTTTCAGATAAAACTTCAAGACACATTTGACTACAGAAGTTACATTTTTTTTCTTAGTTTTGTGGATTTATTTTTTCCATAGCTATTTCTGTACTTGACCAAATATTTTCACAAGTTTTGCTGACTTATTTATAAGTTTAGTTGACATATTTCTGTCTTTGGGCGATATTTTTCACATTTGATTATTCTTATAAGTTTGGATTTATAACTTTTGATCAAAATTTTAGTTGTAATATTTTTTCCTAGATTTTTATAAGTTTGGTCGAGACATTTCGTATTTTGTTCTTTTCACATTTGGTTATTTTATCCTAGGTTTTTTTTTTTTTTTTTATAAATTTGGATGAGCTATATCTGTATTTGACCGACATCTTTCCTTTTTTGGTTGATAAATTTTCCGACTTTTCATAAACTTGAATGGTGTATTTCATTACTTGGTCAATATTTTTTTCTATTTGGTTGACACATTTTCCTATTTGGCCAAGATGTTTTTCCATTTGGTTGACACATTTTCCTATTTGGCCAAGATGTTTTTCCATTTGGTTGACACATTTCATAAATTTGGCAGAGACATTTCGTATTTTGGCCTTTTCATACTTGGTTAACTCTTAGTTTTTATACATTTGACTGAAATATTTCTGTATTTGTCATAACTTTTCCCCTTTTTGTTCATGTCTGGTAATGTAAGCTCTGAGCCGACAAGACAATGTCATGAAAACAAAACCACTAAAGAAAATCAACAGAACAAAAAACTTGGTTTCAATATTTTTATCACCAAAATATGTGTGTTCACAACATATTCATCAAAACAGTTTAGTAATATATCATAAGAAAAAATCAATGACATACATGGTATTTAAAAAAAAAAAAGTTCTGGATTAGTGATCTTCATTCTTCCGGCTCTGATGGTTGACTATAAAAAAACACTGTTGTTGTCGAAGTCATCACACATACCTTATTTGTTTCGGATCCAGAATAAAGACATGTATGAGATATCATACAAGATATCTGAATACTTCTTTTTATGAATGTATCATATCAAAACCACCCGGTAGCGGTGGTCAACACTTTTTTCTAATACTACCACTTGATTGGGTAGCATAAGCGATAGGTCCTTGCAGTACGCCTTAAGGGCTGCCAAGCTGTTCCTATCATTTGGTTGGATATCCTCTGCTACTATGAGTGGACGAGTTGTCAGGTACGGGGTGTCTAAGTGTGTCGTCCTTTCTCGTGGTATATGGTGATGTGTTCGTAAGTAACGTTGAAGGTTCGAAGTGTATAGATTGTCACGTAACTGACACGTATACTCATTATCAATGGTCTCATTGTGGCGGGTAAGCTTATCATTGAAGTCACAGTGGTGGCAGTCTGGTACTTGAGACGAGATCGTAGTATGAGGATGCCGTAAATACACATGTGCTGGTGATCTCTGATGTGATGATGGGGATGTCGTGTTTGGTGTATTCATAGGTGGGTGATGCTGTGTTCGTATGTGTCTTTGTAGATTGCCTTTTCTGTTGAAAAGTTGTCCACAGATATGACATAAGTGTGGTTGATCTTTCGTACCGTAAATGTGGTGATTAAGGTTATCACAATAGGCTTTGTCGCACACTGAACACGTGAAAGTAGATCTGGTGGCCATATTGATAAAGTGGTATATAAATAAGTCACACACTTTCGCTTGCTTTTCTTACAAACCCAAAAAGTTCTGATGTATACAATATATGTTTCACTGTTTTAGCAGATGCCGACGAAACGAATAAGGCTCACACCAACCTGTTTCACCGCTGCAGCTAGCCAAGTCAGCACGTGAACAATATCTGCTCACTACACTAAGCGACTTACAACAGCAGGATTTCACAAATAACTCTGTAGCTAACCAAGTCAGCACGTGAACTGGTGTACCACAAATTGGTGTAGATCGAGTGAGGAGACGCCTTCTATTTTATACACTGGTTCTGCACACGACCCTACATAGCTGACGTGGGAGTTTTTGTAGACAGGCTATTCTCACGCCACCCGCCCGCCTTCACGTGACTGATGACTCACGCTATCACTTAATGACTTTTACATATGGCGCTTCTGATGTAGTGGTTGTCTCGGACACCCGCGTTCGTTACCAAAAAGGGTATGTGGTTTGTGTAGTTTGTGATATTCTTGTGGGGCCAGGAAGAGGCTATACTTGTTTATGGGTGAGTGTGTCTGTATTGGTTGTGGTACCAGTAGTAATGGTAGGAGATGGTTGTGTATGGTTGTCTTTGTGTCTGTACGCTTGTAGGTCTGTATGTACAAGTGTATCAAATGTGTATGGGTGTAGTTGATGTCTGGTTGTACTTGTGTTTTGTGTCTGTACGTATGTGGTTGTTTATGGATGTGTGTCTGTCTTTGGGTGTGTATTTGTGTAGTTGATGTCTGTGTGTACGTGCAGATGTGTCTGTACGTGGTTGTGTATAGTTGTTATGACAGTAGTATTGGTAGGAGATGGGTATGCGTACTTGACAGTGTTCCATGTCTGTATGTAAAACTGTGTCTGTGTCTTTGTGTGTTTTTGTTTGTAGGTGTGTAATTGTTTAGTTGATGTCTGTGTGTACGTGCAGTTGTGTCTGTACGTGGTTGTGTATAGTTGTAATGACAGTAGTAATGGTAGGAGATAGGTGTGTGTCTTTGAGTTTGTACGTGTGTGTCTGTCCTTGTTAGCTTCTTTGTGTTCCTGTGTCTGTATTTGAGTGATTGTTTATGGCTGTGTGGGGTTGTCTTTGTGTTTGTATGTGTGTTTGTGTGACCCTCTTTGTGTATTTGTTTATGGTGAGTGTGTCTGTACTTGTGTATAGCTGATATTGACAGTAGTAATGGTAGGAGATGGGTGTGTATGGTTGTCTTTGTGTTTGTCTGTGTGTGTACTTGTGTAAGGGTAAGTGTGTCCTGTATGTGTGTACGTGTGTGTGTTTGTGTGTATTTGTATACTTGTCTGTACTTGTACTTGTCTGTCTTTGTGGTTGTGTGTGCGTGTGTGTACTTGTCTGTATGTGTGACCCTCTTTGTGTTTGTATGATTTTTACACACCTAAAAAGAGACTTGTATCTCTAACAACGCACCAGCTAATATTGTTGTTGGCACAACTAATATTGGTAGTACTATTATCACTATTACTGATTCCTCCTCACTTTACCCATCACCATTGCACTATAGTACTTTCCCCTACAATTTAAGTGGTCACTCGACCACTGCTTGACCACGTCATCGAGCACTTTAACACTACCATAGTCTTACCCACATCGTCCTCTACAATTTAAGTGGTCACTCGACCACTTGACCACTACTTGACCAGTACTTGACCACTAATTTACCACCCTTTAATCATCACCATGTCGCTACAACTACTTTCCGCTAAAATTTCCTCAGTTGACCACTTGACCACTGCTTGACCACTACTTGACCACTAATTTACCACCCTTTAATCATCACCATATCATTACAACCACTTTTCCCTAAAATTTCCTCACTTGACCACTGCTTGGCCACTGCTTGACTACTAACTTACCACTCTGTAGGCATCACCATATCATTACAACCACTTTTCCCTAAAATTTTCCTCACTTGACCACTACTTGACCACTGCTTGACTACTGCTTGACCACAAATTTACCACCCTTTAATCACCACCATATCATTACACCCACTTTTCCCTAAAATTCCTCACTTGACCACTGCTTGACCACTGGATGACCAGTGAGTGACCACCCTTTGATCATCACCAATAGTTGTTGGTCTAACACCTGATCGACTCCCAGACTCACAAAACGTGACCACCTCTTGATCATCACCAATAGTCTACCACTGGTTCGAGGCCGACACTCACAAAACGCGACCACTTCTTGATCCTCACCAATAGTCTAACATTGGTTCGAGCCCCAGACTCCTACGACCATCTTTACTTTTTCAGATTATACCGAATACGAACCTCTACATAACACCTCTTAACAACTAATGATAATCAACCCTCTTTACTTTTGTTCAGTTGATACCGGCTCCTATAGTCTCTACACCCTCTTACCAGCACGGTGTTTTCCCACCACGGGGCCCCATCTGGGGGATGTAAGGCATATTAGCAACCAATGATAGTCCTTCGATTCTTCAGTGATCTGCTACCCCGCAGACAGATGGTACTTACTTTTTCAGCTGATAGTGAAGGCGATCCTCTACATAACACCGCATACCCATTTAAAATTTATGACCACCCCCATACAGTCATCGACCACTCCTACTTGACCACTAATACCTGGTACCCACCCCTTACCACCGAATGACACTACACCATATCCATTACAACTACTTTATAAGGTTTCATTTGTAATGATGGTAGTGAATAAGCTACTATGAACATACCACCCTTATCAATTAATTTTACTAAGCCATTACTATCACCCTACACTCGCTACACGTTCGTCTCACATTTATAAAACATTCCACTCACACAGTTGAAAGGTACCGACGATTCACACGAACATTTTACCCCACTCTTCCTACTTTCGACTAATTACTTTTACAGACTACCCCGTTCCGCTCACACCCCGCCCAACTTACAAATTTTCACTTCAACACAGATTTTTCTCACACTTTTCTTCCAAAAATTCCCCTTCATAGACCGCCCTCGTCCGTGGACAAGCTCACACTCCCTCCCCCTCAAAAATTACCTTCATAGACCTATTACTTATCCCCCTCGCCATGGACGAGGGAAAATACGTGTCTAATTCCCCTAATATACTACTAATATGCCCTAGTGAATGTCTGTGTCTCGAGCCATGTTATTGCTTTACTTACTGCCATGACTTCCATAGTCAGGCTACTTATGGTTTCAGTGAAAGCACCAGAGTCCTCCTTCACAATTCTCCCTCCGGCCCGAGCTGTAAAGGCCCATGAGCTTCTCACATGTCGGACGACCGACCCATCTGTGTAGATGACAGCATCACCGTCTAGCGAATTCTCGAAAATCAACGCTTGTACTTCAGCCTCCACAGCAGCCGGATGTTTTTGTCTGCATTTTCTATCTAGTTGGATGCAAACTGAAAAGGATGTGTAGAAATCTGTTGGCACTTGCACCGACTCCTCGCCAGGTTCTAAGTCCTCAAGTGAACATACCTGTTGAAGAATGTCTTCGGCTTGACCCATCCACGACCGTCCTCTTTTTAACCTGCTGCCCTTCACCTTCATAATTTCACTATGCAGTGGATGTTGTGTGTTTGCGTTAACTCTGAGGTAGGCGCGTGCCCTACAAACTTGTATTCTGTCTTCAATGGTTGGAAAATCAAGAAGGTAGCGCATCGCCCTGCATGCTGTATCTCTTGTACATCCAAGAATAATGCGCATAGCTTCATTCTGTATCTTTTCCATCCTTTCTATCTGCTTACGGCTGAGAGTCAGGATTGCCATTGCATACTCCAAAACAGACATGACCAGCCCCTCGTACAGAAGACATAGATGGCGCTGCTCACAGTTTGCTGCCGCCATTCACCCGCATCGCAGCCAAACCCCGCTTGGCCTTTGTTATCACCTGGTCTATGTGCTCATTATAAGCAAGGCTTCGATCAAACCGTATCCCCAGGTAATTCATCGCCTGCGTTCTTTTCGCCATCTCTGAACACAGCATTACAGTTGGTGTTGGAGTGTTGACAATATGATTATTCAACGAGAACCAGGTCACTGTTGCCTTTGTTGGGTTGACCATTGCCCCAGCTTCATCACACCAAGTACTTATACGATTGAGTTCGGTTTGTAGTTCCACAGCAACCTGCTCTCTATCCTTACCCTGACGATACACTAAAACATCATCGGCATATGACAATGTCCTGCCAGGTCCAGTGATCTGCTCACTGGTGATTCTCACTGTGTAGGCGTTGAACAGTACCGGAGATAATGGTGATCCCTGTGGTAGGCCAGGATATATTGTTGTTGGTTCCGAAGTCCAACTGCCACATCTAAAAACTACTTTCCGTTGGAAGAGGGCTGCAGCGATCCAACTAAGGAGGAATGGACTAAAGCATAAATCAGCTAAAGCATACCAGAGTCATTTTAAATCTGAAGCTTCAACTTCATTATCCAAGCTAAGTGCATCTTGTGAGACAGACATCAGTGAAGATGAGGACATGATTCTATAGGGTAAGTCACATCAATTTTTTTTAATGTTGCATATTCCCTTACAGGAAATTGCAGTCAACATCAGCATTTTTCAGCTTCTGTTGATGTACTAGGCAAGATTAAGCTCAGTAGTTTGCCATTGCTTTTTGAGCGACCGGCTCACATACCCCCGTAAGTTACAACGCGGCTGCCCCCGCTGCCGGTTCGGGCGCAGCTGCGTTACTCACGAGAATATACGTGGTTACTGCGAAAGCCGTAAACTCCTTCACCACGTAGGCGGCAGTCACATCAATACATATGTAATTTCTTACTTTCTCCATCTGGATATTTTTCATAGATACTTTCTAACGAAATCTAGATATTTATGGATGTTGTTTGGGCCGCTTCTAGATTTTTTAAATCAAAAATAAGTGGCAACCCTGGTGGCAAGTTTGTGGAGAAGATGGCGTCTTTTTGGTGAGTGTTTTGTGTTTATGGTCTCCTATTGCTATTGTCTCCGTGGATAACTTAAACTTTAAGTTAAGCGTTTAAGTTTAAGGAACACTGCATCAGTAAAAACATCCGATGTGATATTTAACACTCACACACACACACACTCACACACATCCATCCACACTCACGCGCACACACCACACACACCTTTAAAGGCTTTACTCAGAAGTCCACGTTCGCGGGTCGAAACTTCCTACTCCACTCACTACAGCATATACAGAGAATATTTTAACATGGGGTTTCTACTTATGAAATCATCACAGTTGGATACAGCTTGACAAGACCAATCCAACGGTATCTCAACGAAGAGTGTTAGTTCTAAGCGGAGTTATGACATTTTTTGTGTCGTTATCTAATACCAGGAAGTGTAATGAAATGAGGTCCTGAGAAATGTTGGAGATTTTATCGCGGCTCAATAAATTGGAAGTTGAGACAGTCTGCCTTTTATTACTGTGGCTTGTTTATTGTCTAAACTGGACAACGATAGTACCATATATCATTGCGTCCAGGGTGGCGAGGCCTAACTTGACGTATTATTTATTTTTCTATAGGATGTGCCGTGACCTAATTAACAATTAAAAATGGCTGCCAATTGTTTATTATTCATTAAAAGTCTGTCACATCACTAATAAACCTGACAAGATGTATACTTTATTGTGCATTTTGGTAATAGGAAAGTAAAAGTCACATTTCTCTTTTGATAGAATGTCAACAGGATGGAGATGATCAAGTTCATTGCACCGGGTTTTATCCCACATGGCTCGGTATCTTTCCGCAGTGCAGCCTGCCGAAAGCATCACACAAAGCACGAGAGCCTCTGTGTCTCCTAGAAAATGCACTCGACTTTTAAGACTTTGTGATAGGATGTACTGTGACCTAATTAACAGTTTAAAATAGCTGCCAATTTATATTAATTAAATGTCATGTGAAATGTTCGTCGTTAGTGAAAGAAAAATTCATGAAAATGTACTCATATTGTCTTAATGTACCAACTGCATTACAACAGCTTTCTTGTGTTGATTAAACATCATGCATTAATGTAAGTAAATAAGTTTGTAACTGCTGCATACATTAAGCAGCAGTTAATTAATTATTAAAATATTAAATAATAAAAACTAAACATATTAATTAATTAAATATTCACTAAAATTGATTTCTACTTCTGCTCTATAATTACACTGTTCTGTATCAAAAAGTGAACAATTAATAATTAAATACTAACATTAAAAAAAAAAAAACAATAATTTATTTCACAGTATTTTATTTAAATCTAAATAATTATGTACTGGTGCGCTGCTAAGAAAAAAAAAGTACTCCTTACACTTACAGGTTTACAACAGGCGGGCCTGAAAACTGGCTTTAAAAATTATTTTCAGTCATGTCAAATCCTGAAAAATTATACAACTACACAGATAAATTACTGCTACAAATGAAGAAGAAGACTTATAAAAAAACATATATTGGAAACAACAAGCTGCCATAAGGATTGATAATGAAGGGGGACAATATCAGCCTATTAAGAGAGTTGTTAGGCAGGGATGTGTAATGTCTCCAGATCTTTTTTCTCTGTCAATCAATCATGTGCCATGCCGGAAAGCGTGGGCGGTCATGACTCACCATTTCACTCGATCACCTGAGTTGTGGATCAGCTTAGTGTTCCTGTCTCGTCCATGCCATGTGGCCAAGCCATCCAGGTATTTTCCTCTCGGTCTTCCTCTTGGTCTGTTCCCTTCGATCTTGCCAGTTGTCACTAAGTTCTCCAATCCATTTCTTCTCATAACATGTCCAAAACATTTTGACTGTCTACGTCTAATTTCTCTAAGAGCCTGTTCTTTTGTATGGATGTGAAACTTGGACAATGAGCAGTCAAACTGAAAAACATCTGATGGCTGCAGAAATGTGGTTTCTGTGGAGAATGCTAAGAATACCATGGACAGACAGAAAAACCAATGACCAAGTACTACAGGAGACAAATGAAAATTGTAAATTGATTAGAGAGATTAGACATGGACAGTCAAAATGTTTTGGACATGTTATGAGAAGAAATAAATTGGAGAACTTAGTGACAACTGGCAAGATCAAAGGGAACAGACCAAGGGAAAGGCCGAGAAGTATATACCTGGATGGCTTGGCCACCTGGCATGGTCGAGACAGGAAACTGAGCTGATCCACAACTCTGGTGATCAAGTGAAATGGCGAGTCATGACTGCCCTCGCTTTCCAGCATGGCACATGACTGATTGATTGATTAATTATGATGTTTATTTCTGAATTTTTACATTTATTTAAAGCAGTCTCTACATCATTATAAAACTCCAAAACAAAAGGCAGGGATCATCCAGATAAATGGAACACCCCTAAGAGAAGACAAAGAACTAACATACCTTGGAGTAACATTTCATGGCAGGCTGACATGGAGAAAGCATATCAACAAAGCAGTAGCAAAAGCCAGAAGGAAAATATAGCCATCTTGAGAAAATTAAGTGGAACGAACGAACGAACGAATGAATGAACAACTTTATTTTAAAAGGGTAACAAATTGGGCACGCAGGCCCATCTTCATTCAGCCCTTTCAATCACTCATCTTTCATTCATCAAATGTTCATGTTACATTTATATAGGGAAAAAAAACATTGTCAAATGGATTTTGTAAGCATAAACAATGCATATTATGCATGGTACATTCACATGGGAAAAAATAAACATTGTCAAATGAAAGTTGTAAACATAAACAGTGCATATTGCAATGTTGTGAGACACATCCCCCAACCACCCTCATATCCCGCAGCCACCCACACATCCCGCAGCCACCCACACATCCCCCTCCCACCACACCTCCCCCACTCACCCACACATATCTCCACTCGCATTCACACAGACCCAGGCAAAATACATGCCACCACCCACCCACTGATCCCCCACCCACACACATTTCCCCATCCACACACACATCCCCCATCCATCCCATAACTAACACGCACACACCCACCCACATATTCTCCACTACCCACCCACACACCCGCAACCACCTAGTAAAGCACACATCACAAAACCACACACACATACCCCCGCCAACCCACACATCCGCACCTATCCACACACATTCCGCACCCTCACAATTTCCCCACCCACCCACACACATCAGGCAACCTGCACCCACTCACCCACCCAATATTCGCCACCTCTCAACTACACATCCCCCACCTATACACACATCCCCACTCACAAACACATCTCCCCACCTGCCCACACATATCCCCCACCCAGAACTACATTGGGAGCCAGTGGGAAAATACTTAGCAAAGTTTATCAACAGAGTGGGTTCCAAATGTTGCTGTATGTAGCCGAGGCGTGGTGTTGAGGTGAGCGCCCAACATTGCTTAAATACCTCAATGGCTCGTGAATACATAACCTATGCAGCAAAAGTCCAACTCCTGGCCTTCACGCGGCGGACCTGTTTAAACTAACAGGAGAAGGGGCGACGGCGAATCTCTGGCGCCGGAAAATAACCAGTATGCTCTAGATGTGTATGCACGTACATGCATGCGCAGACAGGTGTGTGCGCGTGTACACATCTACACTCGAGTGAGACCACAGTCTGCTCTAGCAAAGAAAGGTGCTGAAGTCGGAGGCAACCAGCCAAGAGGCGCACCACAGAAATCAGGATGCCACGCAATCACGCAAAATGGAATATGTCGACTACTGCTAATCGTTATGGTGCTCGCCCTGCTTTGGACCCCCAGGCAGGTGCAGTGCCGGGCCCTATGTCTCGAAAGGGTCCAACCCCAACTACTGGAGGTCCTTCTCAGATGTCCTGTGGAGCGAGGGGACATGAGAATAGGATGACTGGCCTTACCAAACGAAGACTTAAAATAATGCACTGGAATGCGGAGGGAGTCAGCAACAAAAAAATAGAATTAGAAAAAATCTTGGACCAAGAAAAAGTAAGCATATGGTGCTTGCAAGAAACTCACCTCAATGAAAATATAGCCTTCAAAATCAGAGGCTACCAGTGTTACCAATCTGACCGAAAGGACAGGCGAAAAGGTGGGATACTGACCCTTGTAAGAAATAACATCATGGCCTCCCAAATCAAAGTCTACATGGAAGGGGCTGAGTATCAGACACTTAAACTTAAGACAGGTAATACAGATCTACATCTGATCAATTACTACTGTCCAAGTGACCGCCCACAGGCACTGGACACACTACCACTAAAAGAAAAATGATTGTGTGTGGCGATTTCAACAGCCACTCGCAGAGCTGGGGCTATGATCACATGGACCAGAGAGGAGAGAGACTGGAAGACTGGCAGGATGAGAATAGATTCATGTTGATTAACAAGCCGTCCGACCCACATACTTTCTACTCAAGATCATGGCACTCTACAACTACACCTGACCTGGCTTTTCATTCACCAGACCTGGAGTGGAACATTACACGAATTGTTGGGAAACAACTTGGTGGCAGTGACCATCGGCCAGTCTTTCTAACCGTAGAAAATGAGCTTGTAAGTGAAAGCAGCACTCTCTCGAGGTGGAACTACAAGAAAGCAGACTGGGCAATGTACAAGCATCGCACCAGCATACTGGTTAGAAACCTGAACACTGAGAAAGACATAAATAAAGTAGTTGAAGAGTTTGGGAAATGCATACTACAGGCAGCGCGAGAAACAGTACCAAGAGGAGCCCATAAACAATATAAACCCTACTGGAGTAGTGATCTGGAACAGTTGCATAATGATGTTGAAGTGTGTAGAAAGCAAGCAGAGGCCACACCCAGCCAAGAGCACCACAATAAATTCCAGCATGCAAAAGCCAAATTTCAAAGGGCCAAGCTGCAGGCTAGACGGAAAAGCTGGCAGGAGAAAACGGAGTCTCTGAACTTTGAAAGAGACACAAGGAAATTGTGGAAGCTAATAAAACAGCTTAATGACGAGGGCACAGGGAGAAACTCAAAAATTGCGCTACATAAAGAGGGAAAAATCTTAACAAGAAAGCAAGCAGCTGACCATTTTGCGGACTCGTTCGCACAAGATAGCAATATCAAAATTAGTCCAGAGAAACAACAAGAGATTCGAGAGAAACAACAACATACAGGACAGAAGGAAATAGTACATGAGGTTCTGGAGGCACCCATCACAATCAGCGAACTGGAGCTAGCCATATCAAAACTGAAAATGAGAAAGTCACCAGGAGCTGATGGTATCTCCAATGAAATGATCAGGAACCTAGGAACAGAGGCCAAAACAAAGCTGTTGCAGATCTTCAATAACAGCTGGACCTTAGGCAGTGTTCCACAAGCCTGGAGAGAAGCAATCATGATACCCTCCTAAAATCAGGGAAAGATGGTTCCATTGCCTCTAGCTACAGACCAATTAGCCTCACCAGCTGTCTCTGCAAAACACTGGAGCGCATCATCAATCACAGACTGCAGTGGTACATTGAAAGTAAAAACATCCTTGTGCCACAGCAGGCTGGCTTTAGGCAGTGCTACTCTACGGAAGATCAGACAACCTACCTCTCTCAAGAAATTGAGGATGCATTCCAAGAGAAGAAGCTGGTGCTTGCGGCATGGATAGATCTGAAGAAAGCCTTTGACAAAGTCTGGAAAGAAGGTCTGATGAAGAAACTGAGAAACTGCAAAGTCAATGGAAGAATGTACAAATGGGTGAAAGCATACTTGCACAACAGAAGAGCCCGAGTACAGATAGACGGACTCAAGAGCAAGAAAGTACTACTGCGTCACGGTGTCCCCCAGGGCGGAGTCTTGTCCCCACACTTTTTCTAATCTTCATCAATGATCTTGTTGCTCACCTACCGCATGGAATTAAAGCGGCAATGTACGCCGATGACCTGGTTCTATGGAGCACAAATGAATATGCATCAGTGGCCACCAGATTGCTACAAAGAGCTGTAGATACATTTGCTGCATGGGCAAATAGATGGTGTATCAGCATAAACACTGACAAGTGCAGCACCACCCTATTTACCCTCTCTCCAAAACAAAAGGCAGGGATCATCCAGATAAATGGAACACCCCTAAGAGAAGATAAAGAACCAACATACCTTGGAGTAACATTTGATGGCAAGCTGACATGGAGAAAGCACATCAACAAAGCAGTAGCAAAAGCCAGAAGGAAAATAGCCATCCTGAGAAAGCTAAGTGGAACCACATGGGGAGCCAGTACGAAAATACTTAGCAAAGTTTACCAACAGAGCATACGACCACACCTGGAATATGGGTCAACTGCGTGGTGTTCAGCATCAAAAACCACACTACAAGAGCTGGACAAGGTGCAAAATCAAGCACTTAGAGTCACCACAGGAGGGATGAGATCAACCCCTATAGTGGAAATGGAGAAGATGGGGAGGACACAGGCACTGAGTGAGCGCAGAGATACGAAAACGCTAATACAAGCAGAAAAGTTCCTCAGCTTGCCAGGCCACCCTATGAAGAACAGATTTGAAAACCTAGCTATGGGGCATTTGAAAAGAAGTAGTTTTATCCACCAGGCCAAACGACTCTGCAGAGAAACCACTGATCTGCCCACAGTTGGTATCCCCCTAACAACTATTCCAGAGCGAACTCCATGGAAAGATGAGCATAGACTATCGTTACAAATCCAGACAAAAGTGAGAGGAATATTTGACAAGGAAGAACAGAACAGTGTGCAGCGCAGAACAGCCACTCTCAGCTTCCTTGATGAAGAATACCCACAGGATCTCTGGATCCGAGTCTACACAGATGGGTCAGCACAAAATGCTGTTCGAAATGGAGGAGCGGGAGTGTACATAGAATACCCAAATAATACTAGGGACACAGCCAGAGTACCGACAGGAAAGTACTGCCATAACTAGTGATGCCGAAATTGAGGCAATCAAGATAGCAACAGAGAAATTACTAAATAACAGCAATGGTACACAACCTGTGGTGCTACTAACAGATGCAAAATCAGTACTCGAGGCGCTCCTCTCTGGGAAATTGCCAGTACTAAGGACACTACTTTCTGAACTTAGCAGTCAGCATAAAGTCACCATACAGTGGATACCATCCCACTGTGGAGTACCCGGAAACGACAGAGCTGATCAATTGGCTAAGGAAGGAGCCAAAGAAGAACAGCCTGATGTGCCCGTTACATACCACCAAAAGAAAAGAATGATCAAATCAGTCAGAAAGCCACCAAAACCTGCTCAAGATGACTACCACGTTATGGACAGACCAGAACAAGTCATTATTCTGCGCCTCAGAACAGGACACAATAGATTACGCAACCACATGTATACAAAATTCAAGATTGGTGAAACAGCCATGTGCACATGTGGATTGGCGTCGCAGACAGCAGAGCACATACTCCAAGACTGCCCAAAATATAACATATCTAGGCAAACCTTCTGGCCTAGAGAGACGACAGTGGAAGATAAACTCTATGGACCACTGTGTGAACTGAAAAAAACAGTTCAATTCATGCAAGAGACGACATTGCAGATATAGACATATTTCAAGCGAACGAAAGAAGAAGAAGAAGATCAACAGAGCATACGACCACACCTGGAATATGGGTCAACTGCGTGGTCTTCAGCATCAATAACCACACTACAAGAGCTGGACAAGGTGCAAAATCAAGCACTAGAGTCACCAGAGAGGATGAGATCAACCCCTATAGTGGAGATGGAGAAGATGGGGAGGACACAAGCACTTGAGATGAGCGCAGAGATACGAAAACTGCTAATACAAGCAGAAAAGTTCCTCAGCTTGCCCAGCCACCCTATGAAGAACAGATTTGAAAACCTAGCTATGGGGCGTTTGAAAAGAAGTAGTTTTATCCACCAGGCCAAACGACTCTGCAGAGAAACCACTGATCTGCCCACAGTTGGTATCCCCCTAACAACTATTCCAGAGCGAACTCCATGGAAAGATGAGCATAGACTATCACTTAAAATCCAGACAAATGTGATAGGAATATTTGACAAGGAAGAACAGAAGAACAGAACAGTGTACAGTGCAGAACAGTCACTCTCAGCTTCCTTGATGAAGAATACCCACAGGACCTCAGTATCTGAGTCTACACAGATGGGTCAGCACAAAATGCTGTTTGAAAATGAGGAGTGGGAGTGTACATAGAATACGCAATAATACTAGGGACACGGCCAGAGTACCAACAGGGTAGTACTGCCATAACTGTGATGCTGAAATTGAGGCAATCAAGATAGTAACAGAAAAATTACTAAATACCAGCCATGGTACACAACCTGTAGTGCTATTGACAGATGGAAAATCAGTACTCGAGATGATCTTGTCTAGGAAATTGCCAGTACTAAAGACACCACTTTCTGAATTTAGCAGTCAGCATCAGGTCACCATATAGTGGATACCATCCCACTGTGGAATACCCAGAAATGACAGAGCTGATCGATTGGCTAAGGAAGGAGCAAAAGAAGAACAGCCTAATGTGCCCATTATATAACAAAAGAAAAGAATGATGAAATCAGTGGGAAAGCCACCAAAACCTGCTCAAGATGACTAGGTGTGGGGGATGTGTGTATGGGTCGGGGATGTGTGTGTGGGATGGGTCGGGGGATGTGTGTATGGGTGGAGGACTAAAGATTACACTCAGTTTAACTGCTCATTTATTAAATTACATTCACAGTAACTGCTCATCTGTTAAATTATGCTCACAGTAACTGTTGATCTGTTATATAACCATAGCTGTTCATCTATTAGATTACATTCACAGTAGTTGTTTATCTGTTAGGTTACATTCACAGTAGCTGTTCATCTGTTAGATTACATTCACGGTGGCTGTTTATCTGTTAGATTACATTATTGGTGGCTGTTTTAACTGTTAGATTACACTCAGTGTAGCTGTTCATCTGTTATTACATTCACAGTAGCTTTTTTACCTGTTAGATTATATTCACAGTAGTGGTTAATCTGTTAGATTATGTTGACAGTAACTGTTCATGTTAGATTACATCTACAGTAGCCATTCATCTATTAGATTATGTTCACAATAACTGTTTATTCTTTAGACTACATTTGCTGTAGCTGTTCATATGTTATATTACATTCACATAATTATATGCTACTTCAGATTACTTACACATCTGTTTACATTTTACCTGACATTCCTAAGAAGTGTTTACTCTCTGTATGTTTCAGAAATACATCTTTGTTTCCAAAGTTGTTGATCCCTCTTCACACAAGGACAGACATTCATAAATGGGGGATAAGATGGCATGTGGTAACATAGATGTGAAAAGAGCCATCAGATAAATTGTTGGAGGACCAGTGTCAGGGATCGAGCACAATGTTGGACAAGGCAGATTGTTGCAGCATTCAAGAAATAGCTGTGAACAGTAACATAGAATCAGTAATGCCTGTGAACAGTAACATAGAATCAGCAATGGCTGTGAACACAGGTAAAAGACCTTGCAAGTGTGATGATTGTGGTGCTTCATTCATGCAGATTGACATTTTGAAATATCACATGGGAACACACACAGGAGAGAAACTGTACATGTGTGATGATTGTGGTGTTGATTTTTCTACATCTTCCGATGTGAAACGCCACAAGAGAATACATACAGGAGAGAAACCTTACAAGTGTGATGTTTGTGATGCTGCTTTTTCTACATCTTCCAATGTGAAACGCCACAAGAGAATACATACAGGAGAGAAACCTTACAAGTGTGATGTTTGTGATGCTGCTTTTTCTACATCTTCCAATGTGAAACGCCACAAGAGAAAACACACAGGAGAGAAACTGTACATGTGTGATGATTGTGGTGTTGATTTTTCTACATCTTCCGATGTGAAACGCCACAAGAGAATACATACAGGAGAGAAACCTTACAAGTGTGATGATTGTGGTGCTACTTTTGCTGGACTTAAATCGCTGAAAAACCACAAGAGAAAACATACAGGAGAGAAACCTTACAAGTGTGATGATTGTGGCGCTGTATTCTTTAGTTCCCCTGCTCTGAAGTACCACAAGAGAACACATACAGGAGAGAAACCATACAAGTGTGATGATTGTGGTGTTTCTTTTATTGTAGCTGGTTCTTTAACATCCCACAAGAGAGCACATACACGAGAGAAACCTTACAAATGTGATGATTGTTGTGCTGCTTTTGGTAGACTTTGTGACCTGAAATACCACATGAGAACACATACAGGAGAGAAACCATACAAGTGTGATGATTGTGGTGCTACTTTTGCTGGACTTAAATCGCTGAAAAACCACAAGAGAACACATACAGGAGAGAAACCATACAAGTGTGATGATTGTGGGGCTGCTTTTAATAGTCGTAACAAGCTGAAACACCACAAGAGAAAACATACAGGAGAGAAACCTTACAAATGTGATGAGTGTGGCGCTGAATATTATATTGCCAGTGATCTGAGGTCGCACAAGAAAATACATACAGGACAAAAACCTTACAAGTGTGATGATTGTGGCACTGCATTTTCTAGAATCGGTGGTCTGAAGTGCCACAAAAGAACACATACAGGAGAGAAACCTTACGTGTGTGATGATTGTGGTGCTGCTTTTGCTAGACCTGACAAACTGAAATATCACAAGGGAAAACATACAGGAGAGAAACCTTACTTGTGTGATGTCTGTGGTGTTTCATTTGCAGCAGCTATCCTCTTAAGGTTCCACAAGAGAACACATACAGGAGAGAAACCTTACTTGTGTGATTATTGTGGTTCTGCTTTTGCTAGACCTCTCGAGCTAACAAACCACAAGAGAAAACATACAGGAGAGAAACCTTACATGTGTGATGATTGTGGGGCTTTATTTACTAGATCTGATAATCTGCTGTACCATAAGAGAACACATACAGGAGAGAAACCTTACAAGTGTGATGATTGTGGGGCTGTATTTTCTAGAACTGACCATTTGCTATACCATAAGAGACAACATACAGGAGAGAAACCTTGGAAGTGTGATGAATGTGGTGCTGCTTTTACCAGACCTGCCATGCTGAAACACCACAAGAGAACACATGCAGAAGAGAAACCTGTGTGATTGTGGTGCTGCATTTGTTAGACCTGACAATCTGAAGTGCCACATGAAAATGCATACAAGACAGAAATGATACAAGTTTGGTGATTGTGTCTTCTTCTACTCTATTGCATTCATCCGGAGTGTATTTTTTCCAGATGTCAGTGCGGTTTTTCTTGTTAGGCGCCCTTGGGCCGAAACCCTTAGGCCAACACATCTGACTTTTAGCATGTATTTTTGACATGTTAGCAATCCTGGGAGACTCTCACTTTTGTGGTACCGTCCACATCCCAGCTGGTCAAGTTGGAACGGTCGAAGACTTCACGATCAGCCCTCAAGGGAAGGCAGGGACAGTCCATGGCATTTTCCGCCATCCAGGGTGGCTTTCATAGTTGTAGAGCCGACACATAGCGCTCTGGTGCTGGGCTCACCTAGGGAATCATCACGTCCTGCTCATGGCTGCTTTAATTCCTCACTTTAATATATTGGGCATTTCGTTCACCCCGAGCCATTCCCGCACAAACCAGACTGGTCTGCAGATGGTATCCACTCAGTGAGTTTTCGATTTGGACATATGCATGTCGTTATGCCCGGGGACAATATAGTCAGAGCTGCTCCGGGCACAACAGATATTCGGAAAAATAGCTAGTCAGAGCTGTTCCTAGCATGAGGGACCACGCTTTTCCGACCACGAAAGACATTTCACTCAGGCATAATTGTGTAGTGCCAATTTTTATTTTGCCACCTGTAGGCCGGCACTTCTGACTTCGGCGAGCATTTTTAATGAGGTTAGCCTTCCTCATGTTTCATGGTACTTTAGACTCTTATTGTTGTGTCGTCCACATCTCAGCTGGTCAAGGTAGAACAGTCTAAGACATCACGGTCAACTCTAAAGGGAAGGCAGGGGCAGACCATGGGCATTTCCCGCTACCCAAGGAGGCATCCAAAATTCATAGCCGCCACATATTGCTCTGAGACTGGGCTCACCCGAGGAATTGCCACATCCTGCTCATGGCTACTTTAATTCCTCACTTCAATGTATTGGGCATTTCGCTTGCCACTGGTCGCTCAAGAACGTACCAGGGACGGTCTTTTGCTTCAGATCTCAGACCACACAATGGATTTGCCAGCCAAGTGTTCCATTTCGTGCTATTGAGACGTTTTTCCACCTTTGTCTACACTCTCTGTGGTGATTGTGTTACATTGTTAATGCAATGATGCCATCTAAAGAATCTGGAAACAATCACATGAGAGGAATCTTCCCTTTGTAAGAAACTCATGAGGTCTCAATGAGGAGAAAATCCATACTATTGTGGTCGTTATAGTGCAGAAAAAGTAAGAAAAAGCCTTTTTTTGCATTAGAGATCTATGAAGCATAAGAGTACAGCCAATATATTTATAGCAGGGAAGGTTAACCTGGTCAACAAATGCCAGCAGAAGTCGGATGTTTGCAGCCTAATGGCGCAAGAACACAGCTCTGCTGTAAACAGGCACAACGCAGTCACGTTCGGAAAAAAAACAACTGATGAATGCAGAAGAAGATATATTTATAGACCAATCAAAAAAGGAGGGGTAATGTGGTCAGTGTCATGCCACATAAAACGTTATCAATTAAACAAGAAAAAGACATAGAACCTGTACTTTTGTATGGATGTGAGACGTGGACAATGAGCAGACGAGCTGAAAAACATCTGATGGCAGTGGAAATGTGGTTCTGAGTAAAATATAAAGAATACTATTGTCAGACAGAAAAACCAATGAACAAGTCCTACAAGAAACAAATGAAAATTGTAAACTGATTGGAGAAATTAGATGCAGACACACGATTGTCTGAGCATGTTATGAGAAGAAATAAACTGCAGAACTTGGTGACAACTGGCAAGATTGAGGGGTAAAGAACAAGGGGAAGGCATAGAAGTAAATATCTGGAAGACTTGGTCACCGGGTGTAAAACCAGACAAAAACACAGAGCTGATCCATGACTCTAGTGAGTGTGAGATGGTGAAACATGACCTCCAACACTTATCTACATGGCACATGATGATGATGATCAATGACTCTGGTGATAGTGTGAGATGGTGAAACATGCATGACTCTAGTGAGTGTGAGATGGTGAAACATGACCTCCAACACTTATCTACATGACACATGATGATGATGATCCATGACTCTGGTGATAGTGTGAGATGGTGAAACATGACCCCCAACACTTATCTACATGGCACATGATGATGATGATCCATGACTCTGGTGATAGTGTGAGATGGTGAAACATGACCCCCAACACTTATCTACATGGCACATGATGATGATGATCCATGACTCTGGTGATAGTGTGAGATGGTGAAACATGACCCCCAACACTTATCTACATGGCACATGATGATGATGATGATGATGATGATGATGATCTGCCGTCTGCCTTTGCTTCCCATGACATTTCCAGGTGCCCATTTAGGCTGGGGTCAACTGGAGGTCAAGGCCAGGTGTAAAAATATTCAAAATATAATACAAGACTAGCACATGCTGAACATACTACATATCCCCATTAGTCATTAGTCACGGTTCCAACTTCACGGCAACAGGTCATCCCCATTATGCTCCATTCCTATGCCAGTGAAAATCACACAAAATGCTCCTCACTGCCCTATGTGAACAATGGAATAGTTAGGGGTCTCGACAAGCCAACAGCCCGCACAGTTACACTGCATAATACCGCCCTCAGAATGCCAACACAAAAGTCCTCCATGGAAAATACAGTTCATCATCGATGGAATCGGCAATCACTAGAAAATCAGCAACCTACATAAAGACTTACAGGTTAGCATAAACTGCAGCACAGCCTCGGAACTTTCCTCAAGGGCAAATTAAAGGCACCACCACCCACATATGTACAGTCACAAACTATTTGAATACATGTCCACTACACTTGTAAAAACTTCTGTGCTCACCTCGTCTACTAACTCCATGTGACTTATCAGTAGGTGGTGATCTACATGTCTATTGTACTTGTAAAAACTTATGATTTTGACATGTACAATATTAAAACGTTGGGTGTGGGTGTGTGTGGGTATGGGGATGAATGAATGTAGGTGTGTTTGTGGTCGTGGGTGGGGAGATAGATGATAGGGTGGTTGGGTGTGTGAGTGTAAGTATGACTGAGAAAATAGAATTGAATGTGTGGGTGTGTATGTGTATTGGGTGTGTATTGGTGTTATGTGGGTGTGGGTAGGTGTGTCTTTGTGTGCTGGTGTGGGTGTGTGTAATTGTGTAGGTGTTTGTGTTGGAGAGTTTGGGGTGGGAATTATACAGGTGTGTGTGTGAGTGAGAAAAGAGAGTGAACATATATATACCATATGCTATTCCATATGTTTTATGTACTCTCATCTTTCATATTATCAGTTTTACTGTCACTTGATTCTCACACATGCAATAGTAGAACTTTTGCATTATTTACTTCATCATGTTTTGTATCAGTTTTAGATAACACTATCTTATTGAATTGCATGAACATACTTTACATTGCATATGTAATATATTGCTTCCATTTTTGTGTGGATGCTCATGACAGTTGTCATTGTATGTGCCTGAAGTGTGGGAGTTTGTGTATATTAGTGTGAGTGACTGTGTGAAGGAATGTTTGTATACAGGCTTAGCTTTAAGTATGATTGAATATGTATATGGACATGAGAGAGAGGGAGAGAGTGACAGACAGAGAGAGAGAGAATTAATGAGTGGATGACTTTGTGTTGTTAGAGGGAGTGTGTGTCGGTGTGTGTGCGTGAGAGAGAGTAAGAGTGTGAGAAAGAGAAAGAGAGTGAAACAGTGCTTGAGTTAGTGTGTGTGCGCGAAAATGCATGCGCGTAAGGGAAACAAAAGAGATTACACATAATCACATACCATGCTGTTCCATATATTTTGTGTATTCTCATCTTTCATATGTTTTTTTTTCATGCCACTTGATTTCACCAATTACAGTATGAAATTATTGCACTACTTTATCAGTTTAGCTAACAATATCCTTATTTCATTGCACTAATATACTATAAGATATGCAATGTATATGTGTGGCATATTTTCCCATTTTTGTGTGGGTGCTCATGACAGTTGTCAATGTATGTATGTGAAAGTGTGGGAGTCTGTGTATATTGGTTTGAATGACTGTGTGAAGTGGAGTGAGTATGTGTGTGCAATTTTATGTATGATTATATATATATATATATATATATATGGGCATGACTGATACAGGCATTGATAATGCACAGTGGGAGCAAGTCGCCGCTGAACGTGTTGCATGGAGGGCAAACATCAGAAATGGAATAAAGACAAAGGAGAAAATTATTGCAGATAAGTCACACAGCGAGCATGTGAGACATAAGATGGTGCATGATGGTGGAAATGACTACGTGTTCACATGCACCCACTGTGAATGGACATTTACAGCACGAATTGGCCTTATCAGTCACATTCATTACCGCCATAGGTAAAAGTTATTATGCCTTTTTAAAGCACAAACTATCGTCTGTCAAGACGACAAGGTGCCAATGATATGGGCATGAGGGAGAGAGAGAGAGAGAGAGCAAGATTGTGTGAATAATTAGTGATTGTGAGTGGGTATATGTGTGAGTATGTAAAAACAATGTGTGTGGATGTGCGACCGTGTGAGTATATCTGTATTTGTGTGTGTGAAAGTATGTATGTGTTGATTGTCTGTGTATGGGAAGGGGTGTACATATGTACCTTGCTGTATGTATGAATGAGGATATATAGGTGTGGGAGAGAGAAAGAGTATGTATGTATGTGTGTATACATATGTATGTTTGTGTGTGTGGATGGATGTATGTGTGTGGATGGATGGATTTAGTGAATTTGCGATTGTGAGAAAATATTTGTGTATGTGAAAGAGTGTATGTGCGTGTTATTGAGTGGGTGCATAACTTAGATTTTGGGTAAATGATGTGAGTAGGTATGCAGGTTTGTATGTATGTGTTTATGTGTGTGTGTGTACATGTGTGTCTGCTTGCCTGTCTCATAACATGGTAATGTGCATTGCTTAAGTTTACAACATTCATTTGACAATGTATATTTTTTTCCTGTGTGAATGTAACATGCACAATGTTGAATAAAAGATGAGTGATTGGAAGGGCTGAAGTATGACGGGCTTGTGTGCCCAATTTGTGACCCTTTTAAAATAAAGTATGTTTTCTTGTTCGTTCATTCGTTAATTATACACACACTTAACCCCAGGTCAGGGAGACTAGCCACTAAACAGCTGGGGCACCATGTCTTTAATTATACACACACATTACCCCAGGTCAGGGAGACTAGCCACTAAACAGCTGGGGCACCATGTCTTTAATTATACACACACAACCCCAGGTCAGGGATACTAGCCACTAAACAGCTGGGGCACCATGTCTTTAATTATACACACACAACCCCAGGTCAGGGAGACTAGCCACTAAACAGCTGGGGCACCATGTCTTTAATTATACACACACTTAACCCCAGGTCAGGGAGACTAGCCACTAAACAGCTGGGGCACCATGTCTTTAATTATACACACACAACCCCAGGTCAGGGATACTAGCCACTAAACAGCTGGGGCACCATGTCTTTAATTATACACACACAACCCCAGGTCAGGGAGACTAGCCACTAGACTGCTGGGGCACTATGACTTTAATTATACACACACTTAACCCCAGGTCAGGGAGACTAGCCACTAGACTGCTGAGGCACTATGACTTTAATTATACACACACAACCCCAGGTCAGGGAGACTAGCCACTAGACTGCTGGGGCACTATGACTTTAATTATACACACACTTAACCCCAGGTCAGGGAGACTAGCCACTAGACTGTGGGGGAACCATGTCTTTAATTATACACACACTTAACCCCAGGTCAGGGAGACTAGCCACTAAACTGCTGAGGCACTATGACTTTAATTATACACACACTTAACCCCAGGTCAGGGAGACTAGCCACTAGACTGCTGAGGCACTATGACTTTAATTATACACACACTTAACCCCAGGTCAGGGAGACTAGCCACTAGACTGTGGGGGAACCATGTCTTTAATTATACACACACTTAACCCCATGTCAGGGAGACTAGCCACTAGACTGTGGGGGAACCATGTCTTTAATTATACACACACATGACCCCAGGTCAGGGAGACCAGCCACCAGACTGTGGGGTTGCATGTCTTTAATTATACAACAATGAAGTCCAGGATCTGTTGAACATATAAAGGAGCTGTGGTCACATGGTGCTAGATCCATATTTGTATAGAACACTTGGCACTGGGTGGGTGTTGTGGTTAGTACCACACTTGGCACTGGGTGGGTGTTGTGGTTAGTACCACACTTGGCACTGGGTGGGTGTTGTGGTTAGTACCACACTTGGCACTGGGTGGGTGTTGTGTTTAGTACCACACTTGGCACTGGGTGGGTGTTGTGGTTAGTACCACACTTGACACTGGGTGGGTGTTGTGATTAGTACCACACTTGACACTGGGTGGGTGTTGTGGTTAGTACCACACTTGGCACTGGGTGGGTGTTGTGGTTAGTACCACACTTGGCACTGGGTGGGTGTTGTGGTTAGTATCACACTTGGCACTGGGTGGGTGTTGTGGTTAGTACCACACTTGGCACTGGGTGGGTGTTGTGGTTAGTTCCACACTTGGCACTGGGTGGGTGTTGTGGTTAGTTCCACACTTGGCACTGGGTGGGTGTTGTGGTTAGTACCACACTTGGCACTGGGTGGGTGTTGTGGTTAGTACCACACTTGGCACTGGGTGGGTGTTGTGGTTAGTACCACACTTGACACTGGGTGGGTGTTGTGGTTAGTACCACACTTGGCACTGGGTGGGTGTTGTGGTTAGTACCACACTTGGAACTGGGTGGGTGTTGTGTTTAGTACCACACTTGGCACTGGGTGGGTGTTGTGGTTAGTACCACACTTGACACTGGGTGGGTGTTGTGGTTAGTACCACACTTGACACTGGGTGGGTGTTGTGGTTAGTACCACACTTGGCACTGGGTGGGTGTTGTGGTTAGTACCACACTTGGCACTGGGTGGGTGTTGTGGTTAGTATCACACTTGGCACTGGGTGGGTGTTGTGGTTAGTACCATACTTGGCACTGGGTGGGTGTTGTGGTTAGTTCCACACTTGGCACTGGGTGGGTGTTGTGGTTAGTACCACACTTGGCACTGGGTGGGTGTTGTGGTTAGTACCACACTTGGCACTGGGTGGGTGTTGTGGTTAGTACCACACTTGGCACTGGGTGGGTGTTGTGGTTCGTACCACACTTGGCACTGGGTGGGTGTTGTGGTTAGTACCACACTTGGCACTGGGTGGGTGTTGTGGTTAGTACCACACTAGCCAGCTTGACTTCCCAAGACATTTCCTGTTATCCGTTTTAAGATTGGGTAAAGCTTAGGCCCCAGGTCATTTGTAAAATGCCACTCCATTACACGTCAAACCCATGGCCCCAGGTCCATTTGTTCAATCTACTCCAATACAAGTCGAACCCATGGCCCCAGGTCCATTTGTTCAATCTACTCCAATACAAGTCGAACCCATGGCCCCAGGTCCATTTGTTCAATCTACTCCAATACAAGTCGAACCCATGGCCCCAGGTCCATTTGTTCAATCTACTCCAATACAAGTCGAACCCATGGCCCCAGGTCCATTTGTTCAATCTACTCCAATACAAGTCGAACCCATGGCCCCAGGTGTGGCACCCCAACCTCTAGACATGACGCCGCTGCCGCTCCCATTATAGTGAATAGAAATCATGAACACACAGTACAGTGACCACAAGGCAGCCATGGGGACAGGTTATGATAAAACAGACCGGTGTGATGTAGAGCAAGCAGCCAGACAGGCTTGTAGTTTTGTTGCCTTTCTGTTTAGCTTGCATACTGGAACTTGAGGAAGGTTAGAGAGAACATGGTCAGTGAACAATAGAATTCTTTGTGGTTGCTGGAATAGAAACATGAGGAAGGTTAGAGAGAACATGGTCAGTGAACAATAGAATTCTTTGTGGTTGCTGGAATAGAAACATGAGGAAGGTTAGAGAGAACATGGTCAGTGAACAATAGAATTCTTTGTGGTTGCTGGAATAGAAACATGAGGAAGGTTAGAGAGAACATCACAGTGAACAATAGAATTCTTTGTGGTTGCTGGAATAGAAACATGAGGAAGGTTAGAGAGAACATGGTCAGTGAACAATAGAATTCTTTGTGGTTGCTGGAATAGAAACATGAGGAAGGTTAGAGAGAACATCACAGTGAACAATAGAATTCTTTGTGGTTGCTGGAATAGAAACATGAGGAAGGTTAGAGAGAACATGGTCAGTGAACAATAGAATCCTTTGTGGTTGCTGGAATAGAAACATGAGGAAGGTTAGAGAGAACATGGTCAGTGAATGATAGAATCCTTTGTGAATGATGGAATAGAAACATGGTCAGTGAACAATAGAATACTTTGTGAATGATGGAATAGAAACATGGTCAGTGAACAATAGAATACTTTGTGAATGATGGAATAGAAACATGAGGAAGGTTAGAGAGAACATGGTCAGTGAACAATAGAATTCTTTGTGGTTGCTGGAATAGAAACATGAGGAAGGTTAGAGAGAACATGGTCAGTGAACAATAGAATTCTTTGTGGTTGCTGGAATAGAAACATGAGGAAGGTTAGAGAGAACATCACAGTGAACAATAGAATTCTTTGTGGTTGCTGGAATAGAAACATGAGGAAGGTTAGAGAGAACATGGTCAGTGAACAATAGAATTCTTTGTGGTTGCTGGAATAGAAACATGAGGAAGGTTAGAGAGAACATCACAGTGAACAATAGAATTCTTTGTGGTTGCTGGAATAGAAACATGAGGAAGGTTAGAGAGAACATGGGTCAGTGAACAATAGAATCCTTTGTGGTTGCTGGAATAGAAACATGAGGAAGGTTAGAGAGAACATGGTCAGTGAATGATAGAATCCTTTGTGAATGATGGAATAGAAACATGGTCAGTGAACAATAGAATACTTTGTGAATGATGGAATAGAAACATGGTCAGTGAACAATAGAATACTTTGTGAATGATGGAATAGAAACATGAGGAAGGTTAGAGAGAACATGGTCAGTGAACAATAGAATTCTTTGTGGTTGCTGGAATAGAAACATGAGGAAGGTTAGAGAGAACATGGTCAGTGAACAATAGAATTCTTTGTGGTTGCTGGAATAGAAACATGAGGAAGGTTAGAGAGAACATCACAGTGAACAATAGAATTCTTTGTGGTTGCTGGAATAGAAACATGAGGAAGGTTAGAGAGAACATGGTCAGTGAACAATAGAATTCTTTGTGGTTGCTGGAATAGAAACATGAGGAAGGTTAGAGAGAACATCACAGTGAACAATAGAATTCTTTGTGGTTGCTGGAATAGAAACATGAGGAAGGTTAGAGAGAACATGGTCAGTGAACAATAGAATCCTTTGTGGTTGCTGGAATAGAAACATGAGGAAGGTTAGAGAGAACATGGTCAGTGAATGATAGAATCCTTTGTGAATGATGGAATAGAAACATGGTCAGTGAACAATAGAATACTTTGTGAATGATGGAATAGAAACATGGTCAGTGAACAATAGAATACTTTGTGAATGATGGAATAGAAACATGGTCAGTGAACAATAGAATACTTTGTGAATGATGGAATAGAAACATGGTCAGTGAACAATAGAATACTTTGTGAATGATGGAATAGAAACATGGTCAGTGAACAATAGAATACTTTGTTAATGATGGAATAGAAACATGAGGAAGGTTAGAGAGAACATGGTCAGTGAACAATAGAATCCTTTGTGGTTGTTGGAATAGAAACACGAGGAAGGTTAGAGAGAACATGATCAGTGAACAATAGAATCCTTTGTGGTTGTTGGAATAGAAACACGAGGAAGGTTAGAGAGAACATGGTCAGTGAACAATAGAATCCTTTGTGGCTGCTGGAATAGAAACACGAGGAAGGTTAGAGAGAACATGATCAGTGAACAATAGAATCCTTTGTGGTTGTTGGAATAGAAACACGAGGAAGGTTAGAGAGAACATGGTCAGTGAACAATAGAATCCTTTGTGGTTGTTGGAATAGAAACACGAGGAAGGTTAGAGAGAACATGGTCAGTGAACAATAGAATCCTTTGTGGCTGCTGGAATAGAAACACGAGGAAGGTTAGAGAGAACATGATCAGTGAACAATAGAATCCTTTGTGGTTGTTGGAATAGAAACACGAGGAAGGTTAGAGAGAACATGGTCAATGAACAATAGAATCCTTTGTGGTTGCTGGAATAGAAACACGAGGAAGGTTAGAGAGAACATGGTCAGTGAACAATAGAATCCTTTGTGGTTGCTGGAATAGAAACACAGCATGGTGGAATGGGTAAGAGAACATTCTGATGTCTTTGATTTGGGCATGTAAATTACAAGTACCTCTGAAGTCAGAGTGTGTTCACCTGATGGTGAGGGATACAGCTAATAGGGAAAACTAATCCACACACAAAATTCAGACCAGTGGACTAGAAATATTCGTAAGTGTGTGGACTCCGCTTGAGTTCAAGGCTAGTGAATGCACAAATCTGAACTTCAATATGCTAACAACATCATGTCAACATTACAAGTGGGAACTGAAACACTAGTAGTCATTGCTAACAACATCATGTCAACATTACAAGTGGGAACAGAAACACTAGTAGTCATTGCTAACAACATAATGTCAACATTACAAGTGGGAACTGAAACACTAGTAGTCATTGCTAACAACATCATGTCAACATTACAAGTGGGAACTGAAACACTAGTAGTCATTGCTAACAACATAATGTCAACATTACAAGTGGGAACTGAAACACTAGTAGTCATTGCTAACAACATCATGTCAACATTACAAGTGGGAACTGAAACACTAGTAGTCATTGCTAACAACATCATGTCAACATTACAAGTGGGAACTTAAACACTAGTAGTCATTGCTAACAACATCATGTCAACATTACAAGTGGGAACTGAAACACTAGTAGTCATTGCTAACAACATCATGTCAACATTACAAGTGGGAACTTAAACACTAGTAGTCATTGCTAACAACATCATGTCAACATTACAAGTGGGAACTGAAACACTAGTAGTCATTGCTAACAACATAATGTCAACATTACAAGTGGGAACTGAAACACTAGTAGTCATTGCTAACAACATCATGTCAACATTACAAGTGGGAACAGAAACACTAGTAGTCATTGCTAACAACATCATGTCAACATTACAAGTGGGAACTGAAACACTAGTAGTCATTGCTAACAACATCATTTCAACATTACAAGTGGGAACTTAAACACTAGTAGTCATTGCTAACAACATCATTTCAACATTACAAGTGGGAACTGAAACACTAGTAGTCATTGCTAACAACATCATTTCAACATTACAAGTGGGAACTGAAACACTAGTAGTCATTGCTAACAACATAATGTCAACATTACAAGTGGGAACTGAAACACTAGTAGTCGTTGCTAACAACATCATGTCAACATTACAAGTGGGAACTGAAACACTAGTAGTTATTGCATGATCAATATGCTAACAGCATCATGTCAGCATTACAAGTGGGAACTGAAACACTAGTAGTTATTGCATGATCAATAACAACATCTTGTCATCATTACAAGTGGGAACTGAAACACTAGTAGTCATTGCATGATCAATATGCTAACAGCATCATGTCAGCATTACAAGTGGGAACTGAAACACTAGTAGTTATTGCATGATCAATAACAACATCTTGTCATCATTACAAGTGGGAACTGAAACACTAGTAGTCATTGCATGATCAATATGCTAACAGCATCATGTCAGCATTACAAGTGGGAACTGAAACACTAGTAGTTATTGCATGATCAATAACAACATCTTGTCATCATTACAAGTGGGAACTGAAACACTAGTAGTCATTGCATGATCAATATGCTAACAGCATCATGTCAGCATTACAAGTGGGAACTGAAACACTAGTAGTTATTGCATGATCAATAACAACATCTTGTCATCATTACAAGTGGGAACTGAAACACTAGTAGTCATTGCATGATCAATATGCTAACAACATAATGTCAACATTACAAGTGGGAACTGAAACACTAGTAGTCATTGCAAGATCAAAGTGAAGGAAACAACAACAATTGTGACAACCTGTCAGACATGCATGTCGATGGAGGAAAAGTGAGCAGTCTCACATATCTAAGTTCGCTGGTGACTAGCCATGGAAATGTGATGACAGAAGTTACAAGAACAACAAACATTGCTGTGCAAAGATTTATGAAAATCGTCCTCTTCTTCTTTCATCCGCTTGAAATCTGTCTATATCTACAATGTTGTCTATTGTATGAATTTAACTGTCTTTTTTAGTTCATTCAGTTTATCTTCCATGTCATCTCTCTTGGCCAGACGGTTTACCTGGATATGTTGTATGTTGAGCAGTCTTGGAATATGTGCTCTGCTGTGCCAATGCACATGGCTGATTCGCCAATCTTCAGTTGTCTATATATGTGGTTGTGTAATCTATTGTCCTATTCTGAAGACTAATGCAATTAAATTCTTTATGATATGATCAGACAGAGCAAGAAAATCAATATTAAGCGCATGCATATTTGCTGAGACTACATACGGGTGTGAAATGGCAAACTACCTTCTGCAAAACTTGCCAAGAAACCATAAAAACCATGAAAGAAAACATAACAAGAAAGAGATCTGGTGGCGAGACTCCCAGGCCAGGCAGATCAGAGAACACTGGGGAAGAGTGTGACACAGGGACTAGTACTAGTAATCGTGATGACGGAGTTAATCCTGACTGTGTTACCAAGGAAATCCCCTGTGTCAGACTAAGAAACATAGTGAGAATAGCAACGTGGAATGTGAGAAGTCTGTATGAGGGAAAGCTTAAAGTAGTGTGTGATGAGATTGAGAGGTTAAACATTCAAATGTTAGGAATTAGCGAACATCGCTGAAGTGGCAAGGGACATTTTACAACTGAAAATGAAAGTCTTTTCATTTATTCTGGTAGAGACGCCGGAGGCCAGAGTGGGGTGGCATTTTGTTTAGATAAGACAACTTCAAAATCTTTAATGGGATATAATCCAGTTAGTGATAGAATCCTCACTATTAGACTTAAAGGCCGTCCAAAAAAACACAACTCTTATACAGATATATGCACCTACTTCAACAGCAGAGGAGGACGAAATTGAAGATTTTTACAACACACTACAAGACACATTAAATAAGATTGGTCATAATGACCAATTTTTTGGTTTTTAATGCACAAGTAGGTGTAGGAAGAGCTGAAAATGAGAGACACGTTTTAGGAAAATTTGGATTAGGAAATAGAAATGATGCAGGTGACAAATTAATTGAATTTTGCACAGAAAATGAGTTCACGATAGCCAACACGCTTTTTAAACAACATCCAAGAAGCCTCTTCTCATGGAAGTCTCCAGACAGTATTACCAAAAATCAGATAGATTATATTTTAATACAAAGAAGATGGAGATCAAGCATAACATCTGCAAAAACCCTACGAAGTGCAGACTGTGATACAGATCATCAGTTATTAGAAGCAGATCTGAAATTGAAACTCAAAAAGCTTATCCGAGGACCAAGGCCACTTCGTTTTGATCTCACAAAAATACCAGATGCATACACTGTAGAAGTTAGGAATCGCTTTGGGGGCTTGATGTCTTTACAAGAGGAAATGACACTTGATGAACTGGCAGTATAAGCTAGAGATATCTTGATAACTGCAGCCAAAGATTTAATTCCGACCAAGAAAAAGCAAATTAAACCATGGATTACATCAGACACGTTAGAATTAATAAAACAACGAAGGGAGCTGAAACAGAAAGGAGATGAATCCGATAACAGCAGGATGAAGTATAAATCTTTAACTCGAGAAATAAGAAAGAACACAAGAAAGGACAAAAATCAATATATACAAGATTGCTGTACCAGGATAGGGAAATATCATAAGACTGGAAGAGATTATGGAATGTTCAAAGAAATGAAGTTATTGACAAGAAATTTTCATCCTCAATTGAATGTTATCTTTACTCTGCGCCTCGGAACAGGGCACAATAGATTACGCAACCACATGTATACAAAATTCAAGATTGGTGTAACAGCCATGTGCACATGTGGATTGGCGGCGCAGACAGCAGAGCACATACTCCAAGACTGCCCAAAATATAACATATCTAGGCAAACCTTCTGGCCTAGAGGGACGACAGTGGAAGATAAACTCTATGGACCGCTGTGTGAACTGAAAAAGACAGTTCAATTCATACAAGAGACAACATTGCAGTTATAGACATATTTCAAGCGAACGAAAGAAGAAGAAGAATGTTATCTGTGACAAGATGGGAAATACCTTAACAGAATCTAGACAAATTCTAGAAAGATGGCAGGAGTACTGCAGTGGAATGTATGATAAGAGTGACAGTGAGGATATAAATGAGATACATGAGCCAATGACAGCAGAGACAGAACCTGAACCCTCATTAGATGAAATTGCTTGGGCTATAAAGAACCTGAGGAATGGTAAATCACCTGGAGATGATGATTTACCAGCTGAACTAATTAAAGTGGGAGGAGAAGAAAGCATACACATATATCATGCATTATGTACAAAGATTTGGAAATATGGTATATAACCAAAAGATTGGAAGATAACTATCTTCATTCCAATACCAAAAAAGGGCAACCTGAAATTATGCACCAACTATAGAACTGTTGCCCTGATCGGTCATGCAAGTAAAATTCTACTGAAAGTCATAATGGCAAGACTTCGTAAGAAAATGGAAGAAGAGATTAACGTAGTTCAAGCTGGATTTAGACAAGGAAGAGGAACAAGAGATCACATATTCAACATGCGTTTAATAATAGAGAAGTGCAGAGAATTTAATGTAAACCTATTCTCATGTTTTGTGGATTATTCAAAGGCATTTGACTGTGTACAGCATCAGAAACTTTGGGAAATCATGAGGAATATGGGCTTTCCTTCACATGTAGTACATCTCATAAAAATGCTATATCTAGACCAACAAGCAGCAGTTAGAATAGATGGCGAGACATCAGATTGGTTTGACATCAAGCAAGGAGTCCGTCAGGGCTGCGTGCTGTCACCCTATTTGTTTAACCTGTATGCCGAAAATATAATGAGAAATGTAAGAGATGATATAAACAGGGAGCCATATGATGCCGTAAATATCGGCGGTCATGACATACCAGAGATTCGATATGCCGATAATACAGTATTACTATCCACAACACAGAATGGCATAGAAAACCTAATAGCCTCAACACAATTGAATAGTGAAAATCACAACTTATATCTTAACATAGCAAAAACTAAGATAATGCATACAGATAAAACTACTATGGAGAAAGAAATATACATTAATGGGAGAAAATTGGAGGTGGTGGAAAATTTTGAATATCTTGGGTCATTGATTACGAATAAGGGTGACACATTGAAAGAAATTAAACGGCGACTATCCATTGCTCTTCAAAGAGTAAAACAGATGAATAAATTATGGTGTGAGACAGACAGAACTACAAAAATTAGATTTTTAAGAGCATGCATTTTTCTCATTGCAACATACGCCTGTGAGACATGGACACTTACTAAACAAGCTGAACAGCGCATACATGCCTTTGAATATAAATGTTATAGACGAGTTCTAAGAATATCTTGGGTAAAGAAAAGAACAAATGCATCCATACTTCAAGAGTTGAATATTGAGGAGGGATGGCTATTAAAGACGATAAAACAAAGAAAATTGAAGTATTTTGGTCACTTGAAACGTCACGACAGTTTGGAGAGAACAATAATGGAAGGGTATATGCCTGGGAAGAGAGGAAGAGGAAGGCCAAAGAGAAGATGGGTGCAGGATGTGGCGGATGATCTCCAGATGGGTGTATCAGACGCGGGACATCTTGTTTGTGATCGAGAAGTTTTCCGGAAGGTTGTTATGGGAGCGAGGTTCTGCAAAGGACATGTTACTGAATGAATTGATGTGACTGCCTTTCTCCCTGGCGAAGGCCTTTACGGCTTTCGCCGTAACCCCGTATATTCTTTGAGTAACGCAGCTGCGCCCGAACCGACAGCGGTTCTGGTAACTTACGGGTCGCTCAGAATGCAATGGCAAACTACTGAGCTTAATCTTGCCTAGTACATCAACAGCAGCTGAAAATGCTGATGTTGATTGCAAATTCCTGTAAGGGATATGAAAAAAAAAATTGATGTGACTTACTCTATAGACCTGTCTCTGTGGCTAAGGGCTTGCAAACGCGGTTTGTGAGCCCATATACCCGGGTTCGAAACACGGCGGTGCTGGTTTTTTCGAAAAAGGTATAGTGGCCGGTCGTTCAGAAAGCAATGGCAAACTACTGAACGTAACACTTGCCTAGTACATCAACAGCAGCTGAAAATGCTGGTGTTGACTGCAACGTCCCGTAAGGGATACGCAACAAAAAAAAAAACTCTATAGAATCATGTCCTCACCTTCATTTATGTCTGTCTCACAAGATGCACTTAGCTTGGATGATGAAGTTTAAGCTTCAGACTCAAAATGACTCTGGTATGCTTTAGCTGTCCCAATTTCTTTTAATACACGATCAGGGAGCTGATAAGTTGAACAGAATTTTCCTGCTCTCATCAGGCCAAATCTTATTGTCAAGATAGCATTTAAGAGGTCAAGTTTCATCCTGTTTCTTAGTTTACATTTTGTATAATTCATAATAACCCAATAACCCGACACCCCACATTGTGCCAACGGCTTCGGGCGGAAGAGCGCAATTGGGAGGGTACAAGCCTTACCCTGGTGCGAGGAAATGCAAGCTAAAGACAAAATGTCATGGCAGGGCAGACCAGGCCCTAAGCCTTGGTTGGCGACTGGTCTAGGATCGAAGCTCCGACAGGCGGACAGTTAGAGCATTGCTTTGCTGATCCGGCAGCTTCTGCAGCTTGTCTTGTTCCAGATGTAGGGGTGTTACCTTTCCTCTGGAGTAAACTAGGCAGGCCGAGAGAGGGATCATGCTGCATGGGCAACACATGATCTCTATATTTTAGCCCAGGCTTTGTGCTATGGAGAGGCAATAACTCCATCCCTGGTCTTAACTGGTCTCGGAATCAAAGCGAGAGGCAACTGTTACGGGTTATAAGTCCTTGTCAGTTGGCGTAGACATGGGGCGCCACGCGTTGCCTCTGACGGTGGGAGACACCTATAGGTGTCACTGATCAGCTACCGCCCGCCTCAAGCTGGGCAGCCCCCAGCCAATTGGGTGCTGATCCGCCACAGCCTGCCTGCTTCAATGGGTGCTTGGGGCTAGGACAAAATCTGAATCGCAGGCTGTAAAACCAATGCACCAGGTACAAACAAAAATAAAAATAGAAACCTCAAGCTACGGCTTGCAACCTGGAACGTGAGAACCATGTGTCCAGGATTTTCCACTGACTTGACCAATATTGACGATGTGAGAAAAACGGCTGTGATTGATGCCGAACTCAATCATCTAAACATTGATATTGCTGGCCTGCAGGAGACTCGCCTCGCTGAGGAAGGGTCACTCAGGGAAAACAACTACACCTTTTTCTGGAAGGGTAGAGGGCAGGCAGAAAAAAAGACAACACGGTGAGGGCTTTGCAGTGAAGAATTCGCTACTGGGAATGATTGAAATTCCAGCAGGAGGAAATGAAAGACTATTATCCCTGCGCTTGGCAACCTCTTGTGGGTTTGCCACCATTATTACTGCATATGCACCGACACTCGATTCCTCTGATGATGTGAAGGATTCGTTCTATGAGGAGTTAGACTCCGTGATCAAGGCAGTTCCAAAATCTGACTACATTTATATGCTCGGTGATTTCAATGCTCGTGTGGGCAAGGACTCGAGTTCATGGCCAGTGTGCGTTGGAAAATACAACATCGGTCGCATGAATGAAAATGGGCAAAGGCTGCTGGAGCATTGCACCAGTAATGACCTATGTATTACAAACTCCTTTTTTAAAACAAAAGAGATGCATAAGGTCACATGGAAACATCCAAGTTCCGGCCATTGGCACCAGCTGGACTTCATCATCACACGGAGACAACATCTGAACCATATATCATTGACTCGTAAGTAGTTATACACGTAGGTTTCGGGTCGAATTTGGTGGATTGACCTGTGGATTGACCTTGACCTCGGTTGATTTTCACTCCCCCTCGGTCATATAGTTGTGTGGTGTAAGGGGTGGTATCTAGGTCATATTTAAGGGCGATAATTCTAAGATTTTATGTTTCTAAGGGCAGATAACTATTGAGTGGGTGTATAAAAATTTTAATTAATTATTAAAAAATAAAATAAAATAAATAAAAATAAAAATAAATAACGACGGGGTGCGGGGTGGTGGCGAGGGGGTGGGCGCGTGGGGTGAGGCTAGGCGGTTCGGGTTTAAACACTATCAGGTATATAATAATTTTTATTAAATCATGTATAAACAATACAATGCATATTAAATAAGTAGCGGCATAGTGGAAAATTCTGGAAGGTAGTACCGGGGAGTTATACGTCGGCAAGTGTGGGAAAATCTCCGGCAGGGTGTGACGGTGGTCGGTTCATAACAGACGTGGAGGGGGTGCATACGGAAAAGTCATTAAGTAAAGGGTTGTAAAAACGTGGGTGAGTGGTGTGTTAAAATATTTTGAACTGTTAGCGCCTTGGTGGTGTACAATAGTACGAATAGAAGGAATAGGTGCGGTGGGGATAGTAGTGGGTATGGGTTAGTGAAATTAGTTGATAAGGGTGGTTATTAGTGCTATGTAGATGTTCATAGTAGCTTATTCACTAACATAACACGTGTTACAAATGAAACCTTGAAAGCTAAAGATCGCTGATTGTAATGGATATAGTGTAGTATCATTCGGTGGTAAGGGGTGGGTACCAGGTATTAGCGGTCAACAGATGGTCAAGCAGTGGTCAAGTGAGGAAATTTTAGGGAAAAGTGGTTATAATGATAGGGTGATGCTTAAAGGGTGGTAAATTAGTGGTCAAATAGTGGTCAAGCAGTGGTCAAGTAGTGGTCAAGTGAGAAAATTTTAGGGAAAAGTAGTTGTAATGATATGGTGATGATTAAAGGGTGATAAATTAGTGGTCAAGCAGTGGTCAAGGGGTGGCCAAGTGAGGAAATTTTAGGGAAAAAGTGGATGTAATGATATGGTGATCATTAAAGGGTGGTAAATTAGTGGTCAAGCAATGGTCAAGGGGTGGTCAAGTAGTGGTCAAGTAAGGAAAATTTTAGGGAAAATTGGTCGTAGCGACATGGTGATGGTTAAAGGATGGTAAATTAGTGGTCAAGCAAGGAAAATTTTAGGGAAAAGTGGTTATAATGATATGGTGATGATTAAAGGGTGGTAAATTAGTGGTCAAGTAGTGGTCAACCAATGGTCAAGTAGTGGTCAAGTGAGGAAATTTTAGGGAAAAGTGGTTATAATGATATGGTGATGATTAAAGGGTGGTAAATTAGTGGTCAAGTAGTGGTCAGCCAATGGTCAAGTAGTGGTCAAGTGGTCGAGTGACCACTTAAATTGTAGATGACGATGTCCCTAAGATTATGGTAGTGGTTAAAGTGATCGATGACATGGTCAAGTAGCGGTCAACCAGTGGTCAAGTGGTCGAATGAACACTTAAAAGGTAGAGAAAAGTACGTATATTGAAACGGTGATGGTAAAATGGTCGACAACGTGGTCAAGCAGTGGTCAAGTAGTGCTCAACCAGTGGTCAACCGCTCAAGTGAGAAAATTGTAGGGTATGGTACGTGTAGTGAAACAGAGATGAATAAATTAAGTAGTGACGTTGTCAAGTAGTGATCAAGTAGCGGGCAAGTACTGGTCAAATGGTCGAGTGACCACTTAAATTGTAAGGGAAAGTACGTGTAGTGAACCTGTGTTGGTTACAGTGATCGATGACGTGCTCAAGTAGTGGCCAAGTAGTGGTAAATGGTCGAATGACTACTTAAATTGTCGGTGAAAGTAGGTATGGTGACATGGTGATGATCAAGAGTTGGTCAAGTGGTGCTCAAATAGTGGTCAAGTAGTGGTCAAGTAGTCGAATGACCACTTAAATTATAGGGTATGGTACGTGTAGTGAAACGGTGATGGTAAAATAAGTAAGGACATAGTCAAATAGTGGTCAAGTACTGGTGAAGTAGTGATCAAGTGGTCGAAGGATCACTTAAATTGTAGGGTATGGTATGTGTAGTGACATGATGATGGTTAAAGTGATCGATGAAATGATCAAGACGTTATGCCGACTGCTAAGTTCAGAAAGTAATGTCCTTACTATCGGCAATTTCCCTGACAGGAGCGCCTCGAGCACTGATTTTGTATTGATCAATAGCACCTAGTGGTACAGTCGACACACATGGACAATAGTTACAGCCGGTCAAAGATGGCGTCGCACCCTATCACACATGGGTAATTGCTACAACCAGACTACGTCTCATTCGCTAAAACTGGTCAAATATGGACTTGCAGTCGATCCCATGTGTAATGGTACAGCCAAGAAAAGGCTCACTGACTAAAACAATCAAAGAATTCCCTGCTTCCGATAACATGTATAATGGTACAGCCAGAACACGGGGTTAATGATTCAACCGGTCAAAGATGGCGATGGATCCAGTGACACGCATAACGATACACGTGGAACACGTTGCTAATAACCGAAATGTTCAAAGACGGCGGCGAATCCGGTCACAGGGGTAATGGTACATCTTAGACACGTGGTTAAGAGGGAAACTATAGAAAAAGGGTGTCCTATCGGTTGTCGAGTCAAGGAACCTAACAGTATGATGATCACTGTGTATAGGAGTGAATACACTGCATCATCAACATTGCATCCGAAGGCTAAAAGGGTCACCCTTCTCTCTCTCTCTCTCCTTTCTATAACCGTGTAGTCCTAGTGTTATCCGGTTACACCAAAGGACACTCGGGCATCAATACAACATAAACTGGTCTCGAAAACCCCATACGCGCATGTAAACAAATCACCACAGTGTCCGACTAAGCCTTTCTCATATTCATAGTACAGAGCTGTGATCACAGAGGCTAGTCGGGGAAATCGTATCTGTACGTAACAACTATCGGGTCATACAGCGACGAGTGGGTAGTGGGTGTTAACAGATGCACACAAACACAACAAACTGCCCCGATTCAACCTTAGGCAATGCACGTAACATGACAGGTCACATGTCCGCCGTCATAATCAGCGACGTTATCACGTATCAAATTAGATAGCCACACTTTCATTTCCTTTCTATGTGTCCATAGTGTCTTTACATCTTTCTCCAGAAAACCATTTCCAAGACCAATATATGTTTTTTGTCAGTGTACCTGCTCAGTGCCACACTTCACAACCAGACAAAAGTACACGTTCTATGTACCACTTCAACCGTCAAATAAGAAAATATGTTAGACAAAATATTAAAATTATTGGTCAAATACAGAAATATATCACCCAAACTTATAAAAAGTAGGAACATATGTTAACCAAATGGAAAATATCTTAGCCAAATAGGAAAATTTGTTAGCCAAATAGAAAAAAATATTGACCACGTAACGATATATCTTGTCCACACTTATGAAAAGTAGGGAAATTTGTTAGTCAAATGAGAAAAAAGATTGACCAAGTAACGAAATACCCAAACCAAACTTATGAAAAGTACGAAACTTTGTTAAGCAAGTATGAAAATGTATCGACCAAACAGAGAAATATATCACCCAAACTTATAAAAAGTAGGAACATATTTTAACCAAAGGAAAATACCTTGGCCAAATAGGAAAATTTGTTAGCCAAAGGAGAAAAAAGATTGACCAAGTAACGAAATTCCCCAACCAAACTTATGAAAAGTACGAAACTTTGTTAAGCAAGTATGAAAAGGTATCGTCCAAACAGAGAAATATATCACCTAAACTTATAAAAAGTAGGAACATATGTTAACCAAATGGAAAATATCTTGGGCAAATAGGAAAATTTGTTAGCCAAAGGGGGAAAATATTGTCCAAGTAACGAAATATCCCCCAACAAACTTAGGAAAAGTACGAAACTTTGTTAAGCAAGTATGAAAAGGTATCGACCAAGTAGAGAAATATATCACCCAAACTTATAAAAAGTAGGAACATATGTTAACCACAGAGAAAATACCTTGGCCAAATAGGAAAATTTGTTAGCCAAATGAGAAAAAAGATTGACCAAGTAACGAAATACCCCCCAACAAACTTATGAAAAGTACGAAACTTTGTTAAGCAAGTATGAAAAGGTATCGTCCAAACAGAGAAATATAGCACCCAAACTTATAAAAAGTAGGAACATATGTTAATCAAATGGAAAATATCTTGGCCAAATAGGAAAATTTGTTAGCCAAATGGGGAAAATATTGTCCAAGTGACGAAATACCCCCCAACAAACTTAGGAAAAGTACGAAACTTTGTTAAGCAAGTATGAAAAGGTATCGACCAAACAGAGAAATATATCACCTAAACTTATAAAAAGTAAGAACATATGTTAACCAAATGGAAAATATCTTGGCCAAATAGGAAAATTTGTTAGCCAAATGGGGAAAAGATTGTCCAAGTAACGAAATATCCCCCAACAAACTTAGGAAAAGTACGAAACTTTGTTAAGCAAGTATGAAAAGATATCGACCAAACAGAGAAATATATCACCCAAACTTATAAAAAGTAGGAACATATGTTAACCAAATGGAAAATATCTTGGCCAAATAATAAAAGTTGTTAGCCAAATAGAAAAAAAATATTGACCACGTAACGATATATCTTGTCCACACTTATGAAAAGTAGGAAAATTTGTTAGCCAAATGGGGAAAATATTGACCACGTAACGAAATACCCCCCAACAAACTTAGGAAAAGTACGAAAACTTTGTTAAGCAAGTATGAAAAGGTATCGACCAAACAGAGAAATATATCACCCAAACTTATAAAAAGTAGGAACATATGTTAACCAAATGGAACATATCTTGGCCACATAGGAAATATTGTTAGCCAAATAGAAAAAATATTGACCACGTAACGATATATCTTGTCCACACTTATTAAAAGTAGTGAAATTTGTTAGTCAAATGGGGAAAATATTGACCATGTAACGAAATACCCCCCCCCCCCCCCAAAAAAAAAAAAAAAACTTAGGAAAAGTACGAAACTTTGTTAAGCAAGTATGAAAAGGTATCGGCCAAACAGAGAAATATATCACCCAAACTTATAAAAAGTAGGAACATATGTTAACCAAATGGAAAATATTTTGGCCAAATAGGAAAATTTGTTAGCCAAATAGAAAAAATATTGACCACGTAACGATATATCTTGTCCACACTTATGAAAAGTAGGGAAATTTGTTAGTCAAATGGGGAAAATATTGACTACGTAACGAAATACCCCCCAACAAACTTAGGAAAAGTACGAAACTTTGTTAAGCAAGTATGAAAAGGTATCGGCCAAACAGAGAAATATAACACCCAAACTTATGAAAAGTAGGAAACTTTGTTAGCCAAAGTGAAAAAACCTAGGTCAAGTAAGAAAATTCTGATAGCCAAATGTGAAAAGTGTCGGCCAAATACAGAAATTGCTCAACCAAACTTATAAAACGTAGGAAAATTGTTATTCAAACGGGAAAGCTATTGAACAACTAGGAAAATGTAATAGTCAAAGAAGAATAATATTGAACAAGTAATGAAATATATCATTCAAACTTATGAAAAGTAGGAAGCCTTGATAACCAAATGTGAAAAATATCACTCAAAGAGAGAAATAGCTCGACCCAACGTATAAAAAGTAGGAAAATTGTCGGCCAAAGGGGAAAAAGTTAGGCCAAATACAGAAATATCTCGACCAAACTTATAAAAATCTAGGAAAAAATAGTACCCAACACAACTAAAAGGCTGACTAAAGTTATAAATCCAAACTTATAAAAATAACCAAATAGGAAAACATATTGACCAAGTACAGACATATATCAATCAAACTTATAAACTTGTCGTCCAAAGTGATAAAAAACAAAGAAAGGCTGTCAGCCACTCTAAGAAATAGGTATGGAAAAGTAAGTCGACCAAGCTCAGATTCGTTTGACATCAAGCAAGGAGTCCGTCAGGGCTGCGTGCTGTCACCCTATTTGTTTAACCTGTACGCCAAAATTATAATGAGAAATGTCAGAGATGATATAACCAGGGAGCAATATGATGCCCTAAATATCGATGGTCGTGACATACCGTAGATTCGATATGCTGATGATACAGTATAACTATCCACGACACAGTTTGGCATAGAAAACCTAATAGCTTCAACCCAATTGAATAGTGAAAATCACAACTTATATCTTAACATAGCAAAATCAAAGATAATGCATACAGATAAAACTACTATGGAGAAAGAAATATACATTAATGGGGAAAAATTGGAGGTGGTGGAAAATTTTGAAAATCTTGGGTCTTTGATTACCAACAACGGTGACACAATGAACGAAATTAAAAGGCGACTATCAATTGCTCTTCAAAGACTTAAACAGCTGAATAAATTATGGAGTAGTAGTGGGACAGACAGAACTACAAAAATTAGATTTTTAAGAGCATGCATCTTTCCCATTGCAACATACGCCTGTGAGACATGGACACTTACTAAACAAGCTGAACAGCGCATAAACGCCTTTGAATATAAATGTTATAGACGAGTTCTAAGAATATCTTGGGTAAAGAAAAGAACAAATGCATCCATACTTCAAGAGTTGAATATTGAAGAACGTTGGCTATTAAAGACGATAAGACAAAGAAAATTGAAATATTTTGGTCACTTGAAACGTCACGAAAGTTTGGAGAGAACAATAATGGAAGGGTATATGCCTGGGAAGAGAGTAAGAGGAATGCCAAAGAGAAGATGGGTGCAGGATGTGGCGGATGATCTCCAGATGGGTGTATCAGACGCGGGACATCTTGCTTATGATCGAGAGGTTTTCCGGAAGGTTGTTATGGGAGCGAGGTTCTGCAAAGGACATGCTACTGAATGAATTGGAAAAGAGAACAGACAGATCTTCACAACAAGAAAAGAGAACAGACAGTTCTGATCAACAAGAAAAGAGAACACAGAGATCTGCCCAACAAGAAAAGAGAACACAGATATCTACCCAACAAAAAACTCAGTATAGGAAAAGATTGGTTATTAAGACAATTACATTTGAAGAGAGTGAAATATTTGTGGAGTGTCAAGAGACATGGCTATCTGTACAAGATCATTATGGAGGAGGCATGGCAGGCAAGTGGAGAAGACAACATTTTAGATAGACTCAAGATGTGATAAATAATTTATGCATTTCAGCATAAGACATCTAGCTTATGATAGAGCATTTCAAGAGATCTAAAGGGGTACGTTATGAACACCCCAAGCCACTGGATGATGATGCAATTTTTCTATTGTAGAAGAAGAATACACAATCCAGGCTGTAGGTTTGACATTTATCATGATAAACGGATACATAATTTAAGCCACACGCAAAGAATTGCTCGCCTGTTGGTCGGATGGTCATTGGTTCATATTGGTCCTTTCCTGCCATGTATTTCGTCACATATTAACAAAGTCATAGAAATATACCTACTGATTTTATGTGCTTGCCAATGACATATTTTGTTTGAATAGCTTACAATATTTAGCTCTAATCAATAACCGTCATGGGTCTAAATGTTGAAGCTGTGTGACTGCGGGAGTTGACAGATGAAGAAGTATAAGTACGAGGTGCATGGTTTATGAGAGGATCCTGACCCACGAGTGACTCAGAATTGCTGAGAGTGAACTAGGGAGCTCCGGTATTCATGGAATTGGTCACTATACTTCTAATGTGGGGGAGTGGGGTGGGTTTTATGGCGGGCAAAAAGAACCAGCCTTTGTGTTTGATTATTATTGATTTTGTTAGCAAGATAATAATCATTTTTATATTTTGGATGAAAGCTGTCACGTGCTCTCCATGATGTTTAGTCACTTAATCATTAAAAACGTTTGTGTATTTTTGAAGTACACACAGTAATAAAAGAATCAGCATTTGAGTTAGATAAAACAACATTGTCGTGTTGTGAATTGCATGGAGCAGCTTATAATGTCACATGCCAGTTGTATGTGTTATATGTTGTATATTACAGCCAATGTAGACATTTAGCTACACTGAAGAGACAAAGGAATGGGCGGAGCAGTCTGTGTCAATTGATGTTTATTGGTAACCAACTGTTGTGATATGACTTATTGGTAACATCATGAACATCAAGAATCTGATCAGAAATTATTACAGTGACATGTAATGTTTGTGAATTACTGTTCAAATATAAAGATATTGAGAAGGGTCAAGATGGGGCGGAGTGTATCATCAGTATACATCTTTAGTTGTGATGGAGTGTATCATCAATATACATCTTTAGTCGGGGTGGAGTATATCGTAAGTATACATCTTTAGTTGGGGTAGCGTGTATCATCAGTACACATCTTTAGGTGAGTTGAGTGTCCTGTCAGTATACATCATTAGTTGGGGTGGAGTGTATCACCAGTATACTGTGTATCTTTAGTTGGGGTGGAGTGTATCATCAGTATGTATCTTGAGGTGGTATACTTCACCATGTGATGATGAATGAGAAGGAAGAATCTCCTGTTGCCAGCGCTAACATAGTCCATACACGTGTTACTACTTCTAGTAGACTGCACTGACTTGTGTATAAGAATCAGCTTTCCATATTACCAGTGTCCCTCGCCATCAGACGAGCCCATTCCCGACTTCTGGGGTATTTGTAATCTATGTTCTCAAGTCAAGGATGACTACTCACTATTGTATTCCAAATGACCGGTGTAGGGGTTGAAACTACTACCTTGGTATTTTTTGGAATTTTATTTTCTCTTTATTGCTTTCATTTTTTCATCTTTTTGTTCTTCTCATCCCGTCGTCACGCCTCAATGTAGTTACCGGAGGATCTTCTCCGTGGCTATGTGTTGTGTTCTGTGTGTGTAGTTGTCTGCTGATGAAGGCTAGTCGCCGCAACGTCCTGTATGTGTGGTTGTCATCAAGCGATGCTACAGGCATTCAGGGATAAACTTCTCTCGCACCACACAAAAAGATTTGTCAGTCGTACGAGAGGAATTGATTACACATTTTATTGCCACTGGCTCTTACAATACATAAATGCACAAAACTGTCTCTAATGAATCACACATGAATACACAGAACTTCCTTTTTCTAGTCGTCCCTAGCCCTACTGCTAAATCTATCTATTCACATCGTTGAGCATGATTACTCAAAATGCTGAAATGTTCTTGGCAGAAACAGAGTATCTTCTATTATCGAAAAACATCACAAACCATCACTTCCCACACGTGCACCTTCAGGGCAGTTGTATTTCTTGATGCAAACTTCACGCATGGTGAATCACATTAGGTACCTGGTGTGGTTGAGTCTGGCGTGATAAGTAAAGAACTGAACCCTTCGCTGTGTCACACGAAGTGGTTTCCTGCCAACAACAATTATAGTTGACTGGTTCCTAAACAGGCAAACTCCTGAAAAGGAAGAGCGACCGGTGAGAGTATACTGGCCCAAACATTAGTCTACATGCATCCTACCAATAACTACTCAACCCTCAGTCATGCTATTTAGTTATGCATATAACCAAAGCATTATCTCTATATGGAGAGTAGTAAAGCATGGGTTCCCAAATGTCAGCTGGCCTCACAGAACAGCCCGTCAAACAGAGCAAGAAATCACAATGACGAGTCTGATCGTAGGTCTCACCTATCCCTAATCATCTACCAGTCGTCGCTAACGTCAGTAGTGATACAAGGCTGTTATTGTTCTAATTTAATCGAACTAAACAAATAGGTAAAGAGTCCCTGGACTCGTTCCTAACATCATCAATGTACATTAAGAAACATAATCTTGATCAATATACCATCCCTCGGGATATAGGAATAGGACATGATCACATCCACTATGTACACAAGCCTGTTTGCTGGTGGGACCACCTGCCCACGCCATAGCAAACTCTTCTTATCAGACTCTGTCTTAGAGTCAAGAAGCCTTCTTGAGAATACATGTTCCCCACATGTTCCAAGGGTAATGTTCCAGTTCTGTCCTCCCAAGTGGTTTAGCCTTGGCCTGGACCGAACTTCATCGTTGGTTTGGCCTACCAACCCATACTTTCATAACTTGCTTTCACATCCCCCATATCCTATATTTCCCCAGTCTCATACAGCCTCCTTGCATCCTTCCATACTTCCAGCACCTTAGCATTCACTCGCACTAGCGCCAGTATGAAAGAAACAGGATAGCTTAGACAAGATTTCAGAACGCATATTTATATCGCGACGGCACGTAGTGTTATCACGCGTCGAGCTATTCGGCGTTCGGAATTACCCCAGGAAGTATCACATGCCATAACCCAATATATATACACACAATGACACCTCATATATATATATATATATATATATATATATATATATATATATATATATATATATATATATATATATATATATATATATATATATATATCACCAAAGCAAACTTACCTTACCACAGAAATCCGGTGTTCCACTCAATGAATTCACTATTAGTTATTACACAATAGTTACATCATTCATGGTGGCACAGAACTAAGTTCTTCCACCTACCAACTTACCTGGTTTTCTAACCGTTCTTCTGGCTTCAGCAACTAACTGACATAATCTAAGTTTCCATCCGGCACAAGTAACTATGTTTTATTCTAACACAGCAACCTAATAGATGCAACGATTGGCAATATATGGTACATATATTTGGAACCCAAATCGCCCACATCACATTACGGCGTTCCTAACAGCTGATTCGCGAGCACACAGTAAACAAACACACGCTTAACTGTCACCTGCGTTATCGATCGGTTTGCTAATTAGTATGCAAGGACATCCGCATAGGTAATGAGGTTAGAACAATGGCGTGTGGAACACATGTACAAAGTTAAATGATACAAATATCTACCTGAATGGTGAAAAACCCGATTTCCAGTCAGCTTCAGAACTGTTCAAGGGCTTCTCAGCTTCCTTTCCATAACAGTCAGCCGAATCATGGTTGAGGTGAGACGCAACACAAAAATGGCTCACATCAGGCCTGCGTCTGTTCTCTTCGAACAAAAGTAAGTGAATGACTGGTTTAGCCAATTTCCCGCTTCGTGCCAACTCAATGCGCACTAGAAGCGAGTGCTTCTTGAGAAAAGATACTTTCTCGGGAAACCGTCATTCCCGCCTAGAGTTTCTAGATCTCTCTGCACGAGAATTTAGAGCGATACCCAGCATCACGGGTTACTCGAATTTCGGTGTTTCGAGAAGATTCTAGATAGCAATTCCTCCATCGGCTTCCCTCAGTCTATTTTTAGCTGGGAAAGTCCCCCGATGACGCGCCAAAATAGTGCGGGATCTTGACGACCCAAGACAGATAAACGCGTTTCGTCACATAGGCCCCACTTTAAGAGGATCGACCCCGTCGTTCCACTTCTACGCAGAAGCTGTCTATGTCGTTCGTTCTTCTTTCTTAGAGACCGGATGGCGGGTGAGGAAGTCTAACCCGTCAATATTGTATAGAATACTTTTACCACATTAGGTGGGGAGACAAGCTATTCCGTATCACGGGTGATCAACGCCTACTCCGCTACTGCGATCGGGCATCTCGCAATGTCTTGCGGACCAGAGCTCCCGTCTCGACCTGATTTAACGATCGTTCCTGCCAGAGTTTACTGGACTTCTGCAACTCCAGCTTCCCCTTTCGAGGACCCAGCTGGACTGCAGTCGGTCGGATTGAGGGACCAGGGGTTTGTGTACGTTCCAACACAACCCACCTCTTCCGACCACGGTTCTCAGTGTAGCTAGCACTGCGGGTGTCCCTTTGGCCGGTCATGTTCCCCCGAGCACCGGGCTGAACCGAAGAAGGTACCTGCACATACATATAGGTCTGCCTATGGTGTGACAGGCTTTCCGCTACCTGACCTGAACCCCGAACCGTTCTTTCAGCGAATCTCTGCGCCCTTGGGCTGGTGGACTTATCATCGGGCTTCCCCTCATAGCGCATGAGGAGACTGGAATGGAAAGTAGTAGACTTTCCCAGGATCACCACTCCATAGTGCTTGTGGAGCCCCACTTTATCCACTAGGAATGGGCCCTGCCACCCGATTTCGAATTCGTTCCCCTCGATTGGGAGGAGTACTAGAACTCGGTCTCCAACCTCTAAGGATATCTTCGTCTTCGTCCGTTTCTCAGGTGTGCATTTACGGCACTCCGGACAAGACCTAATATACCTGCGCACGTCGCCTGTCATTCCCGGCCACCAATAGTACCGGGATAGACATTTACTGGTTGTCCCTACAGTCAGATGTCCGGTTGGGGACCTGACATGTACCGTTCGCAGCAGATTAGCTCTGAAGCTCTCAGGAACCAATTTACGTTCCCTCAGCCTTTTCTCTGATCCGGTCTGAATTAACGGTGACTGGTTATCAGAGTTGAACTTACCCTGAATTAACGGGTTTTCATCGTTGGACAACCATTCCGAACAAGGACACTCTGTCGCATCCTTGCTCCGAGCATTACTCATTCCATCCGGGTGAGTATTTCGGAGACTTACCTTTTCGAGACCCTCTTCCTCTGTATCTCTGACCTGCCTAGACTTATGGATGCTAGGGTGTTCTGGTTCGCCCAGAAACACGTACTTCCGGCCAAGAATTAGGGGATAGAGAGGATCCGGTACTACTGCCGCCTGAATGCTTCCAGTAACGTACTTGCTCCGAATCTCCACATTGGCAATCGGGCAACGTAGCGCTACCGCACTCCTACTGGCTGGCTGTATCTCCGTCATCTCCCCGGTGACTTGCTCTGGGCCTGTCAGGTGGGATGCAATTATAGCTGGAAATTGCAATCCCGTGTCGTAGAGGCACAACACCTGTTGCCCATTCACTTCTACTCTCTCAACCACTGGAGGTCGTCTAGGATTCTCCATTCCCATCAACCGACTTCACTTTCCTGCATGGTCTATCCCTCACCTCTGCAAGACAAGCAAAGTGAAAGTCCTTGGGCTTACTCTTACACTCACCCGTATTGTGAGTGCTGGACTTGCAGAATTTGCACCATCGTTCACTCCACTTCCTCTTTGGAGAACTAGGTGGGCTATTCTTACCTTGGTTGACGTTAGAGATCTTCTCTAAAGAGTTTACCTGTTTCCTTGGTTCATCAGAACCTTTGTTCTTCTTGGCCTTCTTGGACTTACCTTGATCCTTATCTTTCGATCTCGGATCTGTTGGACTGGTGTCCCCAGTCTCGCCATAGACTTCAACGTATCTTTCGGCTAACTTGTTGACTATATCCAATCTCTCAGCCCCATTCTCACCTAAGAAGTTTCGCAAGGGTTTGGACATTTGCATTCGCACCTGATCTACAACCATCAACTCATGCAAACTTTCATACTCCTCCTTAAATCCGGCCAAGGCCATCCATTTAAGAAGGTATGAGTTCAATCTCACACTGTATGCTGAAAACAGTTCACCAGGTTTCCGCTTTGAAGTTCTAAACTTCCGTCGGTATGAGTGCGCGGTGATCTCGAACCTCTTCAAGAGAGCCGCTTTCAATGCCGGGTCATCATTCTGTAAACCCGGTGGCAAGCGTGCATATACTTCATAACCTTCGGCACGGAGTCCCTGGGAGAGTTTTAAACACCATTTCTGTTTGTCTAGACCCATTGCAATAGACATGGCTTCATACTTCTCTAAGTATTGGTCTATCCGTTCCTTCTCGGGTTCGAACGGCTGTAAAGGCCATTTCATAGCCTGGTAGTCACGTCTACTGGTTGACTCTGAGCCAGGAGGTACACCTCCTCCCATAGCTCCATCAGTTACACCTGTAGCAGGCACATGTGCCTCAAGTAGCTTCATTCGATACTCATGGTCACGTTTTTCTTTCTCGGCTTCCAACTCAAGCCGTTTCATTTCAGTATCAGCCGCTATCCTCTTTTCCTCAAGAGCCACTTTACTGGCTTCCAGTTCTCTTTCTGCTCTCCTCCTCTCTCTTTCCTCTTAGCGAAAATTTCTTTCCACCTCTTGCACATAGGATTTCAAAGCATCTCCTTCCAGACCAGACTTACGTCCAGTTTCCTGAACTTTGTCTAAGTCTATCTCTTGGGTAGACATGTTGACTATGAGAGGTGGGTACTCAAGTATGTGTGGGTGAAGCAATACAATGAATCAATAATCAATAGTACTAACTAATCACCACAACACAAATGTCTGTCAGACAGGTAGGAGATAGGTAGAAGTAGTAGAATCTTATGTAGACTGACGTAGATGATAAAGACTAAGTCCCTATCCCTATGTGAGAGGTCTTCAACACACAAAGATCTTGGAATAATCCCGGACGGGCCCCCACTCTATATGGAGTGTGACGAGTTCACCTTGGGTAGTGAGAGTGAACCACACCCGAGGTGTCTCTGGCACTCCCGTGTATTCTAGCCCCAGGGGTTGGACAAGCAGATACACATTTTTACTCTGTGGTTGATCTCATATTAGGTAGTTACGTCTACAAGCCCCTCCAGATTCTAGACCCCCACTAACTACCTACACCTGTGGAACAATGAACACTTAGGCATCGTCCGAGACCACACTCAATCATTATACAAAGAGCAAGTCAACTTACATAAAGTTTATTCTACCCTTGAGAATATAGAACTGAAATGAACATCCTGATAGAATAATCTATTTACACAAATAGAAGATAGAGTAGAGACAGAATCAGAGATGTAGGTGTCTTCATCGAGTTGAGAAGTAGATTGGATGGAGATGTCCCGTCCAGTCGGTCCGCCACTCACCCGGCTTCCTTCCAGTGAGATGACTAGAACCTTGGAGACCACTCCGTCTCCCGAGCGTGGATCCACAACAATAGAGTCACGGCTGGACCACACTTCACTGGACCAACTGCATCTGTATCACTCCCACGGAGTCACTGTTAATACAGTTCTCGAACAATACCGGTTGGGAGACAATCCTCCTGGACTTGACTCCAAGTATTCGTTACTTCGATGAACTTAAATAGTCACTGACCAATCGAATGGTCTGTCACTCATAGCACAGTCCCCCTGCAGAACGGATCTGTCAATGACCAATTCAATGGTCCCTTCATCACATCACAGGGACATGAATGGAAAAATGTCAATGACCAATTCAATGGTCTCTTACAGTCACACTGCTTGTAGAATCAGATATGGCTACTGAAATGTTACTGAGTCCTACTCGAACACAGTTTATAATCTTCATACTGAGACAGTACATTACTAGAATCAGACATCTATTTCACGGAAACAATTCAGGTTGGACTATAATCCATAGTCCCTTCCACCGGGTAACACTTGCCACAAGTCCAAAGCTGGTGTAGTTCTTCTCAAGACCTGCCACTAGAGCTGTCCAAAGAACCATTCAAGTGTCTGAAGATCAGTTACTTCTGCGTTTAGGCAGAACCACCGTCATAATATACGGTCCGGTGTTTCCTTTCGTTGAGCATGATTACTCAAAATGCTGAAATGTTCCTGGCAGAAACAGAGTATCTTCTATTATCGAAAAACATCACAAACCATCACTTCCCACACGTGCACCTTCAGGGCAGTTGTATTTCTTGATGCAAACTTCACGCATGGTGAATCACATTGGGTACCTGGTGTGGTTGAGTCTGGCGTGATAAGTAAAGAACTGAACCCTTCGCTGTGTCACACGAAGTGGTTTCCTGCCAACAACAATTATAGTTGACTGGTTCCTCAACAGGCAAACTCCTGAAAAGGAAGAGCGACCGGTGAGAGTATACTGGCCCAAACATTAGTCCACATGCATCCTACCAATAACTACTCAACCCTCAGTCATGCTACTTTAGTTATGCATATAACCAAAGCATTATCTCTATATGGAGAGCAGTAAAGCATGGGTTCCCAAATGTCAGCTGGCCTCACAGAACAGCCCGTCAAACAGAGCAAGAAATCACAATGACGAGTCTGATCGTAGGTCTCACCTATCCCTAATCATCTACCAGTCGTCGCTAACGTCAGTAGTGATACAAGGCTGTTATTGTTCTAATTTAATCGAACTAAACAAATAGGTAAAGAGTCCCTGGACTCGTTCCTAACATCATCAATGTACATTAAGAAACATAATCTTGATCAATATACCATCCCTCGGGATATAGGAATAGGACATGATCACATCCACTATGTACACAAGCCTGTTTGCTGGTGGGACCACCTGCCCACGCCATAGCAAACTCTTCTTATCAGACTCTGTCTTAGAGTCAAGAAGCCTTCTTGAGAATACATGTTCCCCACATGTTCCAAGGGTAATGTTCCAGTTCTGTCCTCCCAAGTGGTTTAGCCTTGGCCTGGACCGAACTTCATCGTTGGTTTGGCCTACCAACCCATACTTTCATAACTTGCTTTCACATCCCCCATATCCTATATTTCCCCAGTCTCATACAGCCTCCTTGCATCCTTCCATACTTCCAGCACCATAGCATTCACTCGCACTAGCGCCAGTATGAAAGAAACAGGGTAGCTTAGACAAGATTTCAGAATGCATATTTATATCGCGACGGCACCTAGTGTTATCACGCGTCGAGCTATTCGGCGTTCGGAATTACCCCAGGAAGTATCACATGCCATGACCCAATATATATACACACAATGACACCTCATATATATATATATATATATATATATATATATATATATATATATATATATATATATATATATATATATATATATATATATATATATATATATCACACCAAAGCAAACTTACCTTACCACAGAAATCCGGTGTTCCACTCAATGAATTCACTATTAAGTTATTACACAATAGTTACATCATTCCTGGTGGCACAGAACTAAGTTCTTCCTTTACTTAGTAACTAAGCACAAATGTTGTCTGAATCTCCACCTACCAACTTACCTGGTTTTCTAACCGTTCTTCTGGCTTCAGCAACTAACTGACATAATTTAAGTTTCCATCCGGCACAAGTAACTATGTTTTATTCTAACACAGCAACCTAATAGATGCAACGATTGGTAATATATGGTACATATATTTGGAACCCAAATCGCCCACATCACATTACGGCATTCCTAACAGCTGATTCGCGAGCACACAGTAAACAAACACACGCTTAACTGTCACCTGCGTTATCGATCGGTTTGCTAATTAGTATGCAAGGACATCCGCATAGGTAATGAGGTTAGAACAATGGCGTGTGGAACACACGTACAAAGTTAAATGATTTAAACAAATATCTACCTGAATGGTGAAAAACCCGATTTCCAGTCAGCTTCAGAACTGTTCAAGGGCTTCTCAGCTTCCTTTCCATAACAGTCAGCCGAATCATGGTTGAGGTGAGACGCAACACAAAAATGGCTCACATCAGGCCTGCGTCTGTTCTCTTCGAACAAAAGTAAGTGAATGACTGATTTAGCCAATTTCCCGCTTCGTGCCAACTCAATGCGCACTAGAAGCGAGTGCTTCTTGAGAAAAGATACTTTCTCGGGAAACCGTCATTCCCCGCCTAGAGTTTCTAGATCTCTCTGCACGAGAATTTAGAGCGATACCCAGCATCACGGGTTACTCGAATTTCGGTGTTTCGAGAAGATTCTAGATAGCAATTCCTCCATCGGCTTCCCTCAGTCTATTTTTAGCTGGGAAAGTCCCCCGATGACGCGCCAAAATAGTGCGGGATCTTGACGACCCAAGACAGATAAACGTGTTTCGTCACACTCCCATATAATATTAAACAACCCTTGCACAAGCTGTGTGCGACAGGCTTTACCTATCTTGCTTCCGCGTGTAAAGTTATCTTTCACTGTTAAGTTAGTGTTTCGCTGTCTACTGTGTCCCCTGACCCGGAGTTATCTCCCCTTGTTCCAAAAATGTATGCACTTTACATGTTTGTTTTCCTGGTTGTTTGCGTGTTTAGATGTAACTAATAACGTAATTAATCTTCTAACATGTGTGTCTGTCTATAATTTGTATGTAAGTCAGTTTTCAAGTGCCATAATCCGGTTAAATGTGGCCACAAATCAGTGTATAACACTAATTCGTGACTACGTTTCCGTCTTATGAGACTTAAAATACTTTCTCTAAGGTCTAATGTAATTATGGCTAACAGAAAACTACACACAACACATTCGAGACAGCATATGTCAACACTGAAAGCAAACGCTTGACGCAGACAAATAATAAAAGTCGCGTTGAGCGGCAGAAAAAATCCGCTGGTTGTCGTCACTCTCCATTCTATATTTTCCATTTCCTCTCACTTTCACACTTCTGTCACACGTCTTTTATTCTCCCAATTATTTAAAAACCTTGAAGTGACACTGTACAAGTTTGGCTCAGTTTGAAAAGAGTTGAGCTTAATGACTGTGCGTAACTGACTGCACGAGTCATGTATTTACAAAATATTTACATGGATGAAATAGGGTTGATAGTTTGTACCCTGATAATACTAAACACTACCTTCTACTGAAATACTAATACTAATTCTATAAATATATATATTCTAATTTGTTGCACAAAATTAACCTAATTTAGGGGAAGTAATCTAACTAACTAAAAAATGAAAATGAGGTGAGATGAGTTATGTACCTTTCTGAAATGAGTAATGTGAAATGTAACAAAATTATAAATAATGGGTTATTTAAAAAGGAGAATGTTTTAATGTCTAAATGAAAAACTATGATTGATAATTTTACTATACATGGTGTAAATGATGTATGTTCAATTGTATAGTCCTATAAGGTATAAACTACTTTTAATCCTAAATGATGAGGTTGTTAAAGTGTTCATCAAGATGGAATGAAATAAAGTGAAATGAAATGAACTAACTGGTACTGTTCCTATCTTAACTTTTTTATCCTCGTCTTTAATTAGCTATTATTAAATTTAAAGTTACTATCCTAAGTAAGTGGGTAAATTAGTGATTTATCTAAACTACAAAAAAAATCTATCATATTCCCTAATTCTATTCTAAATCTATATTAAAGTAACTAATCTAACTATAATTTATCACTATATTAAAAACATGTTATAACACATATCACAATAAATAAATATATATACATGGTATTTAACTACCTCAGGTTAGTGGTTGCCATAACGTTCAGAAATTGCTTTTGTTGGCACAGTTCATAGTTACACACTTGTCCTGGGTATATTAATAGAATACACAGTCATACTTGTGTCTTATGGGTATTCTTCCACTCGTAGAGTCCGTTGGTGTCGTAGACATGTATATTCGTGTCTGTTATTTACGCATTGTTCTGACACTGTTCTTCCCTGATTAACACAGGTGATTCACCGGAACACAAATGGAGCATAGTAAGTAACGAGCTGTCTATGTACACTCGGTGATTCACTTGTTCTTGGAGCACAGTTCTTATTCTGCTGTCTATGGACACATGGTGATTCACTGTTATTAGCACACAGTCCTGATCATGATGTCTATGTATTACATAGGATATTTTACACATGATATTTTAAGTGTACTAAATTACATTATCTTAGACTACATTTCATGTGGAGTATCAGGTATTTCTACCTCAGATGGTCGACTAAGGGTATCAGCAAGAATGTTGTCCCTACTCTTAATATGCTCTATACTAAAAGTATAATTTTGTAAGATTAACGACCACCTGTGGATGCGGTCATTGCGATCCACCCCACTTTGTATGACCGTGATTTGGGAGTTGTCGGTCTGTACGACGAAGTGATTACCCGCTAGAAATCGATGTAACTTCCTTACTGAATAGATGACACTTAGGGCTTCCAACTCTGATATGGAATATCTGGACTCAGCAGGTGTGATCTTGCGGCTCACGTAGCAAATTGGATGGAAGATGCCATCGTAAAACTGGCCTAGTACTCCAGCGATGGAGATCGTGCTGGCATCTGTCCTAAGATAATAAACGAGCCTAGGATTAGGCAAACGCAGAATTGGTACATTACTAAATAGGAGTTTCAATTTTGACAATGCAGAAATTAATAATGCATCTTTGACATTTAATTTTACCGATGCTTTCAAAACATTAGAAAATACACTCGTGATTTCGGCTAAGTTCGGTATGAACTTACTATAATAATTTACTAAACCCAAAAGGCTCCTGACCAGCTTCTTTGTTGTAGACATGGTCAGGTTCATAATTTTAGTAACAATTCTATTGTCAGTTTTGAGTTGTCCTTGTGAAATGACATGGCCCAAAAATTCAATTTCTTGTAGGCCCAGTTCAACTTTGCTAGGTTTGACAGTGAGACCGAAGAGTCGCAACCTATCGAAGACCTGTCGGAGTTTCAGTAAGTGTGTTTTCCAGTCATCTGTATGGACACAAATATCATCTATATATGTCACCGTATTCGTCACTCCATGTAGTAAATCTCTAGTTAGGCGTACAAAAGTGGCAGAAGCGTTACGAAGTCCGAAAGGAAGAAACCGCCACTCGTAAAGAGCTAAAGGTGTTGAGAATGCAGTAAGATGGATGGATTGAGTCTGCATAGGGACCTGCCAATATCCCTTAGTAAGGTCTAATGTAGAGAAGATTTTGGAGGTGGACATATCAAGAATAAGATCTTCGCAGGAATGAATTGGTTCTGCGTCGATCTTAGTGACATTGTTGAGTTTTCTATAGTCCACTCAGAGACGAATTGTGGAGTCCTTTTTCTTCACCAAGACGATTGGAAAGGAGTACTCAGATGTAGATTTCTGGATGATTCCACTAGCTTCTAAATTAAGAATTTTCTTATTTAGACTTTCTCTGTAGCTAAGTGGGATAGAGTACGGCCTGCATTTGATAGGCTTTGAGTCCGCAAGAAGGATGGAGTGCTCGATCCTGTCCGTCCTACCTGGAATGTCGGAAAATATGTCCTTATACTCCGTCACTAATTCTAATGTCTGTCGTCGTTGCTCTTCTGTTAGTCCCGGTTCTAACCGTATACACTCTAATGTCGCAGTATTGTCTACAATTGGAACAGGTAGTTCCATCCCGTCGTCGTCTACCTGATTCAGTACGGTGGTGGTGCTAAGTGCGTTTTCTGTATGCTCGCTAAATGTATGCATATCGTCGTCCTTGTCAGTCTCGCTAACTAGTGTAGTTGCGTTATGTATGTCTGTCGTATCATCAATAGGTGTGGGTGCATTATGTTCGTCTGTCTCCAGTTCTGTCTCTTGTCGTGAAAAGTAGGGATTCAACATGTTGATATGAAATATCTTTAAGTGTCCGTTTATCGATATTTCATAATCGACATCTGAAATTTTTCGTACCACTTTGAATGGCCCTTGCCATGAGGTCAATAATAAATTACGTTTGTCTGTGAGTAAAAGCAGTATGTCTTGATCTAGTTCAAGATTAATAGTCCTAGCACCTCTATTTGCGCATTGGCGGTAGATTTGACCTTTCCTCTCCAAAGCTGCCTTGGCTATCATACACGATTTCATAATTTTATCGCGTGTTTCTGTTACCATCTCATAAGGTGTTTTAGGGGTTGGAATTTCAATCGCATTAGTTACTAATTGATGGTAAATTGTTAGGGGTCCACGTGGGTTAGCCCTGTATACTAACTCAAAAGGTGAGAAACCCGTGCTTGAATGGGGAATCTCCCGATAGGCGAACTTCACTGTTGGCAACAGTGTATCCCAATCAGATGAGTTTTCTGCTGTCACCTTAGCCAGCATATGTTTTAGGTCTCCGTTAATCTTCTCTACGATTCCATTGCTGGCTGGATGATAAGCTGTTGTAAAATGCTGTTTAATTCCTAACATTTTTGTAAGGGCTTGCGTTGCAGCCGATATGAATTGGGTTCCACGGTCGGATAAGATGGTACGTGGAAATCCGAATCGTGAGAACAAATGTAAAAATACATTGGCAATATCTTTGGAGGTGATGTATTTTAAAGCTACCGCCTCAACCCACCTTGAACATAGGTCTACTAGCGTTAAGATGAAGCGATTTCCTTTGCTGGACACCTGGTTCAGGGGTCCAACAATATCCACCGCCACACTCTCGAATGGTCTAGAGGCCAGTGTTGAAGGTTGTACTTCAGCTGTAGGATGTTTACCCTTACGTACTAGTTGTTGACATACATTACATGAACGACAGAATAATTTTATGTCATTACAAAAACCCGGCCAGTAAAAATGAGCCTGAATTCTGGCCCTGGTTTTGTCGTATGCAAGGTGACCAGCAAACGGTGACTCGTGTGCAATCTTTAGCACAGTTTGGCGGTGTTGTACAGGTAACACCGTTTGCTGAATCTCATGGTTGTTGGTCGTATAATAACGAGTAAGAATCCCATTATTAAGCCTAAAGAACCATGATGCGTTTTTTGTTACTTTAGCTTTTTCTTTTAACAGTTTTAGATACAGAGACACACTCGGATCAGCTTTTTGCTGGTCTATAAACTTCTGTCTGGTGGTATCATCCGTCCCAGTTGGTGATAGCAACAGTAGTCTTTCCTCCTGTAGTGTGTCTTGATGTTTAATAGTATCTGCTCTGGTTGTTGCATTTGCTGCATTTAATTTTTCCCATGCAGCTATTTCTTTGTTAGTGCAATGCTTCAATTGGGGTAAGCATCCCAAAATTAAATCAGTACAGGGGTTATCTAAAATAGCACATGTAAAGGTACCAGAAAGGAAAGGAGTGTTTATACGGGCTCTTGCCAACGGGTAAATTTCGATATTACCCGAAAAGGTTCGGCATTTAACTGAGTCTCCTGTATAATCATTTGGATTCACAAATTCCTTTCTAAGACCGATAAGAGTGCTTCCACTGTCAAGTAAACATTGGCATGGTATTTCATTGACCAGTGCATTGTGGAACACCAAATTGCCTCTGGAGGCTAATGCTGCATTTGCACTCTCAGTGGAGAATGGCACTGTGTGTCCACATTCTAATTTTCCGTCTGCATGAAATTGGTGACATCGCTCACAACTGTCAAAGCTTAAAATATCGTTTACACAACAAACATCTTCAGATTGGTTAAAAGGTAATTCATTCTCGACCTCGCACTCAGTCTCACTCCCACTATCAGAAGATGTATCAATTAACATTGCACTGTTGGCCTTCATTCTTTGACGGCCTAGGCATTTACTGGAATAATGCCCGTAGCTAGCACAGAAAAAACATTTAACCGCACGCCTGTATGCATTTCTCTTGTTTTGTTGTTTCTTAATGACCATCTCAAGATGTGTCGGATAGTTCGGTGATTTATCACACATAGCGTAAGTATCATGAAAAAGTTGGCAATACATACATTTAGGCAATTTTTGATCTTTCTTGTCGACTCTCTGAAATGGTTTTTTATTGCTACGATAACTTTTAGGTTGGTCCTTAACAAAAGAGACTATTTCAGAGTCGATGTTTGATGTTTTAAAAACTTCCCTATTCGAGGAAAAATATGCGGAGCCTTTCTTCTCGAATTGTTGTATAGTTTCGATGTCTGACTGCTGAAGGAACTTAGCGAAAGGAGTTGGGACTGTGGATATAACTTTATCCATGGCTATTAAATTTTTAAGTTTTTCAAAGTCCTTTCCTATTTTTGCTGCATTAAGCCATCTATTCAGTACGCTTTGGACATTCGAGACATAATCGATGAAGGTCTCACTTGGTTTTGGTTTTAAGTTAGAAAATTGGACTTGATACCCAGGGGCATCAAGTAAAAAATGTTGCATTACCCTATCGTGAATGTACTGATAGTTAGATCTAAGATCAGTTGGTATTGATTCAATAACTTTAAGGGGCTCCCCACTGAGGTTTTTCATGTAGATCATGGCCCACATATCGATTGGTACTTGATGGTATTTAAGCTGATATTCGACATTTTCTGTCCAAGCTGATATGGAATCTTCTTTACAGAATGGCTTAATAATATGTTTGTATTTATTAAGTTTATTCTCTTCTTGCTGACTCTTTAGTTTTGTAGCGGAGATCTCTAAGTTTGAATCTACTTCCATACCTTTCATCTTTAACTGTGTCTCTGATTCAATCTGTATTTGTTTTTCTTTCACTCTTGCCATTTCATCTATCTCTCTTTGCTTTAACTCTTTCTCCTGATCAAATTTTTTTGCTTTAATTCTTTCTCCTGATCTAATTGTTTTTGCTTTAATTCTAATTCTTTTTGTTTAATCTCTAATTCCTTCTGTTTTGACTCCTTATCTTGTTCTAACTGTTTCTGTTTAGTTTCTTCAGCTAATTGTGACATCTCTTTTTGGTGGTGTCTCTCTCGTGCACGTTCATCTCTATCAGCATCTTTTGCTTCCCTAAATTTTTGATCAGCATATTGCTCTAATTCTTTTCCGGTGTATCCTAATTCCTTGCCTGCTTGTATGCAATCAGCTAAAGTTGACATGGTGTTAGATAATTAGCTAGAGTTGACAGGCAGTTCGTTATTTACTCCGGTATATTCGATATGTTAAGATTTTAAATGCCTTTGTATAAAAATATACTATTAGTTTATACCCTGAAAAAGAGATGCATTATTAATCATATTGCATTCACAAATAATTTGGGTATACTCATCTTAACAATCCGGAACAATCAGGTACAATCGTTTGGCACCTCGACACACACCTTGCGTTACTCCTCTAAACAGCTCTTGTTATATCTGGTTTATTAGAGCATCAATAATTAACCATTTGCAAACGACATATGAATTTAGACATTTGTTTGAAATTTACAATTACATGCCCCCGGACAACACAATGTGGTATAGTTGATAGTGACTGTCACTGTCCTGTCTTCGTTCTAATATCTTCTGCTTTCCTTAACTAACTGCTGTTTAATCTATGATAGTGCTGTGCAGACCGAATCCTATTTGCATAAAGAAAGTAGTGCCATCGTGACGGTAGAAAATAGAATATGTCCACAAATAAATAAATAAATGCTTTAAAATAAATATAAAGGAAATAATAATGTTCAAATTATTAAATATATTCAATAAATAGCTTGTATAAACAAATAATACTCAATATAATTCAAGGATTCAGGCGAGCAGCGGCTTGGCGATTTGTAAACAATCCGTCGCTGATTGCCAATGGCGTGGGACAGCTGTGGGTCAACCGTGACACGTCACAGGCGCAGCGCTATTCTTAGATTGAAAAATCGATATTGTCGCCGGCTCATTTCTTAGTGTATTGCTCCGCCGTGAATCATGTTTCATAAATACTCATAGATAAACAAATAATTGTAGAAATAAATGATACAAAATTATAATAATAATACTTACAAATCAGAAGGAAACATGTTCATAAAGCACAAAACATTTCAATAAGTATAAATAAATGGTAATCGGTCACGATGGACACAGTTCGCATCATGTTCTAGTCTGCACACGCCATTTTACACTAATACAAATTAAACCCTGTGATTAACTGACAGTAACGCTATTTTAGAGCCGTGGGTGAGTGTTTTAGCTTGACCAAATGTCCAAGCTACACTTCTGACACCACTTTTATCCTAGCCTGTCATCAAGCGATGCTACAGGCATTCAGGGATAAACTTCTCTCGCACCACACAAAAAGATTTGTCAGTCGTACGAGAGGAATTGATTACACATTTTATTGCCACTGGCTCTTACAATACATAAATGCACAAAACTGTCTCTAATGAATCACACATGAATACACAGAACTTTCTATTTCTAGTCGTCCCTAGCCCTACTGCTAAATCTATCTATTCACTTAAAGAAGGACGCATCGACTCTAAGCGATGTGTCCGCTACGAAGTCCGTCCCCTGTCTGACAATCCTCCGCATCCTGATTACACAGCACGCGGAGGGTCTTCATGCGCACTTCGGCTTTTGCGTGCTACATCATTCCACACGCTTAGAGTAGTAAGCCTACTCTTGAGTTCTATTCCAAGTTCTTGGTGTCTATCACGTTGAGGTGATTACACCGTGACCAGAGTGCTTACCCTCTGGTTGACACTTACGTGTCTCATGAGAGAACTGTTGATAGTTCTCCTCCCTATCTACTCCCTACACCTACCCTGCCCTCTTGTTGGGGCACTGGGTTACCTCTAATCTACTTGAGGTAGACCACTCATTCAGGGTGGTCTTCCCTCCTATGTATTCTAGTCTTTGACAGTGGTAATTCTGTTGTGTAAAGCTGCACTACTTTGTGTCATTTTATACTATTTTTCTTGGTATCAGCGCATCAGATGTTAAATAACGAGGACTCTTATCCATTGTGTCCTGCTGACAATTGATTGTATGTGACCCACCCTCTGGTATGGATAAATATTCCAGACAATCTATTCTAACTATTCCTCCATTGTATAACCCCCACTCTCTGCCTACTGCATCACGTGTGATCTTTTCAAGATGCATCAGTTTCTTTCTTTTCCCTTTGTTACTACAGCAACAGGTCGGACATCATGCCCCTGAAATTCTAGTCTCCATCTCATCTCATCTTGTTTCTCTTGTACCTTGTGATGTGTAGGTGAAGCATAAACAGCGGGAAGATCCCCATTTATGGGCTTCATGTATCGAGATGCCCGCTGACTCTGTTATTCCCTCTGCCCATTGTTTACATGATCGGCCACTTCTTCGGGTACCATTTGGTATGTACATCATTGCTTGTTGTTGTATACTGTTAATTGGTAATCTAGTTATATGGCCAAACAATTTAACTTACTATTTTCTGATGCAATCGTGCGTTGCTATAAAGATGGGGGATGCCATGCGATCGTAGATAACACGTCTAATTAATGTTCATAGTTCTGAAACACCGCTATACTACAATGGCTACTCTATGGTCAACTTACGGTCACTTGCCCTTGACATACTGACCAATAAAAAGATGTCAATTGAAATGAGAAAAAGAGTCTTGAGATGCTACATAGAACCTGTGCTCTTATATGAATGTGAAGCTTGGACAATGAGCAGTCAGGCTGAAAAACATCTGATGGCTATAGAAATGTGGTTTCTGAGGAAAATGCAAAGAATACCATGGACAGCCAGATAGACCAATGAACAAGTTCTTCAAGAAAGAAATGAAGATCGTAAACTGATTAGAGACATTACACGTAGACAGTCACAAATTTTTGGGTATGTTATGAGAAGACATGATCTGGAGAACTTGGTGACAACTGGTAAGATCGAGGGAAACAGACCAAAGGGAAGACCTAGAAGCAAGTACCTGGATGGCTTGGCCTTGTGGCATGGTCGAGACAGAAACACGGAGCTGATCCACGACTCTGGTGATCGAGTGAGATGGCAGAACATGACCGCCCACGCTTACCGGCATGGCACATGATGGATGGATGGAAACATAACTGGTTCTCCAAATCATCTGTCAGACAACAGCAATATAATAATTTATCATAAAGCATTAAATGATAGTTCCCCACAACTGAAACTTCTGTCATATTGCAAAACTAGATGGTTATCAATTCAACCAGCTGTTGAAGTAACTGTGAACCAATGGTTGGAGTTGAAGACGCACTTCGAAATAACAAGACAAAGTGAAACATGCTACACAGCTAAAATAAATACTATATGGAATGTATAGTGATGAAAAAAATGTGGCATTCCTTCTCTTTTTACAACCCATTTTAAGTGAAGTGCAAAAAGTTAATAAACTATTTGAATCTCAAAATGTTGATAAAGTTAAATTACTTGACGACCTCATTTTGCTATTTCACTCAATTGGTAAAAGACTTATATTGCCAACTTGTAAAGCTGACTTGTTCACTTGCACTATAGAGAGCTATTTGGCTCCCAAGCCATACCTAGGATACCAAATCGAATCAAAAATTGATGGTTTAAAAACAAAGGGACTGTTAAAAGAAAATGAAGAGAACACCTTAAGAAAGCGCTGTCAAGATTTTCTTGTCTCATTATTCAATCAACTGAAGCAGAGACTTCCTGAAAATTTAGATGTATTGAAAAATACTTCATTTTTTTCCATTAACAACATACCTCAGCCAGTAAAGGACATACTTAAATATTGTCAAGTTATTACATTTTTAAGGGCTACTGATAATAGTGTGGCGGAAGCAGAATATTAGTTAACCAAAATAAATTTGGTTGACTGGACAAACAAAACAGAAACTGAAGCTTTTTGGAGTGAAGTAAGACAATTTAAAGATGCCCCAGGAAATAGTCCATTCTGTAAGCTCTTTGAATATGCGTTGTCTGCCATGATACTACCCCATTCAAATGCTGATGCGGAAAGAGTTTTCAGTACTGTGAATTATACAAAATGTAAACTAAGAAACATGATGAAACTTGACCTCTTAAATGCTATCTTGACAATAAGATTTGGCCTGATGAGAGCAGGAAAATGCTGTTCAACTTATCAGCTCCCTGATCGTGTAATAAAAGCAATTGGAACAGCTAAAGCATACCAGAGTCATTGTGAATCTGAAGCTTTAACTTCATCATCCAAACTAAGTGCATCTTGTGAGACAAACATCAGTGAAGATGAGGACATGATTCTATAGGTAAGTCACATCCATTTTTTTAAAATGTTGCATATCCGTTACAGGACGTTGCATTCAACATCAGAATTTTTCAGCTGCTGTTGATGTACTAGGCAAGGTTATGCTCAGTAGTTTGCGATTGCTTTCTGACCGACCGGTTCACATACCCCTTAAATTGCCAGCGCGGCTCGAACCGCTGCCGGTTCGGGTGCAGCTGCATTACTCACGAGAATATACGGGATTACGGCGACAGCCGTAAACTCTTCACCAGGGAGCCGGCAGTCACATCAATATATATGTATAGTTTAGTTTAGTTTAGTTTAGTTTATGGATCAACATCACGGCACACAGGTGCAACCTATAAGTGCTCCGTTCTCCTCCTAACTCAAACCTTAGTCTGGAGAAACTGAGCTCAATGCACGAACTCCGTAGCACCGCCGAGGATCCTGAAATACTTGGGTAGATTTTTAACTCGAAATTTTGCCCGGGCAGCGCCGTTAGGCTACTCTTTTTCGATTTTCAACTGCCAAGGGATTTTTTACGTGCGCAACAATACACACGGGCGTCCGATCTCACTACCCAGAGACCAGGGGAAATTACTGGAAGTCCCGGTGGGATTCTTTACAAATAAATCCTGGTCCTCACCGGGGCCTGAACCCGGGACCTCCAGCACTCGAGGCGGACCCCATACCTCGAGACCACGCAATGTAATTTCTTACTTTCTTAATCTGGATATTTTTCCTAGATACTTTCCAACGAAATCTAGATATTTATGGATGTTATTTTGGCCATTTCTAGATACTTTTGGTCAACAACAAAAAAAAGTGGCAACCCTGCTCGGCAGCAGGGTGACCAGATCGCCGTGATCAAAAGAAGCCAAGCCACGAAATAAAAAAGCCAAAATAAAGCCAAACATTGCCTAGTAAAAAGATATATTTAAAATATACTTATATCACATGAAGACCTCTTCTTCAAATAAGTATTCCTCTTCATTGTTGAAATTCAGTACATGATTCATTAGAATATACTATTCCAGCTTTGAAATCATTCAACATTTTGGATGAAGGTACAAATTCATTACAGCACTTGTTTGAAGATAATGGTTCTGCTCTAATTCTAACTTCTAAGAGAGACAGCTGAAGTCTATTCCTTGCTTTGGTTTTTATGCATGTTAAAAGAGAGAACATCCTCTCCACTGCGGTATTGCTAATAAGTGTTATTAAGCAAGTAAGAAAAAAGAAGCAAGCTCTTTAAATTGGGGATGTTTCATGACTCCTTGCCAGAACTGCTCTGCATTTTTAGGCAGTCCATTTTCTTTAAATTGTTCTTCTTCCTTCCAATCTATAAATTTCTGTATTGTTCTTCATAATAGTGTGGTTTCTTCAGCCAAATTCAAAAGGGCAATTTCGAAATAGTGGTCTAGAAGCCTGGTTTAAGGTTTAAAGATTAAATAAAGGTTCCAGGGTTAAAATTGGTTAGATATTTAAATATATTTCTTGCTGAAGGAAGCCGCTTTCTAACTTGATCAAGTGCTTCTTCTCGCATTGATAAGCATCTTTCTTTGAGATCTATGATTTGCGAGATTTGAAAATCTTGGAACAATATTACAATGGCACAGTTTGCAATATGCCTGTTCAGAACCGTCAGTGGATTTCTTGAGCCACACAAATGTCTTTTCCCATTGATCATTATATTTCCGATTAGTATCATAAGATGGTTTCCACTTTGGCATGATAATAGGCTCAGTCAATAATATTTAATAAGAAATACTTGCGACTTGCGATTGCGATGAAGGTATAATTAATTTGAAACCTTAACTAAACAGTAAGCTGCGCAGTGCGTCAGTGCGCATAGAACATGGCCAGATAAGCTTATAATTTTGCATGTGTTTTTGCTTAAAAATAGTAACACAAGACAACAATTAACTTGAAAAATTCAAAAATAGGCATATATACCATTAAATGTTTTAAAAGCCAAGAAAAAGCCAAAAAGCCAGACTGATTTTCTGACGCCAAACCTGTTTTAAAAAAGCCAAATTTGTCAAATTTGGCTTCAAAAAAGCCAATCTGGTCACCCTGCTCGGCAGTTGTGGCAAGTTTGTGGAGAAGATGGCGACTTGTTGGTGAGTGTTTTGTGATTATGGTCTCCCTATTGTCTCTGTGGATAACTTAAACTTTACGTTAAAGTTTAAGTTAAACGTTTAAGTTTAAGGAACATTGCATCAGTAAAATAATCCGATGTGATATTTAACACACACACACACTCACGCACATCCATCCACACTCACGCGCACACACCACACACACCTTTAAAGGCTTTACTCAGAAGTCCACGTTCGCGGGTCGAAACTTCCTACTCCACTCACTACAGCATATACAGAGAATATTTTAACATGGGGTTTCTACTTATGAAATCATCACAGTTGGATACAGCTTGACAAGACCAATCCAACGGTATCTCAACGAAGAGTGTTAGTTCTAAGCGGAGTTATGACATTTTTTGTGTCGTTATCTAATACCAGGAAGTGTAATGAAATGAGGTCCTGAGAAATGTTGGAGATTTTATCGCGGCTCAATAAATTGGAAGTTGAGACAGTCTGCCTTCTATTACTGTGGCTTGTTTATTTTTAAACGGACAATATAGTAGTAGTACCATACATCATTGCGTCCAGGGTGGCGAGGCCTAACTTGACGTATTATTTATTTTTCTATAGGATGTGCCGTGACCTAATTAACAATTAAAAATGGCTGCCAATTGTTTATTATTTGCCTTCTATTACCGTGGCTTGTTTATTTTTAAACGGACAACGTAGTACCATACATCATTGCACCCGGGATGGCGAGGCCTAACTTGACGTATTATTTATTTTTCTATAGGATGTGCCATGACCTAATTAACAATTAAAAATGGCTGCCAATTGTTTATTATTCATTAAAAGTCTGTCACATTGCTAACAAACCTGACAAGATGTATACTTTATTGTGCATTTTGGTAATAGGAAAGTAAAAGTCACATTTCTCTTCCGATAGAATGTCAACAGGATGGAGATTATCAAGTTCATTGCACCGGGTTTTATCCCACATGGCTCGGTATCTTTCCGCAGTGCAGCCTGCCGGCCGAAAGCATCACACAAAGCACGAGAGCCTCTGTGTCTCCTAGAAAATACACTCGACTTTTAAGACTTTGTGATAGGATGTACTGTGACCTAATTAACAGTTTAAAAGAGCTGCCAATTTATATTAATTAAATGTCACGTGAAATGTTCGTCGTTAGTGAAAGAAAAATTCATGAAAATGTACTCATATTGTCTTAATGTACCAACTGCATTGCAACAGCTTTCTTTTGTTGATTAAATATCATGCATTAATGTAAGTAAATAAGTTTGTAACTGCTGCATAAATTAAGCAGCAGTTAATTAATTATTAAAATATTAAATAATAAAAACTAAACATATTAATTAATTAAATATTCACTAAAATTGATTTCTACTTCTGCTCTATAATTACACTGTTCTGTATCAAAAAGTGAACAATCAATAATTAAATACTAACATTAGAAAAAAAACAATAATTTATTTCACAGTATTTTATGTAAATCTAAATAATTATGTACTGGTGCGCTGCTAAGAAAAAAAAGTACTCCTTACACTTACAGGTTTACAACAGGCGGGCCTGAAAACTGGCTTTCAATATTATTTTCAGTCATGTCAAATCCTGAAAAATTATACAACTACACAGATAAATTACTGCTACAAATGAAGAAGAAGACTTATAAAAAAAACATATATTGGAAACAACAAGCTGCCATAAGGATTGATAATGAAGTGGGACAATATCAGCCTATTAACCCTTTTACCGTGGAAAAAAAATTTTTTTTTTGTTATGCAAACTGTGTATTTTTTTTCTTTCATAATTTGATATGTTATGTTGTCCTGGCAAAATAAAATTTTTTTTTAAGTGAAAATGAGTTGTCTTTTAGAAATTGTGAGGAAAATAAGAAATGTTCTGTACTAAATGGTACTGTTCAATAACGAACTAAATTGATACGTATATTAGATGTCAATTAGATGTACGCATACATCTACACAAGCTATACTATGCATAAATTATAATCATACTACAAAGTTATAAATTATAATCATAATAAAATCACAATAAAAAGTTTTTTGTTCTTTCGTACCTTTTTTTTCTTGTTTACTGTCCACTTTCACTTTTGGCATCACGTGATGACCTACTTTTATCTTCCGCTGTTGAACTGGCTGTTGGATTAGCCGCCCTATGCATTTCCTATGCTATTTTTGTATTAACACAAGTTTACTCGGGACGCACAGCACACAGAAGACTTTTACATCTGATGACGAGTTAACTCGTGATGCACGGTTAAAGCCAACAATTTTTATGACGAGTTAACTCGTGACACACGGTAAAGGGGTTAAGAGAGTTGTTAGGCAGGGATGTGTAATGTCTCCAGATCTTTTTTCTCTGTCAATCAATCATGTGCCATTCCGGAAAGCGGGGGCGGTCATGACTCGCCATTTCACTCGATCACCAGAGTTGTGGATCAGCTTAGTGTTCCTGTCTCGTCCATGCCATGTGGCCAAGCCATCCATGTATTTTCCTCTCAGTCTTCCTCTTGGTCTGTTCCCTTCGATCTTGCCAGTTGTCACTAAGTTCTCCATTCCATTTCTTCTCATAACATGTCCAAAACATTTTGACTGTCTACGTCTAATTTCTCTAAGAGCCTGTTCTTTTGTATGGATGTGAAACTTGGACAATGAGCAGTCAAACTGAAAAACATCTGATGGCTGCAGAAATGTGGTTTCTGTGGAGAATGCTAAGAATACCATGGACAGACAGAAAAACCAATGACCAAGTACTACAGGAGACAAATGAAAATCGTAAATTGATTAGAGAAATTAGACGTAGACAGTCAAAATGTTTTGGACATGTTATGAGAAGAAATGGATTGGAGAACTTAGTGACAACTGGCAAGATCAAAGGGAACAGACCAAGGGAAAGGCCGAGAAGTATATACCTGGATGGCTTGGCCACCTGGCATGGTCGAGACAGGAAACTGAGGTGATCCACAACTCTGGTGATCGAGTGAAATGGCGAGTCATGACTGCCCTCGCTTTCCAGCATGGCACATGACTGATCGATTGATTAATTATGATGTTTATTTCTGAATTTTTACATTTATTTAAAGCAGTCTCTACATCATTATAAAACTCCAAAACAAAAGGCAGGGATCATCCAGATAAATTGAACACCCCTAAGAGAAGACAAAGAACTAACATACCTTGGAGTAACATTTCATGGCAGGCTGACATGGAGAAAGCACATCAACAAAGCAGTAGCAAAAGCCAGAAGGAAAATATAGCCATCCTGAGAAAATTAAGTGGAACGAACGAACGAACGAATGAATGAACAAACTTTATTTTAAAAGGGTAACAAATTGGGCACGCAGGCCCGTCTTACATTCGGCCCTTTCAATCACTCATCTTTCATTCATCAAATGTTCATGTTACATTTACATAGGGAAAAAAAACATTGTCAAATGGATTTTGTAAGCATAAACAATGCATATTATGCATGGTACATTCACATGGGAACAAATAAACATTGTCAAATGAAAGTTGTAAACATAAACAGTGCATATTGCAATGTTGTGAGACACATCCCGCAGCCACCCACACATCCCCCTCCTACCACACCTCCCCCACCCACCCACACATACCTCCATGCATTCACACAGACCCAGGCAAAATACATGCCACCACCCACCCACTGATCCCCCATCCACACACATTTCCCCATCCACACACACATCCCCCATCCATCCCATAACTGACATGCACACACCCACCCACATATTCTCCACTACCCACCCACACACCCGCAACCACCTAGCAAAGCACACATCACAAAACCACACACACATACCCCTGCCAACCCACACATCCGCACCTATCCACACACACATCCTCACAATTTTCCCCACCCACCCACACACATCAGGCAACCTGCACCCACTCACCCACCCAATATCCGCCACCTCTCAACTACACATCCCCCACCTATACACACATCCCCACTCACAAACACATCTCCCCACCTGCCCACACATATCCCCCACCCAGAACTACATGGGGAGCCAGTGGGAAAATACTTAGCAAAGTTTATCAACAGAGCATATGACCACACCTGGAATATGGGTCAACTGCGTGGTCTTCAGCATCAATAACCACACTACAAGTGCTGGACAAGATGCAAAATCAAGCGCCACAGGAGAGATGAGATCAACCCCTATAGTGGAGATGGAGAAGATGGGGAGCACACAAGCATTGAGAGAGCGTAGAGATACGAAAATGCTAAAACAAGCAGAACAGTTTCCTCTGCTTCCCAAGCCACTCTATGAAGAACAGATTTGAAAACTCGGTTGAAAAGATATAGTTTTATCCACCAGGCCAAACGACTCTGCAGAGAAACCACCAATCTGCCCACAGTTGGTATCCCCTTGAAAACTATTTCAGAGCGAACTCCATGGAAAGATGAACATAGACTATCACTTAAAATCCAGACAAATGTGATAGGAATATTTGACAAGGAAGAACAGAAGAACAGAACAGTGTACAGTGCAGAACAGCCACTCTCAGCTTCCTTGATGAAGAATACCCACAGGACCTCAGTATCTGAGTCTACACAGATGGGTCAGCACAAAATGCTGTTTGAAATGGAGGAGTGGGAGTGTACATAGAATACGCAATAATACTAGGGACACGGCCAGAGTACCATCAGGGTAGTACTGCCATAACTGTGATGCTGAAATTGAGGCAATCAAGATAGTAACAGAAAAATTACTAAATACCAGCCATGGTACACAACCTGTAGTGCTATTGACAGATGGAAAATCAGTACTCGAGGTGATCTAGTCTAGGAAATTGCCAGTACTAAAGACACCACTTTCTGAATTTAGCAGTCAGCGTCAGATCACCATACAGTGGATACCATCCCACTGTGGAATACCCAGAAATGACAGAGCTAATCGATTGGCTAAGGAAGGAGCAAAAGAAGAACAGCCTAATGTGCCCATTATATACCAAAAGAAAAGAATGATGAAATCAGTGAGAAAGCCACCAAAACCTGCTCAAGATGACTAGGTGTGGGGGATGTGTGTATGGGTCGGGGGATGTGTGTGCGGGATGGGTCGGGATGTGTGTATGGGTGGAGGACTAAAGATTACACTCAGTTTAACTGCTCATTTATTAAATTACATTCACAGTAACTGCTCATCTGTTAAATTATGCTCACAGTAACTGTTGATCTGTTATATTACCATAGCTGTTCATCTATTAGATTACATTCACAGTAGCTGTTCATCTGTTAGATTACATTCTCGGTGGCTGTTTTAACTGTTAGATTACACTCAGTGTAGCTGTTCATCTGTTAGATTACATTCACAGTAGCTGTTTTACCTGTTAAGATTACATTCACAGTAGCTGTTTTACCTGTTAGATTATATTCACAGTAGTGGTTAATCTGTTAGATTATGTTGACAGTAACTGTTCATGTTAGATTACATCTACAGTAGCCATTCATCTATTAGATTATGTTCACAATAACTGTTTATTCTTTAGACTACATTTGCTGTAGCTGTTCATATGTTATATTACATTCGCATAATTATATGCTACTTCAGATTACTTACACATCTGTTTACATTTTACCTGACATTCCTAAGAAGTGTTTACTCTCTGTATGTTTCAGAAACACATCTTTGTTTCCAAAGTTGTTGATCCCTCTTCACACAAGGACAGACATTCATAAATGGAGGATAAGTTGGTGCATGGCAACATAGATTTCAAATAAGAGCTGTCAGATGAATTGTGGGAGGACCAGAGTCAAGGATCCAGCACAATGTTTGACAAGTAAGATTGTTGCAGCATTCAAGAAATAGCTGTGAGCAGTAACATAGAATCAGCAATGGCTGTGAACAGTAACATAGAATCAGCAATGGCTGTGAACAGTAACATAGAATCAACAGTGGCAGTGAGTAGTAATATAGTATCAGCAATGGCTGTGAACACTAATATAGAAGCAGCAATGGCTGTGAACACAGGTAAAAGACCTTACAAGTGTGATGATTGTGGTGCTTCATTCATGCAGATTGACATTTTGAAATATCACATGGGAACACACACAGAAGAGAAAATGTTCATGTGTGATGATTGTGGTGTTGATTTTTCTACATCTTCCAATGTGAAACGCCACAAGAGAATACATACAGGAGAGAAACCTTACAAGTGTGATGACTGTGGTGCTGCTTTTTCTACATCTTCTGATGTGAAATGCCACAAGAGAAAACATACAGGAGAGAAACCTTACAAGTGTGATGATTGTGGCGCTGTATTCTTTAGTTCCCCTGCTTTGAAGTACCACAAGAGAACACATACAGGAGAGAAACCATACAAGTGTGATGATTGTGGTGTTTCTTTTATTGTAGTTGGTGCTTTAACATCCCACAAGAGAACACATACACGAGAGAAACCTTACAAATGTGATGATTGTTGTGCTGCTTTTGGTAGACTTTGTGACCTGAAATACCACATGAGAACACATACAGGAGAGAAACCATACAAGTGTGATGATTGTGGTGCTACTTTTGCTGGACTTGAATCGCTGAAATACCACAAGAGAACACATACAGGAGAGAAACCATACAAGTGTGATGATTGTGGGGCTGCTTTTAATAGTCGTCACAAGCTGAAACACCACAAGAGAAAACATACAGGAGAGAAACCTTACAAATGTGATGAGTGTGACGGTGAATATTATATTGCCAGTGATCTGAGGTCGCACAAGAAAATACATACAGGACAAAAACCTTACAAGTGTGATGATTGTGGCACTGCATTTTCTAGAATCGGTGGTCTGAAGTGCCACAAAAGAACACATACAGGAGAGAAACCTTACTTGTGTGATGATTGTGGTGCTGCTTTTGCTAGACCTGACAAACTGAAATATCACAAGGGAAAACATACAGGAGAGAAACCTTACTTGTGTGATGTCTGTGGTGTTTCATTTGCAGCAGCTATCCTCTTAAGGTTCCACAAGAGAACACATACAGGAGAGAAACCTTACAAGTGTGATGATTGTGGTTCTGCTTTTGCTAGACCTCATGAGCTAATATACCACAACAGAAAACATACAGGAGAGAAACCTTACAAGTGTGATGATTGTGGGGCTTTATTTTCTAGATCTGATAATCTGCTGTACCATAAGAGAACACATACAGGAGAGAAACCTTACAAGTGTGATGATTGTGGGGCTGTATTTTCTAGAACTGATCATCTGTTGTACCATAAGAGACAACATACAGGAGAGAAACCTTGGAAGTGTGATGAATGTGGTGCTGCTTATACCAGACCTGCCATGCTGAAACACCACAAGAGAACACATACAGAAGAGAAACCTGTGTGATTGTGGTGCTGCATTTGTTAGACCTGACAATCTGAAGTGCCACATGAAAATGCATACAGGACAGAAGTGATACAAGTTTGGTGATTGTGTCTTCTTCTCCTGTATTGCATTCATCTGGAGTGTTTTTTTCCCAGATGTGATTGCGGTTTTTCTGGTTAGGCGCCCTTGGGCCGAAACCCTTAGGCCAACACATCTGACTTTTAGCGTGCATTTTTGACAGGTTAGCATTCCTGGGAGACTCTCACTTTTGTGGTACCGTCCACATCCCAGCTGGTCAAGTTGGAACGGTCGAATACTTCACGATCAGCCCTCAAGGGAAGGCAGGGACAGTCCATGGCATTTTCCGCCATCCAGGGTGGCTTTCATAGTTGCAGAGCCGACACATAGCGCTCTGGTGCTGGGCTCACCTAGGGAATCGTCACGTCCTGCTCATGGCTGCTTTAATTCTTCACTTTAATATATTGGGCATTTCGTTCACCCTGAGCCATTCCCGCACAAACCAGACCGGTCTGCAGATGGTATCCACTCAGTGAGTTTTTGATTTGGACATGTGCGTGTCGTTATGCCCGGGGACAATAAAGTCAGAGCTGCTCTGGGCACAACAGATATTCAGAAAAATAGCTAGTCAGAGCTGTTCCTAGCATGAGGGACCACGCTTTTCCGACCACAAAAGACATTTCACTCAGGCGTAATTGTGTAGTGCCCATTTTTATTTTGCCACCTGTAGGCCGGCACTTCCGACTTCGGCGAGCATTTTTAATGAGGTTAGCCTTCCTCGTGTTTCGTGGTACTTTAGACTCTTATTGTTGTGTCGGCCACATCTCAGCTGGTCAAGGTAGAACAGTCTTCTAAGACATCACGGTCAACCTTCAAGGGAAGGCAGGGGCAGACTATGGGCATTCCCCACTATCCAAGGAGGCATCCATAATTGCAGAGCTGGCACATATTGCTCTGAAACTGGGCTCACCCGAGGAATTGCCACATCCTGCTCATGGCTGCTTTAATTCCTCACTTCCATGTATTGGGCAATTTGCTTGCCACTGGTCGCTCAAGAACAAACCAGGAACGGTCAGTCTGCGGATGACATCCACTAGGAAAGCTTTTGCTTCAGATCTCGGACCACACAATGGATTCGCTAGCTAAGCATTCCATTTCGTGCTATTGAGACGTTTTTCCACCACTCTCTGTGGTGATTGTGTTACATTGTTAACGCAATGATGCCATCTAAAGAACCTGGAAACAATCACATGAGAGGAATCTTCCCTTTGTAAGAAACTCACATTCAGGAGGAAAACCTTACTATTGTCATCATTATAGTGCAGAAAAAGTAAGAAAAAGACCTTTTTTGCATTAGGGACCTATGAGGCATAAGGGTACAGCCGATATATTTATAGCTGGGAAAGTTAACCCGGTCAACAAATACCCACAGAAGTCAGATGTGTCGGCCTAACTGCGCAAGAACACAGCTGCGCTGTAAACAGGCACAACGCAGTCATGTCCGAAAAAAACAACTCTGGATGAATACAGAAAAAGATATATTTATAGACCAATCAGAACATGAGGGGTAATGTGGTCAGTGTCATGCCATATAAAAAGTTATCAATTGCAACGAGAAAAAGACATAGAACCTGTACTTTTGTATGGATGTATGACGTGGACAACGGGCAGTCAAGCTGAAAAACATTTAATGGCAGTGGAAATGTGGTTCTGAGTAAAATATAAAGAATAATATTGTCAGACAGAAAAACCAATGAACAAGTCCTACAAGAAACAAATGAAAACCATAAACTGATTAGAGAAATTAGACGTGGATAGACAAGATTTGTGGGCACATTATTAGAAGAAATAAACTGCAGAACTTGGTGACAACTGGCAAGATTGAGGGGTAAAGAACAAGGGGAAGGCAGAGAAGTAAATATCTGGAAGACTTGGTCACCTGGTATAAACCAGACACAAACACAGAGCTGATCCATGACTCTGGTGATAGTGTGAGATGGTGAAACATGACCTCCAACACTTATCTACATGGCACATGATGATGATGATGATCTGCCATCTGCCTTTGCTTCCCAGGACATTTCCAGGTGCCGATTTAAGCTGGGGTCAACTGGAGGTCAAGGCCAAATTTACAAAATATTCAAAATATAATGCAAGACTAGCACATGCTGAACATACTACATATCCCCATTAGTCATTAGCCACTAGGTGCGGTTCCAACTTCATGGCAGCAGGTCATCCCCATTATGCTCCATTCCTGTGCCAGTGAAAATCACACAAAATGCGCCTCACTGCCCTATGTGAACAATGGAATAATTAGGGGTCTCGACAAGCCAACAGCCCGCACAGTTACACTGTGCATAATGCCACCGTCAGAATGCCAACACAAAAGTCCTCCATGGAAAATACAGTTCATCATTGATGGAATTGGCAATCACTAGAAAATCAGCAACCTACATAAAGACTTGCAGGTTAACATAAACTGCAGCACAGCCTCGCAACTTTCCTTGAGGGCAAATTAAAGGCACCACCACCCACATATATACAGTCACATACTATTTGAATACATGTCCACTATACTTGTAAAAACTTCTGTGCTCACCTCATCTACTAACTCCATGTGACTTATCAGTAGATGGTGATCTACATGTCCACTACACTTGTACAAACTTCTGTGCTCACCTTGTCTACGAACTCCATGTGACTTGTCAGTAGATGGTGATCTACATGTCCACTGTACTTGTAAAAACTTCTGTGCTCAACTCATCTACTAACTCCATGTGACTTATCAGTAGATGGTGATCTACATGTCCACTACACTTGTACAAACTTCTGTGCTCACTTCGTCAACTAACTGCATGAGACTTATCAATAGATGGTGATCTACATGTCCACTACACTTGTACAAACTTCTGTGCTCACCTCGTCTACTAACTGCATGTGACTTATCAGTAGATGGTGATCTACATGTCCACTACACTTGTACAAACTTTTGTGCTTAACTTGTCTACTAACTCCATGTGACTTATCAGTAGATGGTGATCACTACATGTCTACTGTAATTGTACACACTTCTGTGCTCACCTCATCTACTAACTCCTTGTGACTTATCAGTAGATGGTGATCTACATGTCCACTACACTTGTGCAAACCTCTGTGCTTAACTTGTCTACTAGCCCCATGTGACTTATCAGTAGATAGTGATCTACATGTCCACTACACTTGTACAAACTTCTGTGCTCACTTCGTCTACTAACTCCATGTTACTTATCAGTAGATGGTGATCTACATGTCCACTACACTTGTACATACCTCTGTGCTTAATTTGTCTACTAACCCCATGTGACTTATCAGTAGATGGTGATCTACATGTCTACTGTACTTGTACACACTTCTGTGCTCACTTCATCTACTAACTGCATGTGACTTATCACTAGATGGTGATCTACATGTCTACTGTAATTGTACACACTTCTGTGCTCACCTCATCTACTAACTCCTTGTGACTTATCAGTAGATGGTGATCTACATGTCCACTACACTTGTGCAAACCTCTGTGCTTAATTTGTCTACTAACCCCATGTGACTTATCAGTAGATGGTGATCTACATGTCTACTGTAATTGTACACACTTCTGTGCACACCTCATCTACTAACTCCTTGTGACTTATCAGTAGATGGTGATCTACATGTCCACTACACTTGTGCAAACCTCTGTGCTTAATTTGTCTACTAACCCCATGTGACTTATCAGTAGATGGTGATCTACATGTCCACTACACTTGTACAAACTTCTGTGCTAACTTCGTCTACTAACTACATGTGACTTATCAGTAGATGGTGATCTACATGTCCACTACACTTGTAAAAACTTCTGTGCTCACCTCGTCTACTAACTCCACGTGACTTATCAATAGATGGTGATCTACATGTCCACTACACTTGTAAAAACTTCTGTGCTCACCTCGTCTACTAACTCCATGTGACTTATCAGTAGATGGTGATCTACATGTCCACTACACTTGTACAAACTTCTGTGCTCACTTCGTCTACTAACTGCATGTGACTTATCAGTAGATGGTGATCTACATGTCCACTACACTTGTACAAACTTCTGTGCTCACTTCGTCTACTAATTGCATGTGACTTATCAGTAGATGGTGATCTACGTGTCCACTACACTTGTACAAACTTCTGTGCTCACCTCGTCTACTAACTCCATGTGACTTATCAGTCTATGGTGATCTACATGTCTACTGTACTTGTAAAATCTTATGATTGGGTGTGGGTGGGTGTGCGTGTGTCTGTGGGTATGGGGGTGAATGAATGTAGGTGTGTTTGTGGGTGTGGGTGGGGAGGTAGATGAGTGGGTGTTTGGGTGTGTGAGTGTAAGTATGACTGAAAAAAGAGAATTGAACGTGTGAGTGTGTATGTGTGTTGGTGTTATGTGGGTGTGTATGTGTGTTGGTGTTATGTGGGTGTGTATTGGTGTTATGTGGGTGTGGGTAGGTGTGTATTTCTGTGCTGGTGTGGGTGTGTGTAATTGTGTAGGTGTTTGTGTTGGAGAGTTTGGGGTGGGAATTATACAGGTGTGTGTGTGAGTGAGAAAAGAGAGTGAGCATATATATACCATATGCTATTCCATATGTTTTATGTACCCTCATCTTTCATATTGTCAGTTTTACTGTCACTTGATTCTCACACATGCAATAGTAGAACTTTTGCATTATTTACTTCATCATGTTTTGTATCAGTTTTAGATAACACTATCTTATTGAATTGCATGAACATACTTTACGTTGCATATGTAATATATTGCTTCCATTTTTGTGTGGATGCTCATGACAGTTGTCATTGTATGTGCCTGAAGTGTGGGAGTTTGTGTATATTAGTGTGAGTGACTGTGTGAAGGAATGTTTGTATACAGGCTTAGCTTTAAGTATGATTGAATATGTATATGGGCATGAGAGAGAGGGAGAGAATGTTTGTATACAGGCTTAGCTTTAAGTATGATTGAATATGTATATGGGCATGAGAGAGAGGGAGAGAGAGAGAGAGAGAGAGAGAGAGAATGAATGAGTGGATGACTTAGTGTTTTTAGAGGGAGTGTGTGTCGGTGTGTGTGCGTGAGAGAGAGAAAGCGAGTGAGAGAGAGAAAGAGAGTGAAACACTGCTTGAGTTAGTGTGTGTGCGCGAAAATGCATGCGTGTAAAGGAAACAAAAGAGATTACACATAATTACATACCATGCTGTTCCGTAAATTTTGTATATTCTCATCTTTCATATGTTTTTTTTCCATGCCACTTGATTTCACCAATTACAGTATGAAATTATTGCACTACTTTATCAGATTAGCTAGCAATATCCTTATTTCATTGCACTAATATACTATAAGATATGCAATGTTTATGTGTGGCATATTTTCCCATTTTTGTGTGGCTGCTCATGACAGTTGTCAATGTATGTATGTGAATGTGTGGGAGTCTGTGTATATTGGTTTGAATGACTGTGTGAAGTGGAGTGAGTATGTATGAAGTGGAGTGAGTATGTGTGAAGTGGAGTGAGTATGTGTGAAGTGGAGTGAGTATATGTGAAGTGGAGTGAGTATGTGTGAAGTGGAGTGAGTATGTGTGTGCGATTTTATGTATGATTATATATATATATATATATATATATATATATATATATATATATATATATATATATGGGCATGATTGATACAGGCATTGATAATGCACATTGGGAGCAAGTCGCCGCTGAATGTGTTGCATGGAAGATCAGAAATGGAATAAAGACAAAGGAGAACATTATTGCAGATAAGTCACACAGCGAGCATGTGAGACGTAAGATGGTGGAAATGACTACGTGTTCACATGCACCCACTGTGAACGGACATTTACACCACGAATTGGCCTTATCAGTCACATTCGCTACCGCCATCGGTAAAAGTTATTATGCTTTTTTAAAGCACAAACTATCGTCTGTCAAGACGGCAAGGTGCCAATGATATGGGCATGAGAAAGAGAGAGAGAGAGAGCAAGATTTTGTGAATAATTTAGTGATTGTGAGTGGGTATATGTGTGAGTATGTAAAAAACAATGTGTGTGGATGTGCGACCGTGTGGGTATATCTGTATTTGTGTGTGTGAAAGTATGTATGTGTTGATTGTCTGTGTATGGGAAGGGGTGTACATATGTGCCTTGCTGTATGTATGAATGAGGATATATGGGTGTGGGAGAGAGAAAGAGTATGTATGTATGTGTGTATACATATGTATGTTTGTTTGTGTGGATGGATGTATGTGTGTGGATGGATTGATTTAGTGAATTTGCGATTGTGAGAAAATATTTGTGTATGTGCGTGTTATTGAGTGGGTGCTGTCACCAACTCAGCTTTAACAGGCATACATGGATTCCTCTTTTGTACCACACGAAATAATAACTCGTACGTCGTACAAAAGGATATAAATATGATACGATACAACTTTATTCGGAGCTAGTTTTACATTAGCTCTGCGAGCGGATAACCACATAGGTAATATTTATCATGGTATATCATGATGATATTACGTGAAGAATGATATCGATGGTAATATCTACAGAAGTTAGTCTAAGTCATAATTATTGCTACTGTCCTTTGTCAGCACAAAGTATTCACAGCGAATACATCAGTCCGTCTTCTACGCTGTTGGGTCCCGGTCTGACAATCTTCGTGGCGTGTCCAGCCACGATCAGTAGATCCTAGCGGGTTTTGCGTGCTCAGAGTTCCAGCACGCAGTTAGTGACTGGTCAACCGGTTAGAGTTACCAGTGTTGAATGGACACTTCTCGTGATGCGGGTTTCCCCACTCTATTCTGGGTAACTCCAGCTCACGTCTTACGGTGTCCCCTTTTTGGACACGAGTGTGTCCAGTTGGAGAACTATTCATAGTTCCCACTCGTGCTTCTGTCCCTTCTGTCCCTATTTCCTAGATAGCTATGTTATCTCTATCCTGTCTAGGTCTCTTTCCATAGTTTTACCTCTATCTTATCTATTAGCTTACTTGCAGCTCTTTGACAGGCTCTCCCTCCCTCTGTGTTGTGTTACAAACTTTTAACTTGTGGGTGTAACACAAGTAATAATCTCAACAAAAAATTAGGGCTGTCTAATTTTGTCAAAGGCTGCATGAGTTTTCTACCTCTGTTCTGGGCATAGGACAAGATCTCTCCTTTCCCTCGTCACACTGTTGTACTACTTCACTTGGCTAATTGATTACCACACCACACTAGTACAGTTGGCTAGAGCCCGTGCTCATCTAACATTATACTTCCTGGGAGTTGTGTGACCCGGACCCAATGCCTTTTAGACCTGTCCTCAAATTGTCAATAAAACTGACAACCCATGCAAATTGCCCCTGTTACAAGTACAATACATGAATAATATTCATGCTCCCATATAATATTTACTCCAACTAGTATACATGCTTTATGTGCTAATGTTCACCTTTTTAGCTTCCGCTTGCGAACAAATATTTCAGTGTTACACTTAGGTTTTCAAGATTTTGTTGTATTCCCTGTTTAGAGTAATTATCTCCCTTTGCAAGTAATGATGTATGCATCTTTATGTGTTAGTTTTCCTTGTTGGTTGCGTGTTTGTATTAACCTAATGTGTATTTAACTTACCAATATGTGTATGTGTCTATAATTTACGTGTATGTACTCTTTCGAGCGCCATAAATCGGTTTATTGTAGTCACAAACGAGTTTGTAAGGCTGATTTATGACTACTCTCCCGATTTAGGATGCTCAAAATATATTTCCTATCTCTATTGTCTAAGTATGGCAACTACACAGCTAAAAACTTGAACAACACATTGTCTTACACACATTGACACAGATGAATTACAACAACTCGTATTGTGCGGTGAATAAATTCCACAACATGTCTCACTGTTCTGTATTCATTTTATTCTCTCATTCTCATCCATACATCTTTCATTCCTCTTTCATTCCACACAGGTTTGTTTTTAAAATACCCGTTCTGTCATTAAAATATGGTTGTAGAACAAAACTGGATGAACAATATATATCTACAATAAATAGTTGGCTGAATTTACACAGGTTTTCAGGCCAAATGACTGTGCTCTATTTCTGCACTCGTCATTTCTGTACAGAAATATACATACTTAATTCACTACCAACCCTGTGGGTGATGATTGATATTGTAACAGTAAAGGGAGTAGCTTAGGAGTAAAGAGTTAAGGAATGCTGCGCATTCCTTGACTAGTGGGAAAACCATAGCTAGTGAACGTGTGTGCACGAATGAAGAAGTGTATCTAGGCTGGGACACACACGTCACTTGGGGGTCAGCTAGCAAGCAAGTAGGTAAACATCGGATTTGGAGTATACTATCATTATGCTGTAGTGGAACGATTCGACAAATAAAGAATGTTATAACACAACAGAGACTTATGTCCTATACGTCACGTGCCTTCTAACCTGTGTGTAACACCTCTACACTGTAATACAGGTTGATTTGGTGCCTTTGACCTCAAAGAGCAACATGGGATGTTGAGGAGAGAGTTACCGCCATGGAATATTGTTGTGTCTGGGCGTCTGGATAAGGAAGTTTTTTAAGTAAATAATAATAAGAAACGCAACAGCTGAAAGCCCGCCCAGGGGTAGTTGTTGTGGGTTCTCAGTGTATTTCTGTTTAAAAAGGAGATCGATTTCTCAGGCCAGCTCAAAAAGGTTTGATTGTTAAACTTATTTTTTTGAAAGACTGATGTTTTTATCTGATAAATAGTCTGAAATAACTTGATCACTGACCAACGCTAATTGTATAATGAGATCAAGTAATGCCGTTTTGCATCAAAAATTAGTACACAAGGTTATCAGAATGAACTCGCTGATTACATGTTACAACTTGTGAAGTCTCGAGGTACCAGAAATGATTTGATTTCAACAGAACGATAAGCTGCTCCAAATAAAACTCCAAGTAAAACAAAGAATGGTGAAAATTATGAGTTTTAACTCATTGGACTGTTGAAGGTGAAGTCAAGGTTATATTGCAAATTACATAGTTATTGAGTCGAGATCCTCAATATTCTCTACAGTTACTTCACTTAAATGAAAGCATTGATGAAAATTATCTCTAGTCAAAATTTGGTATGCTCAGTTTAAACTGACAGTTGTTGAAATGCCACGTAACAAATAAGGGAGTGGATAGCGTCAGGTTTAAATCCAATTATTCTCGACTTGATCATTTTTACGCTGAAACATGTGAAAAGGCCAGATATGCTGTTGGAAAGTGAGTTTGCTGAAACCGTGAGCAGTTGTCGGGTGAATAAGCGTGAAGGTGACCTTGCTTGACGGAGATTAAAGTCCAACGCTTACAGTACAGTCAATAGAGCAAGCAATCAAGCAGTCTTGGATTGATCGAGCATTATATCGAGCACAACCAGCGACAGGAAAACTATAGAAAACTGACTTCGACTTCGATTGAATTAGGAAATCCAGAGGTTTTTTTTTGTGTTCTGATCCTTTCAACGGTGTCGATTAGAGTCCTTTTTTTTTTGGTCTGGGTATCAGGATCAATGGAAAATTTCTGCGTCAGGATTTCATTTAAGTTCTTTTATCAGGATTCGTGATTGCAACGGAAAATTTTCTTCGTCAGGATCTTCGATTGGAGTCTTTAGTTAGTATAGTTAGATAATAGGTAATATTAGAGTAATTAGTTGAACAGATTGTGTATTTGAAATTAATATTGTTTGAAATATTTTGTATATTGCTTGATAATTTCCAGTACAGATTCTAGAATGCAACCCCAAGAATTTTCACAGGTACTGACTGGAGTTGGTGGGGCAATAGCAAGGTTGGATGCAGTATTAAGACAACAAAATGTAAGCAGTGATGTTGAAAGATTTAGTGGTCAGGCAAACCAGTTTAAGAAATGGGTCATTTCTATTGAGAAACATGCTTGTTTAGTAAACGCTACAGATGAGGAGAAAAAGAATTTAGCATACAGAACAAGTACAAGTCCAGTTTCTGACCATATAAGAAGAAAATTAGAAGCAGCAGGAGGTGAAACCTGGGAAGAATTTAAGGATGATCTCGCAAGAAAATACGCTGAAATTACTGATCCACAACACGCATTCTCAGTATTGCGACAGACTAGACAAAACACTACAGAAAGTGTGCAGCTATACAGTGACAGGTTAATCAATTTAGCTGAAGAGTCATTTTTAGGACAGAATGTACGAGCTGAAGAAGTAGAACGGATGTTGGTAGGAATCTTTGTTGATGGGATTAGGTCAGACGGATTGAAATTTAAATTATTAAGAGAGAATCCGGCAAGATTGTCACAAGCGGTAGATATCGCTATACAAGAGGAAAGCTTGAGGAGAAGGTTTAGATTAAGAGTAGGATGAGAGTTAGGTAGTAGTTCGGAAGATAGAATTGAAGAACCTATGGAAGTAGGACAGTATAGACATGGATGGAGAGGAAGACGAGGAGAAATACAGATGGTACAAAGAAACGATAACGTATATAATCAAGCTAGAGGAGGACAAGTGAGAAATACTGTAAGAAACATAGAAGGTAACACAAATAACTCGAATGTGGTTTGTTGGGGATGTCACCAACGTGGGCACATTTTTCGTTTCTGTGGTAACAGACGTGTCCCATCGAATACACAAAATAATAGAGGTGTTCAGACGAGTACACAGAATAGAACTGCAAATGGCAGACCAGCAAATGGGAATTATGGAGAAATGCAAAGAAATTTTAGAAGATCAGGAAATCAGGGAAATTGGCATCCCGCTTACTGAACAGGGTCGGCAGTAGGAGGGAAGATAGTAAGATCCAAAAGGGGCATCAATGTATTAAAAATCCAAATGATGATAGGACATTTAGAAATAAAAAACAAGCAGAGATAACACAATTGTCATTAAATATGGTGGATCCAAGCTCATGTATAGTAGAAATAGGAAAATATAAAGTTAGAACATTAGTTGATTCGGGAGCACAAGTTAGCGTGATTAAAGAAGCATTTTTATATCGAATGTTAAAAAATTGTAAAATATTTAGAATTCAGGAGAATCTTCATTCGGTAACGGGACAAAAATTAGAAGTGCTAGGACAAACGATGATAAACTTTAAATTAGGAGGGATAAATGTCAGGCATATGTTCCATGTAGTCAAAGATTTAAATAGGAATATGATATTGGGTAGAGATTTTTTATTGAAAAATGGGGTGAGACTTTTATTTGATTTGCATAAATTAAAATTCCAAGATGTTTACGTAGATTTAGAAGAAGATATGCACGTGTCGACACTAGTTAGAGTTAAAACGACCATGAATTTAAAACCACAGTCAGTTAATTTGATACAAGCGAAGCTAAAGAGAAACCCGTATTATGTAGCAGGAAACATAGTCAGAATCACTGAATTGCAAAAGGAAATAATAGATGAGCCAGGTTTAGAAGTTCCGGATGGAATAATAGAATTGGATAAAAGTTTAACATTTCCAGTGATGGTTATTAATAACACAGGAAGAGAAATTAAATTATACAGAGGATGTGTAATAGCCAAGCTAGAACATAACGTTAGTGACATATTGGCAACAGATAGAGTAAATATGGCAGGCATAAGTTATTCAGAAACCTCTAGTGAAAGAATTAATAACAGATGCGGATGCGGAAGAAAAGGGAACGTAAGAATGGATGAATTGATCCATCCATCTAGAAGAAATACAGCCCAAATACATTCACTAGACAAAGTAACAAGAGAACAGAATTGTTGGCACAATTAAAAACTCCGCCAGAAAATAAAGAAGTATTAGAACAACTTATAAAACAAAATCAGGATGTGTTTGCAATTAATGATTTAGAATTGGGAAAGACAAAAACAGTTACAATGGAAATAGATACGGGAGACCATCCACCAATTAGTTTAAAACCATATAGAACTCCATTAAGAAATAGAGAAGTCGTAGAAAAGGCAATAGAAGATATGTTGAAAGCAGGCATAATAACCAGATCAAAATCAGAATGGTCATCTCCGGTGGTAATCGTAGCCAAATCTGATGGTTCGAACAGGTTCTGTTGTGACTACAGGGCGTTGAACAAAATTACTAAGAATGTAGCGTACCCATTGCCGGTGATTGATGATATTTTGGGATTACTTAATGGCTCCACATTTTTCACAACACTAGACGCAAGATCAGGATTTTGGTGTATACCTATGTCAAAGGATGCTCAAAATAAGAGTGCTTTCTGTACTCATATGGGTTCGTACGAATTCTTACGTATGCCATTCGGTTTGAAAAATGCACCGTCTCACTATATGTTCTTAATAAATGAAGTACTAGACGGTATGCAAAATTTTGCCCTAGCATATATAGATGACATATTAATATTTACGAAAGGAAATGTAGAGAATCATTTGAAACATATTAGACTAGTATTTGACAGATTAAGAAGGCATGACGTTAAATTAAAGCTTAGCAAGTGCCAGATTTTAAAAACAGAAACAAAATATTTAGGCTATATAATAAATAGGGAAGGTATTAAACCAGACCAGGACAAGATAAAGGTTATTAAAGAGTTACCTGCTCCCACTAATGTTAAGGAAGTGCGTGCATTTATAGGAACGTGTGCATATTATAGGAGGTTTGTACCAGGGTTTTCAAGGATAGCAATACCTATTACGAATTTAACGGGTAAATACGCTAGATTTAAGTGGGATGATGAGTGTCAAAAAGCGTTCGAACTTTTCAAGGATAGCTTAACAGTGGTACCATTATTAACACATCCAGACCTGAATAAACAGCTAATACTATACACAGATGCTTCAGACAACGCAATAGGAGCATGTTTGGTTCAACCATATGAAGGAGAAGAATCTGGAATACCAGGGGTTAAAAATGAAAGGCCAATTTACTTCTTATCTCACAAACTTAGCAAAACTCAACGCAAATGGCCGATTATTGAGAAAGAAGCTTATGCCATACACTTCGCTCTACAAAAACTAAATTACTACTTACATAATGCCAATTTCATTATTAGAACTGACCACATGCCATTAAAGTCGATATTAGAAGCACCAATACAAAATAGGAAAATACAAACGTGGGCATTGAATTTACAGGGGTACAATGCTAAGGTTGAATATGTTTCAGGGAAACATAATACATGCGCCGATCTTTTGTCTAGGATTCCATATACACAGTCATCAGGAAACACGGAAGATGAAGCTGAACCAGAGATAGACGATCGAAACTGGCAAGTAAATATATTAGATTCTGCCATAATAAATAGGGAAGAATTTGAGAGTTTACCATCGGATCAAGAGTCTGAACCTAGAACAGAAGACCCACATTTAGAACAGTTTGATATGAAAGTAGAACAAGAGTTAGACCCAAAAATAGTACAAATAAAAAGAAAACTGAAAGAAACAGGGGAAAATAGTTTTAAAAGAAAGTTTGTAGAGTTACAAGAAGACAATCAATTATATTATATCAGTGAAAAAGGTGAAGGAGTAAGAAAATATATTCCGAAACATTTAGAACAAGAAGTCTTAAAGGCATATCACGATAATAATGGTCATTTTGGACGAGATAAGTTAGTGAAGGCTATTAGCAGTAAATATTACTGGCCGAATTTATTCAAAAGCGTATATGAATATATTGAAGCATGTGAAAAGTGTAGGTTAAGAAACATGAAGATAATCAAATGTCCTTTACAAGATACCGATATTCCTCAATTTCCAATGCAGAAAGTAAGTTTGGATATTTCAGGTCCTCATCCAAAAACATTATCGGGAAATGTATACCTACTACATATAGTTGATTCATATAGTCTCTGGCCAGAAGTTTATCCAATTCCAGACAAGAGTGCTGATTCAGTTATAAATATGCTGTTACAAGAATTTATACCAAGGTTTGGGTGTCCACAAATAATACTTACAGACAATGGGAAAGAATTTGTAAATAGAAAGTTTGAAAAATTGGTAAAAGATTTGAATATAAAACACATTAGAACTTCATATTACAGACCAACTTCTAATGCTAAAAATGAGAGACAACATAGAACACTATACAATGTTCTAGCGAAAAATGTAGAAGAACATGATATGGATTGGGATCTTTATTTGGGGATAGCATTAGCGGCGATACGTACACACGAAAATGAAGGAACAGGTTTCTCACCATTTTACTTAGTACATGGGAGAGAACCAATATTGCCAATTGATAATTTATTAAAGCCTAGGAGAAAATATCTGGGGGAAGATTTTCAGGAAACAAGGTTGCAAGAGATGCACAAAGCACATGTACGTTTAAGAAATAATATAATTAAGGCTAGAGAAAGACAGAAGAAATACGCAAATAAAAATGCACACTTACAAGAGTTCAACGTAGGTGATAGGGTGTATTACAAAAAACATAGAAAAAACTCTAAGTTTGATGCTCATTGGGTCCCGGGATATTATATTTTAGAAAAAAAGGGCCCAGTGTCATATACTATTAAGAATCAAATTTCAGGGCATGTTGCACGTTCACATGTAGAGCACTTAAGGCGGGATAATGAGGAAAGGGATGCAGAGAATAGTAATAATAATTATTGTTCCGAAGAAATATTGTCAGGTGGACAGATTGTCAGACAATCGGTATATCCTATACCTATAGAGAATGGGAAACAAGTGACAACAGCATCTACTACAGCTGAACAAGAAGAAACATTACCAAAAACAGTCATGACAGAGGAAAATAACATGTATGACGATTATATTAGCGAAGAATCAGTCAAGGAAAGAATAGAACCTCCATTTATGAATACAAGAGAGGCAGTAAAAAGAAAGTTGGATAGACAGAAAGAAAAAGAAATTAAGAGGCAAAGGAAACTTAGAGTGAATTCTTCAAGTGGTGAAGATATGCCACTATTTGAAAATTTGTTGAGACGGCAAGACAGGAATATTAGATTGGATTTAGAAAGGAAGAAATTAGCGGTTGCTAGTAATGGTTATACAGATGGGGAACAAGAGATGGGTGAAAAGTCAGAAACTGATGAAGAAGCTGATATGAAAGAAGATAGCTCTCCTCGGGAGGATAGCGACATTGATGTAGATATTGCACTTATCGAAAAAAATTTGAAGTTATTAAGAAAATGGAGAGGAGGTAGATAAATAGCGTGGTAGAATATTCTGCAGATGGCAGATAGAAGAAGAAGTTAGACACGATATTTTTGTGTTTACAAAGAAGGTAGTTGGTAAATAACTTAAGCAAGAGTTGTTGGGAGGAATACACATAAGACTTATTGGTATATGTTTTATGATCAGGTTGGTTTTTAAGTTATATATGTTTAATTTGATTAATGTGTGGGGATAAAAATGATGTCAAAGAATGAGGGGATTGATATGGTTTAGTCAATTGTTTGAACTTCAATTGCGCTTTATGAAATGAATAAGTTAACTTAGCTGCTTATGTTTACAAAACGTTGGTTTTATTGAGTTAACCTGAGTGTGTTTAAATGATTAATAGTTTGACGTTCAGTTAGAAGAAATATGAAGTGTTGTTTTTTTTTGGAAACAGATGACTTAAAGTAGTTGAGTCGTTCGCAATGTAAATGATTGGGTTAAAAATAGGAGCTGGGTTGAACAGCGTTAAATGGGAGAATATGGGGGGAATGCCAGGTTGAGTTTTGGCATTTAAATAAATAGATATTGGAAGAAGAAGACTGTACTTAACAGTATATATAATTTGGAGTTTTTTTTTGTTGAAGGAATGGTAAACTTGAACTTGACGAGGTGAATAATACAAAAGCTGGTAGTTTTGGATTTGTAGAGACTTTCGGTATTCTTGTCTCTGGTTAGCAATTGGCTATGATGAGATAGGAGAATGAGAATTGAGTTAAGAATTATATGGAATTGTTGTTATTGTATAGAGATGTAGAGTTAAGGGGTTAAGAGTTGGGGTTGAGATTTTTTCAGGGAAAAATTCTCCTTGAAGAAGGGGAGGTATTGTAACAGTAAAGGGAGTAGCTTAGGAGTAAAGAGTTAAGGAATGCTGCGCATTCCTTGACTAGTGGGAAAACCATAGCTAGTGAACGTGTGTGCACGAATGAAGAAGTGTATCTAGGCTGGGACACACACGTCACTTGGGGGTCAGCTAGCAAGCAAGTAGGTAAACATCGGATTTGGAGTATACTATCATTATGCTGTACTGGAACGATTCGACAAATAAAGAATGTTATAACACAACGGAGACTTATGTCCTATACGTCACGTGCCTTCTAACCTGTGTGTAACACCTCTACACTGTAATAATATTGCTAATATATTCTACGTTGTTGTACTGTGCTACGCTAACTAAGGGAACTAATCTAACTAAATGATCAAAATGGGGCAAAGTGTGTTAGTTACCTTATTGTGTGTTAGTACATGGGATGATATAAATTTCTAAATGATGGAATTAATTTCTAAGTAATGTTTTAATTAACTAACTCTCTAACACAAATGTGTTTAAGTGATGATAAGCCAATGTAATGTTTCCTAAGTTGAAAAATATAATGTAATGGTTAAACTAAATGAGTGTCTAGCTAAGTTTAAATGGATTTTAACCCTTGAATGTTATTACTAAAGTTATATGGATGGTTTTACCTTCTACTGTAACTTAAAAAAAATATGATGTTATATGCAACTGTTATAAAAACATGTTATTATACATTTCACATACATTTTAACTTTATCTAAATTAACTAACTACATCCAGGTGTGTTGTCGGAGTACGTCCTCTGTTGAATCTCGTTGAAACTAGAGTTCATATCAACAAAGTCTGATTTATACGCTCTCATCCTGGTTAACTGTGAAATACAGTTCTACTCATGGGTTGCATATATGGTGGTGGCGTAGACATTTTATAATGTGTCTGTTCACTTTCACTCGTACTGACACAGTTAATAGTAAGCAAGTTCAGGTGATTCACAATGGTACTAGCACTATAGTGTATGTATTCACCTTATAGGGCACTAGTTATTTACAATGTCACTGACTTTGGTGATGTCGGATCGCTCTCTTCTCGTACCTCAGGTATCTCTATCTGAGAAGGTCTGCTAAGTGTGTCTGCTAACAAGTTCATGCTCCCCTTTATAAGCTTTATAGTGAACGAGTAGTTCTGCAGGATCAAAGACCATCTGTAGATCCTGTTATTATGGTGGACTCCAGACTGCATCACTGTAAGCGGTGAATTGTCAGTTTCAATGACAAAATGCGTACCCACTAAGAATCTATGCAGCTTACGGACACAATAGATGACAGATAAAGCCTTTACCTCAGAGACTCCATATCTCGATTCAGCAGGGGTAATCTTGCGGCTTACATACATGATAGGGTGAAAGATTCCCTCATCGAACTAGCCTAAAACGCCAGCGATGGATATGGCACTTGCGTCTGTACGGAGAAAATACGTAAGATTCGGATTAGGCAAACGCAAGATTGGTACAATGATGAACATACTTTTTAATTTTGATAATGCATCAATTAACTTATGCTGATGCTACACTCCACCCTAACACGGGCTCTATCCCGTCTTTTTGTTTTTGTGTGGATCTTATATATTTCAATTATATATCTATCCTGATCCACAATGGGCGATAACTCCTGGTATTGGGGGGGGGGGGGAAGTATGCGTGGTCAAGTGACCCTTCCAGGTGTCGGGGACGATATATCTAGTGTACAACATAAGACATAACACATGAAACATTCAAAATAACAATCAAACAATTCAAAAGGAAGTATATATAAGGGTCGTTCATTTGAACCCGTTCCACTGGCTTTATCACAAAAGCGTGAAAGAAACATTAACAGGTGCGGTAGACTTAAACAAAGCATTCATTATGAATGAATTATGCACCATGGGTTGGTCAGAAGAAGTCACCGTAGGCATTCATGCAAGCATCCCATCGCTTAGGTAGGCGGCAAATGCCGTCAGAAAAAAAAAGGATTGTGGTTGCTCACTGAACCAAGTGTTTACCGCGTTCATTACGTCTGCATCTATGTGAAATCGTTGCCTCCTGAGAGCTTATTTTAGAGGTCCGAACAAATGAAAATCACATGGTGACAAATCAGGACCATAGGCTGGATGTTGCAGAATGCCATGCGGTTAATCCTGGGGTGCACAAAGGACACAACAACTATATGCATGAGGCATATCTTGGCGCTACCAACAATGACGGATAGGCATAGGGTCCTTCGGGCCAAATGGTACCTGAGAGTGGCCGCAGACAGGGATCACCCGCTGCATGCAGCAATGGATATGGTAAAGGGTCATAGACTAAGACGAGGCAGGTCCTTGATGGCACAGGCAGAACTTTCTATACGTCAGGTGTGTGATTTAGAGACCATCAATCGTGAAAGAGAGTGGGTTGAAGTTCCGGAAGACATGACGGACTGGCTCAATGTAATAATAACACTGGGTCGTGAGTGTAGAGAATGGGCAGCGGGCCGTACTGAGTTTGAAGTGCAACAGCTTATCTAGAGAAACACAAATCATAGTCATCTTCACCGATGGGTCAGTGGTGAGAAACAGACGTAGTGGCTGGGGCTTTATTGCAAAGGCTAATGGACGAGTCTTGAAAAAGGAGAGCCTGGCATATGAGACTACGACCTCCAGCATGAGAATGGAGGTGGAGGCAGTAACAGCGGCATTCCGGTTGCTAGAGGAGACTACTGCAACACACTTTGTATTCATTACGGATTCAAAGAGTATGCTTAGTAAGGTGGAGAAAGGAATGTTTCGTGTGGAATGGCTCTCGTCGCTTCAAAGGTCACATATTATGAGGATTGTATGGATATTTTGCCCTGGCCATGCGGGGGTACAGGGAAATGAACAGGCTGATAGGCTAACAGGGAATGCACATCGTGGTGGTATCTTGCCTATGGACAAGGGGGAGTTGGTCGTGCGCTTGTGGGACCACGTGGAGAAGGCGGAGGAACAGATTGAGAATCCATATGTGGAAAGAATGAGATTGCGGAGGATCGGCAGGGGTTCTGGACGAATTCAAAACTGAGAGGGAAGACCAGGAGAACTTTTAATCAGATAGCGGTGGGAACGATAAATTGTGTGACTCTTCCCTGGCTGTTGAACTGGGGGACGGAGCACGTATGGGAATGTCCTGAGGTAGTGATGTCGGTTTTTAACTCAACTCAACTGAGAACTGTGAGTGGATTCGCCTGATTGCGGGAACACGGGTAATAAGGAAAGCTAATCCACGATCAACAACCAGTCAAGTGCACTAGAAGTCCTAGCACGTGTATGCATTCAGCTTGAGTTCAAAGCGAGCGACTGTAAGAAGTAAATAACACATTAAAGATTAAAACAAAACCAATTTACATGGAGTGATTGACCGCTTAAGAGAGGAAATAAGTCCCAGACAACACACTAGACAATATACAGATTGTGACCTCTAGGCAACACCGGGATTCCAATCCGCCGCCTCTAGATGACGACAGCGGCTCGATGGAGCAACAACTGTACACAACTTCAATGTACAGCTTATTGTACAAATTAGTCACATGCACTTTACAGTACAACGCAATCAACCGCAGCATTTTTTGGATGTTTTTCGTGATTTACTGGGCAATTTTAACGTTATATAGATTGCCAACTCTTTCTGAACCACCGACCTTCTTACAACCGAAATCAACGCAAGAAGCCTTATTCCAATTGGCTGATGGCTGATTTCGAATCCTGGACGCCGTATGTCGGAGAGTTGTTAAACTGTCATTGTCCCCGAGGCTTACAAGAAAACCATAAAAAGGGCGAAGCGCTGCATTTGTAAATAGTAAATGTTATAAATGTTGTAAATTCTAATCCCCACTTTGACTACAGATTTCAATATGCAAGTTGTCTTGTATGTTCTCAGATTTTAACTGCCTCCATTGACTACCATGCCAAGTGGTAGAGCTATATATATATATATATCAATCAATCATATATATTATATATGTGGGACCAGGTGGAGAAGGCGGAGGAACAGATTGAGAACCCATATGTGGAAAGAATGAGATTGCTGGGGATCGGCAGGGGTTCTGGAAGAATTCAAAACTGAGAGGGAAGACCAGGAGAACTTTTAATCAGATAGCGGTGGGAACGATAAATAGTGTGACTCTTCCCTGACTGTTGAACTAGGGGACGGAGCACGTATGGGAATGTCCTGAGGCAGTGATGTCGGTTTAACTTAACTCATATACTTCTTTGCCTTCCCCTTGTTCTTTCCCCTCAATATTGCCAGTTGTCGCCAAGTTTTCTAGTTTATTTCTTCTCATAATGTGCCCAAAAATGTAATTATACACGTCTAATTTCTCTAATCAGTTTGCGGTTTTCATTTGCCTTTTGTAGGACTTGCTCGTTGATTTTTCTATTTGTCCATGTTATTAATATTATTTACATTTTCCTCAGAAACAATATTTCCACTGCCTTTCGTTTTCTTTCAGCTTGTATGCCCATCTCCCACGTTTCACATCCATACAATTTTACAAAAGTATAGGTTCGTTGTTTGCACTTCGACACTCTTTTTTCTCTTTGCAACCTACATATTTTTATTATTCAGTATGTTTTCCGCTTTACAAAAGGCAATCTTTGCTATAGAGATTAATGTTATAATCTCCTCAAGACATCTCCGACAAAATGTTATAATAACTGTTTCGAGATAATTGTACCGTTCTCTTGTTTAAGGAAATCTCAGTTTTGTATTAACTTCCGCCGTTGTGGCACATTGGTGGAGAAGAAGGCGACTTTTGGTAAGTGTTATGTGATTGTCTTCACAACGAAGGTCTCCTCTCAGTTTGTTGATGGTCACTTTCTGATTAGAACATTCTCTTACTGTTTGCCGTTTTCATGCTTCTTTTACGGTTACTGAATCTAAGTATAATAAAACCATGCTGAATACAGCCTTCAAGTGGCCATCGAATAGAACAAGTAAGAGTAAGTAGTAAGTAGGTATTCATTCTATTCAGAATATTCTTATCATGGTTATCAATTTTGGGAATTTACTAATGAGACCACCACAGATAGATAGGCCTTGAAAAACCGAATCAAACGATACCTCAATCATGGCTGCATGTGAATTCTAAGCGAAGATTTCACATGTGAGTTCTCATGACCTTCAACACAAAAATTCTCTTAAATAAGAGTAGAGAGGTCCATCATGATTTTCAATTTGATTATTTACTAATGAGACCACCACAGTAGATAGGCCTTGAAAAACCAAATCTAATGGTACCTCGATGATGCCTTCATGTCAATTCTAAGTGAAGATATTCATATTTTTGTGAAGATGAAACAGATACAACTTTCTCATGTTTGTCATTTGTTATTGGAACTCTCTAGCTTGTGTTATTTTCTCAGCTTCCAGTCTACCCTAGTCTGTATCAAACTGGTTATTGGCGGATATGCAATCTGACCTCATCAGTATGTTCCATCATGTTAAATGATAAATAAATAGTACAGACATACAAATAAATTATTAATAATCTTTAAACTTATATTTTCTTTAACTTTAGTAGTTCAAATTGCACGACGTTAGCTGATTCCAATCGATGTTCGCATCGGCCGCCATCTTGAGTTTCCATTCACATGCCAGGAAAGATAATTGTTTTCTACCATCGGTTCACTACAGTCCGCAATGAAACTCTCCAAATTTATGTAAAAATGGTTGTATAATTTAAAAATGCATCTAAAATTAACCTGCGATTTCTAAGACATGTGCTGAAGAATAAAGTTACTTACTTTGTGGCAAGTATTCAATTTATTTTATTTTTTTCACGATAATTTCAACCAATTCAATCTTCGGCACACTGGTCCACCTTAAACTTGGGGGTTTATAATCAGAGTTTTCTATCTCCTAGATGGGTTGCTGCAAACACTCATGAGCCCCCTGTGGTATAATAAAAACGTCCCTACCCTTTCCTATTTATGGACTCCCTTAAAAATAAACAAACCCTTACAATTACTGTTTAAGTAACTTACTTAATGTAGGAGAAAATAAAACAGCGATAGACTGACCGTGGCACAGCTAAACTTAGTTTGGCTTGTTTTCTCTCCCTTATCTGGCCAATCCTGGCGAGGGGGAAAACAAAGACTGAAGCGGCCATTTCTAGTCAAGAGAACTGACAAGAAAGTCGACCTTTCCCTTCGGGGAGAAGGTAGTTTGTTTTAAAACCATGATTCTCTTCAAGCTATTGGTATGTTATCTACATCATTAAGATATATTTATGTATTACCTAGACCAGTATGTTTAATTAAGAATTAGTTACAATTCTCTTAAACCAGGCTGGATGATGTTTACTAAGGAAACACAGGTGGGCGCCACGCTGTAATTTTTCCTATGTCTTACAATTTCAAATCCATATGTTAATATCTTGTATAGGCATTATGAACTTATATCTCACTAGTAGTGCTATAATCTATGAATATTATGTGTACTGTAAAGTATCAACTCTCATGTCTGAAACACATTCTAGAGATTTTCTCAATGTAGGAGCAGACCCCTGATTCATGCTTCATAGTAAAGAACTAGTGTCTGTCAATTTCATATTCCTATGTTAAAACTTCTAGGCACTGTGAACAATATCTCACTATTTATGCTTAGAAATCTGCAAATAATCTATGTACTATAGAAAGGTGTTTTATCCATGCGGGGACATACAAATGATTACGCATATTCCTGACTCGTACTTAGTCAGGGGATAAAATATTTTGCCACATTATAATCTGTAACTTGGAAATATAGTGCTAAATTTTAGTACCATTCTTTTGTTAACAGATTAGTAACCACTCCATATGAGGTTGAACATATAATCATTTCATAAAATAGTGTTAGGGACAGGCCATGTTTGAATATAAATTCATGAACAATTAAACGCGTGATGTAAATGTATGTTCGGATAGGATTCACTCCGCATCGCCTCACCGTAGTAGAAACAGAAGCGAAGATTGATGTGAATAAATTGCTTGCAATATTCAGAAGACTGGACCATGCGGCATAAGTTATTCTTATAAATACCCTCCGAATAATAGCAGTCATTGGCAAAACATATCACAGCGATTACTATCCTCATGTGCTGTACGCAGTGGGGGAAAACAATGGATGTTTTAGTTCATGAAGATAATTCAAAAACCTAGGCTCCCTGCATCATCATTATGATTAATTATTATGTATGAGTATCATGTACTTAATATCAGAGAAATGTACATGTATGTCTTTTTCTGGTATGAGAATTTTCTTTGTTCTGATTGTTACTTTTTACTGTGGGAATATACATTTTAATGTTGCACCTTGGGATTAGAGGATGTTGATGTAAGAATACATATGTATGTCAGTACTTAAGAAGCCAATGGTGAATAGTCTTGACCTAGTGATGATTATAGTGCCGAAATGAAGACGCGGCATTAGAAACCACAGGGATTCTGTATAGGCTATTCTCTTCAAGTAATGAGAGAGACAATATCAACATGTTGGATGGACAGAATGACTTCACCCATCCAATAGTCCCAGTAACAACAGAACAAAATATAAGTGAGAAAATACCTTACTCACTATGAAGAGTCAGAATGGCTCTACTCAGCAATGAGGGACAGTGGAACATGGACACCCACTCCTTTCCCCTTCTCCCCTTGGTGTTTTGTATTTGTGTTTGTAATTGTGTTGTAAACCTTTTACCATAACACAGTAGGTTAATGCTAGTGTTGTATTCTTGTCATCCCTTTTCTATAGAAGAGAAGCAGGTGGTGGTTGAATTTGGTGGGACTATATCACTAACACTGGATCCTGGGTAAACAGCCATAAAGTGAATGTCCAAACCATAGTCTGGATCTAGCCATACCTCAATGTTTACTGCGGCGCTCAATAGCTCCATAGCGAGCAACAGATAAATTAGAAGACAACTGACGGGGTGAGTGATTAAGTCCTATTTTAGTAGGAACATCCCACATGTGGACTTCAAGATCTAATAATCTACAAAGATGAAGATCAACAGAGTAACGGACAACAGTGTATCGTCTGCTTTACGTCTGAGAAGTATCACCTATAAGCCTTATCACTCAGCAAAATCAGTGAAACTATGGGACAATCCTACAAGTTACTAAAACTAGCAACAGTGAAAGCCCTTCAACTGTTGGTTGGATTACCAAGTTAATATCCACAATGGATAAGTCTTCGAAAGAACATCTCACAGCTGCAAAAGGCAAACATAAGGTTTCAGCCATGCAACCCCAAGTTCTAGCTATGAACACCAACTCAAAATGGGAGAAGACACTGAACCACATAAGCCAATACAACCAAGGTACAAACTTAATATCATCTGAAACATAACTACGAAACCAGATTACCTCAAGGTTCCAAACCCTGAACACCATCAGATAAAAGACCATATGAAAGCAGCTAAATGTCTCTACATCAGCAACAAGAGGAATCATCCAATTGTTTGCAAACCTGTTACTGTGCTGGATTCATTCATCTGTGCATATATGTAGGTATAGATCAATTGTGGCCCTAGTCACAGATACTACCATGAGATGCCTCTCAGTCATATAAAGTTCTACACTGGACTAGATAACAACGACTAACTCTTTGCTGGTCCAATGTCAACCTAAATGCCATGGGTTATAGACTCGCGACTTGGTGGGTGTAAAATCTTTGTTGAACTACTTGGGATTCTGATATTAAAAGCAGAGAAGCTGAATGGACGTCTACTTGGCACCATGTATGGTGAGATGGTAAAGTACCTTCTGCAGAGCTTAAGTGGAAATTCCGGAAAGTTAGACCAACCTGAGGCCCCAAATTTCAAAAAAAGACACCGAGCCTACTGCAACAGAGTACTCGAATATTCTAGCCCGCGGAGGGATTTGTGATTGTGTGTAATTTCTATTATAAAGTATGATTTGCACCAGCCAATTACCAGTGACTAAATAGTAAGAACATAACTGAGTGCATTAATTCGGTACCCAGATAATGGGGAAAAGGATCTAATCGACAGCAAAGGTGGACCCATAACCGCACACCAGGAGATAGACTCGATTAATTAATTTAATTAGTACAAAATGCTGTTTATATGTTGGTTTTTGTTTTCTGAAGGTAACAGGTCAGTAGTTTTTTTTCCAATGGTATATAGATGGTATAGTATTTTGACACCAACTCATTATTTTTAACAATGAGAGAATGGTAAAAGGTGTCAGAAACATGTTATTTTGGGTTCTATTTAATATCTTTATTTGCCTTAATTATGAGGGAAAATGAAAGTAGACCCAATTTGTGGTTGTTATGTTGTTTGTAATAACCTGTGTTTTTTTCTGGGGTCACTGGGTACTATGTTGTAATACTGCATATCATTCCCATGCCTGTCTGAAAATGCATAGTGTTTATTACACCTATATATATATGTAACTGCAGATCTTGAGTTAATACCTGAACTGTTTGTCCAAAAGTGTTGTGTACATCAAGTAAATGTGGTGTCCAACAAGTGGTTGTTTATATGTTGTGAGCAATCAATATCCTTCTAGCATCTATAGTTAATTTAAAGGGTGATGAAGTGGGAAGGGAAACCTACACACAGATGCCATTGTTTCAAGGATGGAACTCTTTCCTCCTGGGATTTGTGGTAAATATCCCGGATCACCCTGCATTCTTACCAGTGACAGAGAATCAATAAAACCCCCTAGACATTTTAACGAACCATTCTCAGGAATTAAAATCCACATCCCACATGTGTGGTCCCGTCCGGTACGGACTTCACCTAGTAGTGGAGTAGTCCGTGAATTTAAAACTCATGGTAAACATCACAATTGGTGTATTATTGTGAGTATATGAATTCAGGGAAAACCTCTCGCAGGTAAACCAAGTCACTTCAGAATGTTATAGTGTTAGTAACAGACCTAATCACATTAGTATGAGCTGAGTCAAGTGTTATATGAACCCATAATGGCTCAGATAAATATAGGTTTTTTTTTGGTACAAAACTGTTCACAGGTAATATCTTGATTCTGGCAGATGCATCAGGTAGTTGGTTGTTGGGTATGAGATTTTTTTTTAAAAACTCATATTTTATATCTTATTGATGGGAAACTAAGTCCAGTAATGAACCTCCAGTAGTAAGGTCTCTGGGATGGTAAACTCACATAAGATAAGTAATTCAGTGAATGTTTAGAATTCATAGTCATTCCCATTTGATGTTTGAGGTATGGTTCTGCTACTCTGATATTCTCTTTAAATGGTTTAAAGTGGTGTAGTCATGAACACACTACTATATTATGTATCCATAAGGTTTATGTTCCTACATATGAATCATGTGTTAATTAATTATTTTGTCATTGATTATCATTGTATTTTCATGCTTGATCTGCTTGTATAATTCATGTAATATTGAAAAGTTACCAAGGCAGCAGAGAGTGATAGACAATTTTATAGATAATTAGGACAGATAAGTTAAAAATCCAATAAATTTTTTTTAAGGGAAAAATTTAATCAACAAATGATTCAGTAGTACACTAAATAATACCTGAGAGATGAATTAAACCAGGGGAAAATAGCAGTAACTAAAGTAAATGAACTAATGGTAAGGCCAAAACCACCACTTGCAAAAATGTAGACATAGTTAATGGAAGGGAAGGAATATTGTAAGAATTTGCAGTATTTAGGGGCACCCTAATTTAATCCTTTTTTTTCATATGACATAACATGTTCTACAACACCGGTAGTAAAGTAAAGTGAATAAATGATGGATACTTAGGAAGAAAAGCCATACCGACACTTATTCTACTCCACCGGTGATATGAGTAGTTATTAATAACTAACTCAGATGGCCCATATGTTAATGAGGGTCAAACCAAAATATTCACCTGGTGATGTAAGTGAAACTGATCAACTCACTTACTGACCCAACAGAATATAAGGTATTTCTTTAAATTATCCACCCCGATTCCATTATTAATGGTAGCGGAAATAGACCATATAGGCATGTAGGAGGTATAATTAAAGAATTAACTAATAAATTGGAATTTCCAGTTTAATTCTCATTAAGTGAAATGTTCACAATGAGAAATCCTCATCAAAAAGAGGAATGAAACAGCTTTTAGTTAGCGATTAGCTTACGTAAAGTTATTTCAATAATTGCCTAACTAACATTAATATTCTCATAAGGGAAGAATTAAGAAGGGCAAAAATAAGTGGTACAATAGAGGCGCGCGACTCAATTGTATTTTCTTTAAAACTAACCGAGTAACTAAATTCTAGATAATGCTCGAAGTCTACTAATAGGTAGATGAATCAGAAATCAATCGCAAGGACGAAACAGATTTCTACATCTCAGTTCTGACTAGGATTATATGCCAGCATTAAATATGTGAAAGCAGATCCAGACTAACAGAGATTAGCTTAAATAACTGATACGAATCAGTAAAAGCAACAATTAAATAAACAACTCTTGAAATAGATGCTGTTTATAGATAGGACGAACTCCTTGACGTGAAGACAGAGGAAACGCCTAAAACTTATACAGTGAACCCATGCTAGGAAAATGGAATATAGCTGTGTAAAAACCAAGCAAATTGGAGCAGATAGCTGAAGAATTGCTTGATATTTACTAGAGTAGGAATTTCAATCAGGAATCCAGCTAGTAAATTATATAACAGTTCAAAGATAGACCTTAGTCAATCTAAATAAATCCAGAGTTTCCACGTATTAAACGGATGAAAACAAAACTGGAGAGAAACATTAAGAGTACCTTACCTGTTATCCTGAGGACACAACTCAGGAGACGCCAGTATGAGAGGGATATACAGATGTAACAGTAATTTTACTAAGACTAGTAATCCACATCCATAACTGGAAAGTGAACCAGCAACTTGATTGTCTGGAAGACTATCACAGGAAACATAAAAGGGGCTTTTAACTTCTCACTGAACTGATTATATATGGTAGGAGACAATACGTCTGAACCTACATAACAATGTATGTTGCTAAGTTGAAAATAGTCTAAAAACCTGGAGGGAAGCAGACGACGATCAATGTACGCCAAGCGACGCAAAATTGCTCGTAATTCAACACCAAAGCAACAAATACAGAGTGAAACTCAAACACATCAGTTAGAATTACTAATAAGGATTCTAGCGTAAAATAGATCTAGGTTAGAAGGAAAAGCAGAGAGTAAGCTAAGAATTACTTCATTTCTGATAGATTCATGTTCCCCGTAATATTCGGTTCAGAGCGGAAATCTAGAAAAGTTGGACCTTGTTTACATGTTAGACGAGATTCTCCGGGAAAACCCACAAGAGAAAGGGACACCACTCTAATCAGTAGTTATCAAAACTGATCGGAAAATCCCATAACTCGACTAAATACCCAAACACATGATGTGTTGGATGAAAATGTATACAACAGGAACCATATTTAGCTTCCTTTAAATATCAGATCTATAGTTAAAACAAACGTCTAACTTACAGGGAGACGGGCGAGTTTAATATGCTATCAGTAGACGCAGAATTAACCGTCGGTTTTAACATAATCTCAAGATTGATAATCTAATGAGAGAGAAATCAAGCTTAATGATGATATCTCAATTGTTTCAAAAAGTCGGTTTGATGCAGACAAACTAGTACTTGAAAGTAACAAATTATCAGATAACCACTCATATTTCAAACAATAGCTGACAACAGTGGAGAGGGTGCTACACTTTTTCACTAAAAGGGAAGTAAGCCATTAAGGTTATGCCAGTTGTCGTGACTATAAGAAAATGGACGTGGCCCTGATAGATTATCTAACATAGGGAAGTAATGCAAGAAATTAATAAGGGATGGATACTAGGTGAGTCAATGTAAAGACGGAAATTGTAGAGTACTTCTTGAACCATTTAATTTCTGAAAGAAATAAATGTCTTAAATTGGGGAGGCGTGTGGTATAATAAAAACGTCCCTACCCTTTCCTATTTATGGACTCCCTTAAAAATAAACAAACCCTTACAATTACTGTTTAAGTAACTTACTTAATGTAGGAGAAAATAAAACAGCGATAGACTGACCGTGGCACAGCTAAACTTAGTTTGGCTTGTTTTCTCTCCCTTATCTGGCCAATCCTGGCGAGGGGGAAAACAAAGACTGAAGCGGCCATTTCTAGTCAAGAGAACTGACAAGAAAGTCGACCTTTCCCTTCGGGGAGAAGGTAGTTTGTTTTAAAACCATGATTCTCTTCAAGCTATTGGTATGTTATCTACATCATTAAGATATATTTATGTATTACCTAGACCAGTATGTTTAATTAAGAATTAGTTACAATTCTCTTAAACCAGGCTGGATGATGTTTACTAAGGAAACACAGGTGGGCGCCACGCTGTAATTTTTCCTATGTCTTACAATTTCAAATCCATATGTTAATATCTTGTATAGGCATTATGAACTTATATCTCACTAGTAGTGCTATAATCTATGAATATTATGTGTACTGTAAAGTATCAACTCTCATGTCTGAAACACACTCTAGAGATTTTCTCAATGTAGGAGCAGACCCCTGATTCATGCTTCATAGTAAAGAACTAGTGTCTGTCAATTTCATATTCCTATGTTAAAACTTCTAGGCACTGTGAACAATATCTCACTATTTATGCTTAGAAATCTGCAAATAATCTATGTACTATAGAAAGGTGTTTTATCCATGCGGGGACATACAAATGATTACGCATATTCCTGACTCGTACTTAGTCAGGGGATAAAATATTTTGCCACATTATAATCTGTAACTTGGAAATATAGTGCTAAATTTTAGTACCATTCTTTTGTTAACAGATTAGTAACCACTCCATATGAGGTTGAACATATAATCATTTCATAAAATAGTGTTAGGGACAGGCCATGTTTGAATATAAATTCATGAACAATTAAACGCGTGATGTAAATGTATGTTCGGATAGGATTCACTCCGCATCGCCTCACCGTAGTAGAAACAGAAGCGAAGATTGATGTGAATAAATTGCTTGCAATATTCAGAAGACTGGACCATGCGGCATAAGTTATTCTTATAAATACCCTCCGAATAATAGCAGTCATTGGCAAAACATATCACAGCGATTACTATCCTCATGTGCTGTACGCAGTGGGGGAAAACAATGGATGTTTTAGTTCATGAAGATAATTCAAAAACCTAGGCTCCCTGCATCATCATTATGATTAATTATTATGTATGAGTATCATGTACTTAATATCAGAGAAATGTACATGTATGTCTTTTTCTGGTATGAGAATTTTCTTTGTTCTGATTGTTACTTTTTACTGTGGGAATATACATTTTAATGTTGCACCTTGGGATTAGAGGATGTTGATGTAAGAATACATATGTATGTCAGTACTTAAGAAGCCAATGGTGAATAGTCTTGACCTAGTGATGATTATAGTGCCGAAATGAAGACGCGGCATTAGAAACCACAGGGATTCTGTATAGGCTATTCTCTTCAAGTAATGAGAGAGACAATATCAACATGTTGGATGGACAGAATGACTTCACCCATCCAATAGTCCCAGTAACAACAGAACAAAATATAAGTGAGAAAATACCTTACTCACTATGAAGAGTCAGAATGGCTCTACTCAGCAATGAGGGACAGTGGAACATGGACACCCACTCCTTTCCCCTTCTCCCCTTGGTGTTTTGTATTTGTGTTTGTAATTGTGTTGTAAACCTTTTACCATAACACAGTAGGTTAATGCTAGTGTTGTATTCTTGTCATCCCTTTTCTATAGAAGAGAAGCAGGTGGTGGTTGAATTTGGTGGGACTATATCACTAACACTGGATCCTGGGTAAACAGCCATAAAGTGAATGTCCAAACCATAGTCTGGATCTAGCCATACCTCAATGTTTACTGCGGCGCTCAATAGCTCCATAGCGAGCAACAGATAAATTAGAAGACAACTGACGGGGTGAGTGATTAAGTCCTATTTTAGTAGGAACATCCCACATGTGGACTTCAAGATCTAATAATCTACAAAGATGAAGATCAACAGAGTAACTGACAACAGTGTATCGTCTGCTTTACGTCTGAGAAGTATCACCTATAAGCCTTATCACTCAGCAAAATCAGTGAAACTATGGGACAATCCTACAAGTTACTAAAACTAGCAACAGTGAAAGCCCTTCAACTGTTGGTTGGATTACCAAGTTAATATCCACAATGGATAAGTCTTCGAAAGAACATCTCACAGCTGCAAAAGGCAAACATAAGGTTTCAGCCATGCAACCCCAAGTTCTAGCTATGAACACCAACTCAAAATGGGAGAAGACACTGAACCACATAAGCCAATACAACCAAGGTACAAACTTAATATCATCTGAAACATAACTACGAAACCAGATTACCTCAAGGTTCCAAACCCTGAACACCATCAGATAAAAGACCATATGAAAGCAGCTAAATGTCTCTACATCAGCAACAAGAGGAATCATCCAATTGTTTGCAAACCTGTTACTGTGCTGGATTCATTCATCTGTGCATATATGTAGGTATAGATCAATTGTGGCCCTAGTCACAGATACTACCATGAGATGCCTCTCAGTCATATAAAGTTCTACACTGGACTAGATAACAACGACTAACTCTTTGCTGGTCCAATGTCAACCTAAATGCCATGGGTTATAGACTCGCGACTTGGTGGGTGTAAAATCTTTGTTGAACTACTTGGGATTCTGATATTAAAAGCAGAGAAGCTGAATGGACGTCTACTTGGCACCATGTATGGTGAGATGGTAAAGTACCTTCTGCAGAGCTTAAGTGGAAATTCCGGAAAGTTAGACCAACCTGAGGCCCCAAATTTCAAAAAAAGACACCGAGCCTACTGCAACAGAGTACTCGAATATTCTAGCCCGCGGAGGGATTTGTGATTGTGTGTAATTTCTATTATAAAGTATGATTTGCACCAGCCAATTACCAGTGACTAAATAGTAAGAACATAACTGAGTGCATTAATTCGGTACCCAGATAATGGGGAAAAGGATCTAATCGACAGCAAAGGTGGACCCATAACCGCACACCAGGAGATAGACTCGATTAATTAATTTAATTAGTACAAAATGCTGTTTATATGTTGGTTTTTGTTTTCTGAAGGTAACAGGTCAGTAGTTTTTTTTCCAATGGTATAGATGGTATAGTATTTTGACACCAACTCATTATTTTTAACAATGAGAGAATGGTAAAAGGTGTCAGAAACATGTTATTTTGGGTTCTATTTAATATCTTTATTTGCCTTAATTATGAGGGAAAATGAAAGTAGACCCAATTTGTGGTTGTTATGTTGTTTGTAATAACCTTGTTTTTTTTTCTGGGGTCACTGGGTACTATGTTGTAATACTGCATATCATTCCCATGCCTGTCTGAAAATGCATAGTGTTTATTACACCTATATATATATGTAATTGCAGATCTTGAGTTAATACCTGAACTGTTTGTCCAAAAGTGTTGTGTACATCAAGTAAATGTGGTGTCCAACAAGTGGTTGTTTATATGTTGTGAGCAATCAATATCCTTCTAGCATCTATAGTTAATTTAAAGGGTGATGAAGTGGGAAGGGAAACCTACACACAGATGCCATTGGTTCAAGGATGGAACTCTTTCCTCCTGGGATTTGTGGTAAATATCCCGGATCACCCTGCATTCTTACCAGTGACAGAGAATCAATAAAACCCCCTAGACATTTTAACGAACCATTCTCAGGAATTAAAATCCACATCCCACACCCCCTCTACCCAGAGACAAGAAATTCAAGCACCTCAATCCTCCTAGCAAACACATTAGATACATGTATACGGTGAACAACAGTTGAGTTGAGTCTAGTTAGGATCCGACATCACTGCACTCAGGACATTCCCGTACGTGCTCTGTCCCCTCATGCAACAGCCAGCAAAGTGTCATACTACTAATCGTTCCCACAGCTTTCTGATTAAACGTTCTCCTGGTCTTCCCTCTCAGTTTTGAGATTTGGAACCCCTGCCGATCCCCAGCAATCTCATTCTTTCCACATATGGGTTCTCAATCTGTTCCTCTGCCTTCTGTACCTGGTCACACAAGCGCACGACCACCTCCCCCTTGTCCATGGGCAATCTGCCACCAAGAGGTGCATTCCCTGCTAGCCTATCAGCCTGTTCATTCCCTGCACCCCCGCATGGCCAGGGCAAAATATCCATACAATTCAGATCTCACAATCTGTGACCCCTGATGCAAACGGTGAACAACAAACACTTAACACATAATATCTACAAAATATCAAATAGTTCACAATACAATACACCAGTGGATCTCAACCATTGGGGAATCCTCTTCCCCCCCCCCCCCCCCCCAATTTAGGGTTTCCAGGGGGGAAATTAAGATTATTTCAAGATCATGATAATACAAGAACTGATTATTTGATATTATTTTCCCTCCATACTTTACAGTTCTGTACTTCTCGCCCTTCTGAAATTTGGTTTATAATGTTAGTAGACCCGCAAATCACATTTTATGTAGACGTCTAGACTTTTTCTGATATGTGTTATTAAATTTAACTTCCATTTTTACGTATATGTTTGTGGGGGGAGAGGGGATTTATAGGTTTTAATACAGGGGGGAGGGAGGGAAGGGAGAATGATATTCTGGTAAAGGGTGCATGGGCCAAACAAGGTTGAGAACCACTGCAATGCACAGTCAGAATGACTGCAGCACCCTGTGTTAGTGCATGGAGAAAGCCCAGATGATATCTTCGTTGTCACTTTTTTCTGCCAGTAACCGCTGCCGTCATATATGAACATGTTGAGCAACTGTCCATTCTTTCTCATGTTGGCAAAAAAAAAAAACATCTCCACAAGTGCTGTGTTCCACACAGTTCTCACCACTGTGCCTTGTTATTGATCTCCTGAGCAGCAGAAGTTAGTCTTCTGAGATGAGGTCAGAAAAGGTCTCCTGAAAGTTCCTTGTGACACCTATAGGGATTACAGTCATCTTTCTGCGTATGTTTCTTGAGTTATTATGTGCTACAATGAAGTGTTCAAACGTTCTTAAGTGCTTCAGATGCAGTCAAAACGATATTATCCTGTGTGGATGTAACAGCCTCAGTGTAAGAGAGGTAGCTTGTCATTCATTATGACATGTGGCCTCATTCTTATCTTGTCAAGAACTTAGGGCTGCTTTCATCCCTGTCTGTGATCGCCAAATTCACAAACTGACCCCAGGACCAAAGTGACCCGGCTCACATGGGTCCAGAAGGGAATCCTCTTTTCTCAGGGACACAGCTGTCATTAAAACAATGGCATTGATTGTAACATGCACCTTTGTCCAAACCATTCATTGTCACAATCTTGGTGTGTCACTGTTGGAAACAACTGTCACGAGTAGACAGCTGAGCACCAAACAAAGCAGTGAAGATATCGATAATCTGGTTTACTTCACACATTCAGCTCTGAAATACTGACACAACGACATGACAGTGCTTGAGTAAGTCCACAGCAGATCCTGTTGTAGAGTTGTGGCCAGCACAATGTATATGACTTGAAGGCAGTTGCTTTCTTTGCTGCTTCTTTGTCCCCTACTTGAAAGTCAGTTCAGGGAGCTGTGAATGTATTTCTCATGCTATCTAACGGATGTCAAAGTCCCACCAGCGTTAGACCGCTCTGATGTTCACCAAAAACACACTTCTATCTGTCTCCAGTCATTGTTGAACAAATAATTTCTGTTAGTGAGTATGGTTTGGGGCTGCTGACAGTATCAAAGAACCAGCTTGAAAGGTTCGAGCACATACAGAATGCAGCCATGTGGGTGATCTTAGGGTGCACAAAGGACATGCCAATTAAATGCATGAGGCATATCCTGGTGCTACCAACAATGGCGGATAGGCATAGGGTTTTTCATGCTAAAAGGTACCTGAGAGTTGCTGCAGATAGGTAATCACCCCCAGCATGAAGCCATGGATATGGTCAAGGGTCATAGACTAAGACGAGGCAGGTCCTGAATGGCACAGGCAGAACTAAATATATGTCAGGTGTATGCTCTAGAGACCATCAATCATGAAAAAGAGTGGGTTGAAGTACCGGAAGACAAGATAGACTGGCACAATGTAATAGAAACACTGGGCCATGAGTGCAGAGAATGGGCAGTGGGCTGCACAGAGTTTGAGGTGCAACAAATGATCCAGAGTAACACACATCAAGGTGACAAAGTCATCTACACCGATGGGTCAGGGGTGAGAAACGGACGAAGTGGTTGGGGTGTCATTGCAAAGGCTAATAAATGATTCTTAAAACAGGAGAGTCTGGCATATGAGTCTACAACCTCCAGCGTGAGAATTTAGGTGGAAGCAGTCACAGCAGCATTCTGTTGGTTAGAGGAGACCACTGCAACACACAACGTATTCATTATGGACTCAAGGAGTATGCTTAGTAAGGTGGAGAAAGGAATGTTTTGTGTGGAATGGCTCACCTCGCTTCAGAAGTCACAGAACGTGAGAGTTGTGTGGATTGTTTGCCCTGACCATGTGTGAGTTCGGGAGGAATGAACAGGCTGATAGGCTGGCAGGGAATGCACCTCTTGGTGGTAGATTGCCTATGGACAAGGGAGAGGTGGTCATGTGCCTGTGGACCAGGTGGAGACTGGGGTTCAGATTGAGAATCAGTATTTGGAAAGAATGAGATTGCAGGGGATCGGCAGGGGTTCTGGTAGAATCTCAAAACTGAGAGGGAAGACCAAGAGAACTTTCAATCAGATAGCTGTAAGAATGGTTAATAGAGTGACTGTTCACTGGATGTTGAATGAGGGGATGGAGCGTGTATGGGAATCTACTGAGTGCAGTGATGTCAGTTCTTAGCTCAGCTCAACTCAACTCAATACATTCACAATAGCTGTTCATCTTTTAGATTATCCTCACAGTAGCCGTTTCATCTGTTATATTACATTCACAGTACTTGTTCATCTGTTAGATTACATTCAAAACAGCTGTTTTATCTGTTAGATTACACTCAGTGTATCTGTTCATCTGTTAGATTACATTCACAGTAACTGTTCATCTGCTAGATTACATTCACAGTAACTGTTCATCTGTTAGATTACATTCACAATAACTGTTTATCTGTTAGATTACATTCACAGTAACTGTTCATCTGTTAGATTACATTCACAGTAACTGTTCATCTGTTAGATTACATTCACAGTAACTGTTCATCTGTTAGATTTACTGATACTTTGCCATCTTGACAGGCTGGGCTGAATTTAGAGGCAGTGTGTTGCCCATGCTCTCTCGGCCTGCCTAGTTTACTCCAGAGGAAATGTAACACCACACATCTGGAAAAAGACAAGCTGCAAAAGCTGCCGGATCAGCAAAGCAATGCTCTAACTATTCACCGCTCTGACCTTCCATCCTAGACCAGTTGCCAACCAAGGCTTAGGGCCTGGTTTGTCCTGCCATGATATTTAGTCTTTATGTTGTATTTCCTTCCACTAGGGCAGTGGTTCTCAACCGGTGAAGAATTCCCCCCCCCCCCCCGGGAGAATTTTGGGGTTTCGGGGGGGGGGGGGGGGGGTATGAAGATTATTTCAAGAACGCGTTAATACAAGAACCGATTACTTGGTCTTGTTTTTCCCTTCATACTTTACGGTTCTGTACGTCTCACTATTCTAAAATTCATTTTATAAAGTAAGTAGACCCACAAATCATGTTTTATGTGGACGTCTAGACTTGTTTTAGTATGTGCTTCCATTATTACGTATACTGTGTAGGGGCGGGAGTGAGGAATTTTTAGGTATGAATTACGAAAGGGGGGAATGACATTCTGAAAATATGGTGAAGAGGGGCACGGGCCAAATTTTTAGGTAGGAAATATAATATGAAAAGGGGGGGGGGGGGGAAATGTCGTTCTGGAAATATGGTGAAGGGCGGCACGGGCCAAAAAAAGGGTTGAGAACCACTGCACTAGGGTATGATATGTACCCTCCCAATTGCACTCCTCCGCCCGAAGCCATTGGCACAATGTGGGGTGTTAAGTTTGGTAAGCGTCGCCCAACATTTTGTTCATCTATTAGATTACATTCACAGTAGTGGTTCATTTATTAGATTACGCTCAGTGTAGCTGTTCATATATTACATTACAGTCCCATGATTGTATGTTACTGTAGATTACTTACACATGTTTCCATTTTACCTGACATTCATGTGAAGTGTTTACTCTGTGCATGTTTCAGAAACACGTCCTTGTTTCCAGAGTTGTTGATCCCTCTTCACACAAGAACAGACATTCATAAATGGAGAATAAGATGGACTGTGGCAACATAGATTTGAAATACAAGCCATCAGATGAATTGTGGGAGGGCCAGAGTCAGGGATCCAGCACAATGTTGGACAAGGCAGATTGTTGCAGCGTTCAAGAAATGGTTGTTAACAGTAACATAGAATCAGCAATGGTTGTGAACAATAATATAGAAGCAGCAATGGCTGTGAATACTGGTGCGATACCTTTTAAGTGTGATGATTGTGGCGCTTCATTCGGACAGTTTGGTATTTTGAAATATCACATGAGAACACACACAGGAGAGAAACGTTACAAGTGTGATGTCTGTATTGCTGCTTTTTCTCAATCTAGCAGTCTTATTATCCACAAAAGAATACATATAGGCGAGAAACCATACAAGTGTGATGTCTGTAGTGTTTCTTTTACAAAAGCTAGTAATTTAAAGTGCCACAAGAGAACACATACAGGAGAGAAACCTTACAAGTGTGATGACTGTGGTGCTGATTTTGCTAGACTTGACGATCTGAAATACCACCTGAGAACACATACAGGAGAGAAACATTACAAGTGTGATGACTGTGGTGCTGCTTTTTCTAGAGCTCTCAATCTGAAACGCCACAAGAGAATACATACAGGAGAGAAACCTTACAAGTGTGATAACTGTTGTGCTGCTTTTGCTAGACTTGACGATCTGAAACACCACAAGAGAAAACACACAGGAGAGAAACCTTACAAGTGTGATGATTGTGGCAGTGTATTTTCTAGTGCCTTTGGTCTGAAGAACCACAAAAGAAAACATTCAGGAGAAAAACTTTACAAGTGTGATTATTGTAATGTTTCTTTTACTATAGCTAGCGATTTAACATCCCACAAGAGAACACATACTGGAGGGAAACCTTATGCATGTGATGAATGTGGTGCTGCTTTTGCTAGATCCGACAAGCTGAAACACCACAAGAGAACACATACAGGAGAGAAACCTTACAAGTGTGATTATTGTGGGGCTGCTTTTGCTAGACCTGACAAGCTGAAACACCACAAGAGAACACATAAAGGAGAGAATCCTTACAAGTGTAATGATTGTGGCGCTGTATTTTCTAGTGCCAGTGGTCTGTGGTCCCACAAGAGAACATATTCAGGAGATGAACCTTATAAGTGTGATGTCTGTGGTGTTTCTTTTCCTACAGCTGACAATTTAGCATCCCACAAGAGAACACATACGCCTTACAGGTGTGATTGTGGTGTTGCTTTTGCTAGTCTTGACAAGCTGAAATACCACAAGAGAACACATAAAGGAGAGAAACCTTACATGTGTGAAGATTGTGGTGCTACTTTTTCTAAATCTGATAGTCTTTTTGTCCACAAGAGAACACATACAGGGGAGAAACCGTACTTGTGTGATGTCTGTGGTGTTTCTTTTTCTGTAGCTAGCTTGTTACGGTTCCACAAGAGCACCCATACAGGAGAGAAACCTTACAAGTGTGATGTTTGTGGTGCTGCTTTTTTTAGACCTATGGAGCTAGCATACCACATCAGAAGACATACAGGAGAGAAACGTTACAAGTGTGATGATTGTGGGGCTTTATTTACTAGATCTGATAATCTGCTGTACCATAAGAGAAAACATACAGGAGAGAAACCTTGGAAGTGTGATGATTGTGGTGCTGCTTTTGCCAGACCTGCCATGCTGAAACACCACAAGAGAACACATACAGAAGAGAAACCTTACAAGTGTGAGGATTGTGGTGCTGCTTTTGCTAGACCTGACAATCTGAAGTGCCACATGAAAATGCATACAGGACAGAAGTGATAAATGTTTGGTGATTGTGTTGCATTTTTATTGCATTGATGCCATCTATAGAACCTGAAAATAATTCACATGAGAGGAATCTTCCCTTTATGAGAAACTCATGAGATCTCATTCGGGAGAAAAACCTTACTATTGTGGTAATTATAGTGCAGGAAAAGTTATTAAAACAACCTGTTTGCATTACTTGGGGCCTATCGGGTTCTAGCTGATATATTTATAGACTAATCGTGAGACGTGGACAACGAGCAGACAAGCTGAAAAACATCTAATGGCAGTGGATATGTTGTTCTTAGGAAAATTTAACGAATACCATGGACAGGCAGAAAAACCAATCAACAAGTCCTACAAGAAACAAATCAAAACTGTAAACTGATTAGAGAAATTAGACATAGAAAACACAATTTTTTTGTGCATATTATGAGAAGAAATAGACTGCAGGAATTGTCAACTGGCAACTTTGAGGAGAAAACAACAAGGGGAAGGCGGAGAAGTAAATATCTGGAAGACTTCGCCACCTGACATAAACCAGACAAAAACACAGAGCTGATCCATGACTCTGGTGTTAGTGTGCGATGGTGAAACATGACCTCCAACACTTATCTACATGGCACATGATAATGCTGACCCATGACTCTGGTGATAGTGTGAGATGGTGAAACATGTCCTCCAACACTTATCTACATGGCACATGATGATGATGATCCGTGACTCTGGTGATAGTGTGAGATGGTGAAACATGACTGCCAACACTTATCTACATGGCACATGATGATGATGATCCATGACTCTGGAGATGGTGTGAGATGGTGAAACATGACCTCCAACACTTATCTACATGGCACATGATGATGGTGATCATGCCATCTGCCTTTGCTTCCCATGCCATTTCCAGGTGTCCATTTAAGCTGGGGTCAACTGGAGGTCAAGGCCAGGTTTACAAAATATTCAAAATATAATGCAAGACTTAGCACACACCTAAATATACTACATATCTCCAGCCTACATTAAGACATACATACAACAAGGTTAGCTTAAACCATAGCACAGCCTCAGAACTTTCTTCCACAGCAAATTAATGGCATCACCACCCATGTTCGTACAGTCACAAACTATTTAAATACTGTCTCATGACAGACTAGAGGTCACCATAAAAAACATATATAAACATCCTAATAATATAATCATCCCTGTCCTATGGTATATCCTCATAGCCTTACTACAACTATCATAATATGAATTAGCATTGTGTAATTTTGTTGAATTGATTGTTGCATATTCTCATGTGTTTACAATGTCTATATTGTTGTTTAAGATTAATCTAATAAATGATGTATGAACGAGATAATGTATGTAAAGAGAGACAAGAAGGGCAGGATGTCACGTGGGCCTGCACGCCCAATTTTGAACCCTTTGAAAATAATGTTTGTCTGTTCGTAGTTGTCAATAGCACCTTCTTAATCTCACCAAATGATTTCCTGAACATATTTCCTGGAACCAAAAATAACATTGCTATAACTTTTGCATTCCTTCAGATTCTCTTTCTTTGGCAGCTTCACCAGATATCCTTCTCTCATGTAAGCTGGTATTTCTTTGGTGTCCCATACTGCTAACAAATTTGTGAAATAGTTAAGTTGGTTATTAAGACACATAAGTATGAGGAGAATGAAATATTTGTGAAGTGTCAAGAGACATGGCTATCTGAACAAGATCATTATGGAGGGAAGCATGCCGGGGAAGTGGAGAAGAAGACCACATTGTAGATAGGCTCAAGATGTCATAAATAATTTATGCATGTAAGCATAAAACATCTGGCTTATTTCAAGAGACTTATGGGGGGACAGTTATGTACACTTCAATGAATGATAATGATGAGGAATTTCTTGTACTGTAGAACAAGAACAATAAACAATAGATGCTGTAGGTGTGACATTTATCATGATAAACTGATACATCATTGAAGCCATTCACAGAGACACTTGACTGTCAGCCCTTTGTTCATGGTTCATATGTGACCTCTACTGCCAGGATTTTGGAAACCGCATCTAGTCACAACATACACAATTTAAGAAACTCATAAGAAATATAACTGAATTTATTTAATAACCGTGACACATTTTCTTAAAATGTCATAGAATATTTAGCTAAAATGTGAGGATTGAGGATTTGTGACTGCATGTGTTGACATATGAGAGATTTTAAGTGCACAGTTTACAAGAACATCGGGATCCATGAGTGACTTATAATTGCTGAGTGAGTGAACTAGAGAGCTCAGGTAGTGTCGCCCAGAACATGGGTCAGTATACTTTGAATGTTGGGGTTTGAGACGAGTATCATGGCAGGCACAAAGAATAGTGGTCCAGTCTTTGTGCTTGATTATTATCTATTTTGTTTGCAAGACAATAATCATTGTATTTAGTGTGATATGTCTCTTTTTGATGAAAGCTGGCATATGTGCTCGGTGACGTTTGTCATAAAGATTATAACATTTGTGTATATGTGTTGTACATCATAGAGGAATAAAAGAATCAGCATTTGAATTAGATAAAACAGCATTGTGATGTTGTGAATTGCATGGAGCAGTTTGTGTTGTCAGATGTATGCGTTATATGTTGTATATTACAGCCCAGTGTAAACGTGTAGCCACACTGAAGTGACTGAGGAATGGGAGAAGAGTGGAGCCAACAAGTCTACATGGAGGGGAATCTCCAGGAACGGGGAGAAGGGTGGAACCAACAAGTCTACATGGAAGGAAATCCCCAGGAACGGGGAGAACAGCAGAGCCAGCAAGTCTTCATAGAAGGACATCCCCAGGAACGGGGAGAAGAGTGGAGCCAGCAAGTCTACATGGAGGGGAATCCCTAGGAACGGGGAGAAGAGTGGAGCCAACAAATATATATGGAGGAAAATTCCCAGGAACGGGGAGAAGGGTGGAGCCAACAGGGGTGGCAATTATCTGGATAGGCAGATATCAAAATCTGTTCAAGGATAGTGGGCGGTTTCACACAGAGTTCTGCTAGTTAAATTAAGTGGCAGACCTTTTAGCATACATATTATTCAAGTATATGCCCCAGCAGGAGAATCCAGTGAAGATAGTGTAGAAGAATTTTATAATGTCACAGAGACTGCCTTAAAGAAATGTAAAAATTCAGAATCATAATAGGGGACTTCAATGAAAAAGTAGGAAATCAAGATGATACATACACCGTGGTTTTGGGGAAGAGAAACGTAAAAGGATACAGACTTGTAGAGTGGGCAAAAGAGCAGGAAATGATTGTAGGAAACACCTGGTTTAAACAACACTCAAGAAGATTACGTACATCGAGGAGTCCTGATAGCAGGATTAGAATCCAAAATGACTACATTTTGATTAACAGGAGGTTTCGAAATGCGTTAACAATTGCAAAAACAGTTCCCAGTGTAGATTGTTATAGTGACCACAGATTACTCACAGGAACATTGAGGATAAAGTTAAAAAAAAAAAATCAAGTATACAACAGGAAACACTAAATATGATCTGTGTACATTGACATATGACATGGAAATACAAACAAATTCAACATAGAAGTACAGAACAGATTTCATGTATTGTCTGATCTAGAGATACTATTTCAGGGTGTTGATGATCAATGGGAAATGTTGAAGAATTCAGTTTGGCAGCAGAAACAGCTGTTCAAAAATTAAAGAAGGTGGGTCGTAAGAAATGGATGACTGAAGAAAATTTACAACTAATGGAGAAAAGAAGACTCAACAAAAATAATCCTATCACTTCTAAATTATGTAACTGTATTCATTGCAATCCCAAAGAAATCAGGAACCTTGGAATGTGATCAACATAGAACAATTAGTATAATGAGTCACATCACGAAGATTTTGCAACGAGTTATCACGTAAAGAGAGAAAGAAATTACAACCTGAAATAGGGGAAGAATAATGTGGGTTTGTAGAAGGAAAGGGAACAGTAAATGCTGTGTATATGCTATCAGTTATTGAACGTTCTATAGAAGTAAACAAAGAGATGCATCTTTGCTTTATTGACTACACAAAGGCTAGAGTAAGACATGTCAACATGGTAGATATGCTTGCAGACCTACAAATTGATGGGAAAGACATTATACTTATTAAAAACATATATTGGAAACAACAAGCTTCCATAAGGATTGATAAGTAAATAGGAAAATATCAGCCTATTAAGAGAGGCGTGAGACAGGGATGTGTAATGTCTCCAGATCTTTTTTCCCTATACAGTGAAAATATTTTCAGAAATGTAGAAGATAATGGAATCATCATTGGAGGACGAAACATCAATAACATTCGATATGCAGATGATACAGTATTGGTTGCAGACAATGAGTAGGATCTGCAACAATTAATAGATGCGGATGTTGCACACAGTGAACAACTGGGGTTAGAATTAAATTGTAAAAAGACACAGGTTATGGTCGTCACTAGGAAGAACGAAATACCACAATGTAAAGTACAAGTAAATGGGAATACTTTTCAACAAGTGAATCGATACAATTATCCCGGAACAGTCATAACATCTGATGGAAGATGACTTGAAGGAATTAGAACAAGAATCGCCATGGCGAAAGTAGCCTTTAGCAAGATGAAAAACATACTGACCAATAAAATGATGTCAATTAAAACAATAAAAAGAAAGTTGAGGTGCTACATAGAGTCTGTACTTTTGTATGGATGTGAAGCTTTAACAATGAGCAGTCACGCTTTAAAAAAAAAACAACATTTGATGGCTGTAGAAATGTGGTTTCTAAGGAGAATGCAAAGAATTCTATGGACAGACAGAAAACACAAATGGCCAAGTACTACAGGAGACAAATGAAAATCGTAAATTGATTAAAGAAATTAGGCGTAGACAGTCAAAGTTTTTTGGACATGTTATGAGAAGAAATGGATTGGAGAACGTAGTGACAACTGGCAAGATCGAAGGGAACAGACCAAGAGGAAGACCGAGAAGTAAATACCTGGATGGCTTGGCCACAGGGCATGGTCGAGACAGGAACACTGAGCTGATCCACGACTCTGGTGATCGAGTGAAATGGCAAGTCATGACCGCCCACGCTTTCCGGCATGGGACATGATGGATGGATGGATGGACGCTTATCCTAACTTTCCACCCTCGGCTGTAAGACTAATCTGGAAACATTTTGTGAGCGAAAAAGTCAATGGGGGATTATGAGATGTTTTTATTGAAGAATTCTGTAAATTCATTGGAGAGCCAAAGACAACTTATCACATACAAAGAATTTAATTAATTTGCATGTTCATCACAGGCTTTCACAGTTAACCCCAGCATTTTCGCTGTTCGTGATTCCTGGCAAATTTTTACGTTCAGTAGTTTGCCATTGCTTTCTGAACGACCGGCTCCTATTCCTTTTTCGAAGAAAACCAGCACCGCTGTGTTTCGAACCCGGGTATACGGGCTCACAAACCGCGTTCGCAACCCCTTAGCCATGGAGACCGGTGAAAGAGATAGGCAAAAAAATAGAAAGAGACAGTCTTAATCACTGAATTTAATTAGCAGGCGTGGCTCTGGATGAAAACGATTACATTCTACCGTTGAAAGTCGATCCTAGTTTTGTATTAACCTCGGCAGTTATGGGTACGTTAGTGGAGAAGATGGCGTCTTGTTTGTGAGTAATGTGTATGTCTTCACAACAACGGTCTCCTTTCAGTTTGTTGATGGTCAGTTTACAATTAGAACATTCTCTCACTGTTTGTGGATGATTAAAACAGCCGGTGACATGATTGATTCATTTTTTTCCCCGTATTGTTGCTTATGTAAGATACATTTAAGGAAGTGTCTATTCACAGGGCCCTGTGTATAAACAAACTACAAAGTGTCTATTCGCAGGGCACGGCTGGTCACGTGATTTAACGTAAGTTTGCGGCTATATTATACATTTTCGTTGATTGGAAAACGTGTCGTCAGTGGCATAGTTGATAGTGTCCCCGCCTGATGGGCGGGAGCTCGAGGTTCGTTTCCTTGCCGACATTTTTTTTAAAAATTGTTCAGCAATTAATTGGATGAAAGTCAAATGTCAATCGTTCGTTTCCTTGCCGGACAATGTTTTTTTTTTAAATTTTTCAGCAATTCATTGGGTGAAAGTCAATCCTTCATCTCTTTGGGTATTTAGAATTGTGTTGTTTAAAGTGAGTGTAATTTAGTTAGTACCAGTTTCTCCAGTATTGGTCCTCGTTGCTTTGCACTACGGCAGTTCCAATACCCAACCCACACATTTTTGAGTCCCAAACGATCCGTTTTCCTTCTACCCCTTCTGGCTCCAGCCCTCTTCTTCCTTTTCCTTCACCCCTCTCCCCTACCTCTTCTCCTCCGCTTCATTCTCTCCCCGCTGGCTGTTGTCAAAAGTATCGAGCACAAAGCACGTACTCTGTTGTTTCGGAGGCATACAGACAGGCGAACATATAGAGAGGCATACAGACATCTCTCTCTCTCTCTTCTTCTCTATCTCCCTCCCCCCCCTCTCTCTCTCTCTTGTCTTTAACACTGTTTTATGTCTTTCAACACATCTTTCTCATATCTCTGTCTCGCACACTATCTTCATTATCTATCTCTCTCTTCTCTCTTTTCAACCCGCTTCACATATACCAGGTTTTCCTGCACTTTATATGTGTAGCATTTCCTTGTTTATTTGTTAATTCATGAGGCCAGTCAGTCGAAAGCCTGGTGTTTGTATTGTCTAAAGACCCTAATCATGTCTCTCTGAGGTGACGCATATTACTGTCAGCTTGGACCAGAATTATCAGGACATAAATAGTAGGAAATAGTAGGTCGGTAACGTAAACAAAGATGGATGCCTGTAAACAGTAAGTGTACAGAAACGCAAGTTAACAATTCTTAAACTCGCCTGATATTTAAACAGCCATAGTTCAACTAACTATAAAGTATCGATTCATAGGGCCCTATGTATAAACAAAGTGTCTATTCATAGGGCCCTGTGTATAAACAAAGTGTCTATTCATAGGGCCCTGTGTATAAACAAAGTGTCTATTCAAAGGGCCCTGTGTATAAACAAAGTGTCTATTCATAGGGCCCTGTGAATAAACTCTCCCTACATTTAATTCTGTATTTATTGCAATCCCAAAGAAATCATGAACCTTGGATTGTGATCAACATAGAACAATTATTAGTAATTATTAGTAATAGTATCGAGCCCTATCATCAATTTAATTTTGAGTATTTACAAATGAGACCGCGACAGTAGATAGGCCTTGAAATTCAAAATCTAATAGTACCTCAATGATGCCTGTATGTCACTTATAAGTGAAGATATTCACAATTTTGTGAAGGTGAGACGAGTTGCGATTTTTCATGCTATTCACCCGTAAGTGGAACTCTTCAGTGTGTCTGATTACCTCCACAAGTGGGTATGCGTGCGAGATTGTCTCAAACGGTCATATGAAAACTGACTTCAAAAATATGTTCCGTCATGTTAAATGATTACAAAATATTACAAGTATACAAATATATTATTAATAATCTTTAATTACTTTCTTTAAGTAACGAAGACACAAACAATAGATTGCACAATTTATTGCCTGGCATATTTCGCTGTATCTCGTCAGGTACATACTGCAGAAATCACATAACTTACTTGAATTAACTAGATAAATCCTTCGAGTTAAAATATGCACATATTCGCACAGTAATGTCAATTATCTACCATGGTAATTTTAAGCTGACTAACATGTCTTTCTGTTTGCACAATTCTGGCTTGCGTTGATTGATCATAATTGTTTCTGCAAACTTTAACAAACTAGTATTTTGTGTGTTAAACAACACGCAAAAGTCAGTGTCTCTGTCCACCACATGGCTGCTTTCGATAATGTGCCTACCAATTGAAGCTTCCGGTTCAAGTAATTGTACACAGAGATCTAAAAATGGATGGAGAATTCAATTATTACTAATAGTAATCATTGGGAGGCTTTAGCAATATTCTGTACATATGTGAACTTACCTCAACACTTGAAACTACACAGCAATAATAGTTATCAACTAAAAGCTTTCAGAGCACATGTGCGTGAAACTAGACCGCATGGTTCACAATACTGGCCTATTTATAGCTCGTCAAAATCCGGCAATTTTCGGAATTTAAGAAAAAATATGACCACATTAGGAATTGGGTCAAATTTTCGGAAGCAAGCAATGCTGCCTCCTGGTCACGTGATCTCGGCCATGAATGCCTGATCACGACATCGAATCAAAGAGGCTACATATTTGTGATCTCTTGGTCAAATCGCACGTTTTGTCTGTTGAAAAGTGTAGCGCAATCAATATGCAAGGCCGTCATGACCCGTGGGTTTCCAATTCACAAAGTCACATCTTCACAGAAAATCTGTTTTTCAAGCACAATTCGAGCAAGTTTAGCGATGAAACTTTGCTGATTCAGGGGCAATATTTTATATGGCAATTAAAATTCACATTAAACAAAGACATCTATTGGATTCATCGATTCTGATCATTCCGCTGCCTCTGTGGCAGCTTGCACAGATCCATAGAGCACACTTTATTCACAAACTTCCAGTTTCTTAGTTCTATATAATATTTTAGTTCGTAATGCTTAATAGTTTCTATTATATCACCTAATAATTTTGTGAAAAATAAAAAAATTAAAATATGCCCAGCCGGGAACAGAACCCCTGTCTCCCGTGTGACAGGTGGAATGCTTATGACTACGCTAGTGAGGACATGATGATTGTTCTACAAAGATTTTTATATAGTCAAGCCGCCGTTTTGGGTTTCATGATCGTAACATCTTTGAAGTCTTTGTCTGTTTTTCAACCACAACTAAAGCAAGTTTAGCAATGAAACTTTCCAAATTTCTGAAAAATTTGATGCAGAATTCGAAGATCCATCTACAATTGATGGTTTTCCATTGAAAGTGCCAGAAAAAAAATTAAGTATGGTTCATCATGCCATTTCCATTTTTCTCCGCGTGCGAGGTTGCCTCAACCAAACGGGTCATAGGCAGATTATGAAAACTGACTTCAAAAATATGTTCTGTCATGTTAATTGATTAAACAAATAGTACAAATAAATTATTAATAAACTTTAAACTTGTGTTCTCTTTAACTTTAGTAGGTCAAATTGTATGTTTTAAGTGTTGAAAAGCAAAAGTGTACATGCCATGCCGATCGGTATGCGCATGTGCAGTCACCATAGCACATGGCCTTGCGTTTCTCCATTCATAAAGATACACTTCGCAGAAAATGTTGTTTTTCATACATATCGGAAGCAATTACAGCGATGAAACTTTCCAGATATATTTAAAATTGTATGCAGAATTCAAAACTACATATATAATTGAGGTAGTTCTATCGACAGTGCCAGAATAATGTTACAAAGTGCACATGCCAATCTGATCAATATGCGCAAAGAACAAAAACACATCTTCACAGAAAATGTTGTTTTCATACATCGGAAGCAATTACAGTGATGAAACTTTCCAGATATATTTAAAATTGTATGCATAATTAAAACATACATCTAGAATTGATGATTTTCTATACACAACACCCCAAAAAAAATTAATTATGGTAAGTATAAAATATATTCTTATTTATATAGAAGGTCATGATTTCAACCAATCGCTGTGCATTGAATATTAGGCAAACCATTCCTGGAAAACCCAGGATGATGTGTGTTATTGTCACGTGAGATCTGAATGAATAAATGACATCGAAAGAATGCATGGTTAAACATAGCGATGTTTGGAGACACAGCGGATCATTGCAGAATGGCTTCGTAATCACTTCCATTTTAATTTCGGGTCACAGCACGATCAAACTATTTATCAGTATATATATACTGCGATCAGTTCTTGAATGTTCTATAGAAGTAATCAAAGATGTACATCTTTGCTTTATTGACTACACAAAGGCTTTTGATAGAGTAAGAGTTGCGGTCATCCAAGGTTGAGTAGCTAACTAGTTAACTAGGCAATTTTAGGTATGCTAGTCATGATTTGTTAGTTGGGTATTTACTAATGAGACCACACAGATAGATAGTCCTTGAAAAACCAAATCTAATCGTACCTCAGCGATGCCTGTATGTCAGTTCTAAGCGGAGAAATTCTCATTTGAGTGTCGGGATCTGGAACAAATAAATTTCATGATAGCCGTACTTCGGAACTCTCCTGTGTGTCCCAGTACCTCCACTTGGAATTGACATACAGGCTTCATTGAAGTACCGCTGGATTTGGTTTTTCAAAGCCAACCATTGATGAACAATAAGAGAGATGCAAAAATTCAAGACAAATGCTGCAGATTAAAAGAAAATACTCATCCAACAGTATTTTCTCATTCACAATTAATTATAAATAAATTGTACTGCCAGTCCATGTGAGATTGTGATCGTCTCAAACGGGTCATAGGTGGATATAAAAACTGACTTTAAAAATATGTTCCGTCATGTTAAATGATAACAAAAACAGTAAAAGTACACAAATAAATTATTAACAATCTCTCAACTTGTATTCTCTTTAACTTTAGTAGTTCAAGGTTAACCTGGTCAACAAATGGCCACAGAAGTCACATGTGTTGGCCTAACAGCGCAAGAACACAGCTCTGCTGTAAACAGGCACAATGCAATCACGTCCAAAAAAAAAAAAAAACTCTGGATGAACGAAGAAGAAGAAGTATTCTCTTAACTTTAGTAATTCAAATTGCACATTTTGAGCATGGAGCAGCTTAGTCCGTTATATATTCACTGAGCCGCCATCTTGGCTTTTCATTCACGAAGACCAAACAACATGTTCAGTGGCACCTTGCCGTCTTGACAGATGATAGTTTGTGCTTTAAAAAGGTATAACTTTTACCTATGGCGGTAGCGAATGTGACTGATAAGGCCAATTTGCGCTGTAAATGTCTGTTCACAGTGGGTGCATGTGAACACGTGGTCATTTCCACCATCATGCCTCTCCATAGCACAAAGCCTGGGCTAAAATATAGAGATAATGTGTTGCCCATGCAGCATGATCCCTCTCTCGGCCTGCCTAGTTCACTCCAGAGGAAAGGTAACACTCCTACATCTGGAACAAGACAAGCTGCAGAAGCTGCCGGATCAGCAAAGCAATGCTCTAACTGTCCACCTGTCGGAGCTTCGATCCTAGACCAGACGCCAACCAAGGCTTAGGGCCTGGTCTGCCCTGCCATGACATTTTGTCTTTAGCTTGCATTTCCTCGCACCAGGGTAAGGCTTGTACCCTCCCAATTGCGCTCTTCCGCCCGAAGCCGTTGGCACAATGTGGGGTGTCGGGTTTGGTAAGCGTCGTCCAATGTTCAGCGCTGACAGAAAGCAGGTAGTACCGTCTACTGTTATACGGTAGCTCAGTCATATCTGACTAAGACCTGACATACATCATATCCAAACAACATATCCGCAGAAATAATTTTGTACCACATATAAAGCGATATACGCGATGAAACTCTCCAAATATATGTACAAATGGGTGCAGAATTCAAATATCCATCTAAACATCTTAAAATTAAATAAACAAGCTCTAGAAAATAAAATTTCTTACATTTTGCCAAATAATTAAATTTATTTATAAGTCACGATAATTCCAACCAATTGCTATGCATAGAATGTTAGACTAACCTTTTCTGCAGAACCTAAGATGGCATTTGTTATTGTCACATGATATTTGAATGAATGAATGACGTCGGACGCATGAATGGTCTTTACATAGCCATTTTTTGGGACACAATGTATCATTCCGGGGTGACGCAGTATATCATATCCAGTTTCAGATTGGGTCATGGCACTTAGCATACCAATTTTGTGTTGAGTAGTTTGGCATTGCTTTCTAAATGAGAACTGACTGTGGAATGAATACACTACCCCGCCATCAGCACACAGGAAGTCGTCAGTGTAAGCACAGTATATCCCTGGGCCATGCTATCTTTGTATGATACTGCAGTTACATTCACTGAATAATTATACAGGATACCACATTTCTTCACAAATATATCACAAACACTGCTCTTAGCACCATCATATTATATTTGTGATATATTTTTGACACACATGTCATTGTGACAATAAATATGGGTGAAATGTAGACATACTTTTTAGAACTGTGCGTGTGTGTGTGTGTGGTTGGGAGTGTGTGTGTGTGCTTGCATGTGTATATGTGTCTATATATACAGAGAGTTACATAAATAAACACACATAGTATTATTTGGTGCTCACAGAAGGAAAAAAAGGAAATAGAGACTAGAAGACACACCAGACAACATAAAATTTGAAAGCTATAGTTACCGACCGGGATCGAACCTGTTGCCTCCAAATGATGACGGCGCCTCGCTGCAGGAACAAGTGTACTTCGATGCACGGCCAACTAGACACTCCAAAAAAAATTGTCTTCATTGGTCATGTTTATCATGTCTATCCAGACCGAAGCAACAAATGTCTCATATTGTAGACGATCGCCCACAAATGCATCCTTCTCAGACATCCAAAATGATGCCATGGACAGAGGGCTCTTTTTACAGAAGCTCATCAAGGAAAATTTTCCCTGTTTCCATTAAGAATGCTTGCAACCCATTGTCCCATATGTGTAACATCATAACATTCTTTTACTCCCGTATGTTGGCAGTGTAATAAATATCATTTGTTTCCAACTAGAAATTACTTATGTCCCTTGTTGTCCTGTAAGTGTTTGACTACTGTGACAGGATCGCCACGGTTGTTGTGATTGAACCCAAGCCCCGAGGTGTCCCTAGCACTCTCGTGTATTCTGACCCCAGGGGCTGGACAGGTAGATACACTGTTTCACTCCGCTGTTGACCTCGGTTAAGTTTAATGAGTCTACACACCCCTCCCAGATTCTAGACCTCTACTATCTACCCTCTACCTTGGGACAATGAACACTTAGGCATCGTCCGAAGACCACACTCAATAACTGTAGAAAAGAATATGTCAACATAAACAAAGTTTATTCTACCCTAAAGACAAAGAAGGAAATGAACACCCTGATAGAATATAATCTATGTACAATATAGAGAATAGAGTAGAGACAGAATCAGAGAATCAGAGAATCAGCCATCTTCGTCATCGGCTGAAAGGTAGATTTGCTGTGTGTGTTCAGTCCAGTCGGTCCGGCACTCACCCGGCTTCCCTCCCAGTATGGTTGACTGGAACCTTGGAGACCACTCCGTCCCAAGAGCTCGGATCGGCAATAAATGGACTTAACCACTCAGACCTCCACTGACTAGAAGAACTATAACTCAGCACTGTCCCTATGAGTCACTGTCGAAGGACACACCGACAGTTCCTATTCAGCCTGGCTGGGAGACCCTCTACCCTGAGGTGTTCCCAGGAAAATAATCTTGACTTCCATCGTTGACCAGAAGACCAATCTCATGCTCATGGAATATAGTCGATTACCCCTGGTTGGGTAACAGATAGTTGCGGTATCAAGTTCACAACCGGTCATACGCTGCTTGCGTATAATCTCTGTCAGAAGATGTTAGAACACAGCTACACAGTCACAACTGACCTGACTCCCTCGTAGTCGAGTCCCACAAGATAATCATGTTATGGAAACCTTGGTGACCGAAAATATTAACAATGTTCATTACGCAGTTGGCAAACAAGTTTGGTAACACCACTAAGTCTGAGCTTAACACAGCGATGTTCCTTACTCAGCTGGCAAACAAGTTTGGTAACACCACTAAAACTGATCTTAACACAGTAATGTTCCTTAGGTCAGGGATGAGTTGACCATAGTCTACCTGAAAATTATCAGTAACGTTTATACGCCCAACTGGTGTAGGTCTAGTGTTGACCGGGCCCAATTGAAGACGTAGTTACAGCACAGAGATTCGTGCCAATCTATACCTGGTAGCTCCGACGGTTAGGCGGCTAAACAAAGTCAGTGGAACTGATGTGCTCCCAGACCTGTGACTCTACCCCAACTTGGTAAGTCTCCCCGGCGTGAGCATACCATCACTTTTCCAAAGTACTTCACTTGTAAATTAACATACACAGGCATGATTGCTCAGGTGGATGAACATTTCACTTGCCAGATAGTGGTTATCAAGCGTCGATGAGGAGAAACAAACCTGTCGAACAAAGTGCTGCATCAGGGTTCACGAACCAACCTGGTGGTTCTTATCCAGCTTAATGATTCACCCTGTAGCATGATGTTGCGCAGTCAGGCGTGGTAGGTGTGTATCTCAATCACTCGCCCTTCCAGACACAATGGTTTCCGTAAACAATATCCTGGTTCATAACCTGGCAACCTAGTTCACCAAACACAGGCACTTTGGTTCCCAAAACAAGCAACACCTGAAAGGAAGGGCGGCAGGTGCGAGTATTCGGCGCCAACATTGGAGTACATGCATCAAATCATGGAATACACAGCCATCGGGTATGCTAAATGGTTTACACCTAATTAGGGCATCATCTCTATATGCATAGATTAGAAGTATGGATTGCAGTCCAATGTCAGATGGCCCACAGAACAGCCCGTCGGATAGATTGAGTTCCAAGAATGTCGGGTCTGATCAGATGTCTCTCCTACCACTATTCATAAGTTGCTGTTGCTAATTTAATAGCTATCCTAGTTCTATTTTTAGATACAAACTAAACAAGGAAATGAGGTCCCTGAACCCCTCCCTTACATCGTACATACAATAATGAGTAACATCTTAATCAAGGTATTAATTAAGTACTAACACCTTAACATATTATATGTACACACTCCAGTTCACACGTGGGACCTCCTGCCCACTGGCAGCGAACCTCTTCTGGGTCCCTCTTATCTAGAGGCCAGAAGTCATCCTGACGAAAACATGTTATCTCCTACACGTTTACAGATGATGCTCCAGTTCTGATCTCTTCCCAAGCAGATTAGCCTTGGGCTATGACCGAACTTCACGGCTGGCCTGGTTTGCCAGTCATATACACGAGCAACTTGCACTCTGTCCCCACATACCATTTGTCCCCGTGCCTCTTTCATCCTTCATGCATCCTTCCATACATCCCTTGCATTAGCACTCTCGTACTCATGCCCTTAAGGAAAGAACAGGGCAGTAAAGAGAAGCATTTAGAACGCAGTATTACATCATGATGGTGGCACATATCTATGTCACATCGAACCACTCCAGCGGTCGGTATCTCGCTCAACAACTTGTTTATAACGGACATGACTGTAGATAGAGTTAGAAAATTTTCACGTATCTAAAATAGATACATTATTTTTATGAACACTTTGAAAATGCCTTAAAGTTTTTATCATTTTGTTTATAACTCGTGTGACTGTAGATAACTTCTTTAAACATTTTATGAAACTTAAGAAAAATACAACAATTATTTAAATTACATAATACTACATGCTACTAAAAGTTATGTCCCTTGATATAACTTTTCTTAAGTTAAGTCTCCTTGCAATATTTTAATTAAATTAAATTGAATACATAAATAACTGTTTTTAAACTAACAAACTATGCCAGTTGGCTTGGCAGGAATGAGAAGAACACCTGTAGAAAATTTCATCTCAATTGGATGGACCATTCACGAACGCATAAAGGACACACAAAGACACAAACATTCTCTTTTATATATATATATATATATATATATATATATATATATATATATATATATATATATATATATATATATATATATATATATATCAGCAGCTCAGCTGTGGAACAATCTTCCACAAGAAATCAAAGGCATCACCAGTCCCTATACAAATAATCGCAAATTATTCGAACACCATCTCAGTACTCTTCCCCCTTAATAATAGAAATAATAATAAAATAAAACCCTAGTACAACAGTGCCCTGTTTTTTAGACCAGTATATTCCACATAGCTAATACCAAGTGCCACACTGATATTTAATATTACTGAGTAGTGCAGTATTGATTTTTGCATTTTGCCCATGCCTTTATAATGCATATATTTTATATTGTTGCAGTTCTCAGTAAGCCTTGAATGATGTGTGAATGAAATAATGTATGAAAGAGAGGGATAGAAGGGCAGAATGTTAGATGGGCATGCATGCCCAATTCTCAACCCTTGGAAAATAAAGTATGTTCGTTCGTTCATTCGTTCGTTCAATGTATCATCCCCCAATGTTGATTCCTTCCATATCTTCTACATTTCTGAAAATATTTTCACTGTACAGAGAAAAAAAGATCTGGAGACATTACACATCCCTGTCTCACACCTCTTTTAATAGGCTGATGTTGACCTACGTCTTTATCAATTCTGATGGCAGCTTGTTGTTTCCAATATATGTTTTTTACAAGTCTAAGGTCTTTTCCATCAATTTGTAGATCTTCAAGCATCCTTATCATGTCGGCATGTCTCACTTTATCGAAAGCCTTTGTGTAGTCAATAAAGGAAAGATATAGATCTTTGTTTACTTCTATAGAACGCTGTTGTTCTCAGTATATACACAGCATTTACTGTGCCCTTGCCTTCTACAAACCCACACTGTTCTTCTCCTATTTCAGGTTGTATTTTCTTCCTAACTCTTTGCATGATAATTCTCAGCAGGATCTTTGTAATGTGGCTCATTAAACTAATTGTTCTATGTTGATCGCATTCCATGGCTCCTGATTTCTTCGGGATTGCAATAAATATAGAATTACATAATTCAGGAGGTATATCTCCAGTATCGTATATAGCATTCAGCAGTCTGGTGACTTGGTCTATTCCATATTCTTCTAAGGCATTGATCATTTCTATTGTGATGTTATCTGTACCCGGGGTCTTGCCAGTTTTCATATGGTTAAGAGCATTCTGAACTTCCATTTTCAAAATTGATGGTCCTTCATTATTATTCCGAGGATCATATTGCTCTTCTCTTGTATCATCATAAAGGTCTTTCACATAATCTGACCACGCATGTAAAATCTGATCTTTTTCTATTATGATTTTGCCATCTTTGGTTTTAGGCAACCAGTTGATGTGTGTGTTCTTTTGTTAGTGATGTCATTAATTCTTTTGTGCATTAATTTTGTATTCCAGGTGTTGTGTTGGTGTTCAATTTCCTTGCAATTGTCCTCAAGCCATGTTTCTTTTGCCTCTTTGCATAGCTTCCTAATTTTCCTGTGAAACGCTTCATATTTTTCCTTGTTATGTTTGTTATTTCTTCTTACTTCCATGAGTTTTAAGATGTCTTCCATCATCCTTTTCTTGCATCCTATTATCTTTATTTTTGGGGTGGTTGTTTCTGCAGCTTGATTGACTGAGTTCTTTAATATTTCCCATTGGTCACTGACGTCTTGAAATATTTCCAAATCGGACAATGCATCGAATCTATTCTTTACCTCTTGAATTTATCTTGTATTTCCTCACTCTTCAGCGCCTGTAGATCAAATTTTGGGTTTCTTGGTGAATATTTGACTTTCTTTAATTTTATATGTAAATTCTTAAGATTAATCTATGGTCACTGTAGCAGTCTGCGCTTGGTATAGTTTTTGCATCTTTTAAGGCATTTCAAAATCTTCTGTTGATTAGAACGTAGTCAATCTGATTTCTGATCTTATGATCAGGTCTCCTCCATGTCCATAATCTCCTTGGGTGCTGTTGAAACCAGGTGTTTCGAATAATCAAATCATGCTCTTTTGCCCACTGTACAAGTCTGCAACCTCTTTCATTCTGTTCCCCTGGTCCATAATGTTCATACCAATGAACAAGTCCTTCAAGAAACAAATGAAGATCGTAAACTGATCAGAGACATTAGACGTAGACAGTCACAATTTTTTGGGCATGTTATGAGAAGAAATGATTTGGAGAATTTGGTGACAACTGGTAAGATCGAGGGGAAAAGACCAAGGGGAAGACCTAGAAACAAGTATCTGGATGGCTTGGCCTTGTGGCACGGTCGAGACAGAAACACGGAACTGATCCACGACTCTGTTGATCAAGTGAGATGGCAGAACATGACCGCCCACGCTTACCGGCATGGCACATGATGGATGGATGGATGGTCCATACTTGCCTACTATGCATCCGTCCTATTGATTTCCAACTTTGGTATCAAGTCACCCATTATGATATTTACTTCAGAATTCTTGCATTTCTTGAAGGCTTTCTCTAAATCACTATAAAATTCATCAATGCTGTCATCACTACTGTCTGCTGTTGGTGATAAACTTGTATGACATTGACATCAAAAGGTCTCCCACTCAACTTCGCCAGTAACACTCTGTCTGATACAGTCCAATATCCTTTGATCGATTTTGTTCTCTCTGAATCCATTATAATTGCTACTCCTCGCTGTTGTTTCTCTCCACCAGAATAGATTATTCTATATTCCTCAGATGTCATAATGCCCATTCCTGTCCATCTGGTGTCACATACACCTAACATATTAATATTTAATCTTCTCATTTCATTCTTAATGTTATCAAACTTTCTGTCCCCACTCATAGTTCTTACATTCCAAGTTCCTACTTTCAATGTTGATATTCTTTTGCACACAGTTGCCTGATGACGGTCTGGAGTCTCCTGGTGCACATGACTACCCCTACCGAGCGAGGCTGCTCCTATGGAGCACCCATTAACGCTGTTTCTCTGATTATCGATAAGACTGCAGTACATGATATTCTTGGCATCTGTAAAGAAGGTAGTTTGCCATTGCTTTCCTTCCTAGCAGTGACCATACTGGTCGATGACCATAGCCATGGTCTCCCAAAAAGAGATCGTCTGCCTACTGTCGTGAAGCTGGAGACCATAACCTACAACTATCTGTTGGCTGCTCTTCAACTTCATCCACTACCTGCACACGTGGCTTCATGTAACCCTGATCGGGGGGATAAACGGGTACTCCACCTTGCCCAAGGGTGTCCCGTAGGCTAGCGGAGGGAAGGAGGCACCTTACCTCTCCTTTGATAGGGAATACCCCTATCCCACCACCCACCATATCCAAAGAACAGCAGGTCCAATAAGAGCAAGACTGACATCCTGCCTAAACCTCTTTGCAGTGATCTTATTTGTCGAGTTGGCAGTGTTGTAGCTTATATGCCCATTGACCAGAGCAGTGTCAAATAAACAATGATGCAAATGCAAGTACCATTTATAGGATCTATGTGGGTAGGGGTAGCTTGCTGTTTCATTCAGCCAAAAATTCTTAGACCAGTAGTCTGAAACTGCTGATTTACAACACATTCCCATACCAATCTGAAGGCCTATGAATGTAGAAATTTCAACGGCATCAGTATGATCCAAGTAAGCTTTTTGTATTTGGCATTTCCTGTGTACTGAGAGAGGTGATTTTCACCATAACTGTTGACTTCACACGTGATGAGATCTATGGCAGTGTCAGGGGGGAAAAGCTTGAAAAAATCAATGGGCATTAACCCAGTTGTGTCTGACGTGACACCCTGTTGTTCTATGTGTGGAAGAGCTCAATAAGTTCATTTTTAGGAGCCTTTCTCCATTTCCAAACAGAATTTTTAGCTGAAGAAATTTTCTGGTCTCTTGTGCCACGCCCACTTCTTTCTTCAGAGGTACCTTCATATCCTCCATCATCAATTTCAACATCGTTGTCGCTACTTCAGTCACACTATCATTCACTTCTGCATCTCTACTTAGCCACGAGTTTATTGGAATAAGGGAAACAACTGGATAAAGCCAGATTCTGTGGCTATCGGTAGGGCCGTCTGTTTGAAATCCGCATGTCGCTAATTCGACGATCGTCGAAGTTGGTCACCAAGGCATGTAGCCGGAAATTCATCGATCGTAGAAGTTGGTCAGCAAAGTGTTAAAAGGCATTTGTGTGCTGTTCAGCTTATTTAATAAGTATCCAGGTCTCACCGGCGTATGTTGCAATGCAAAAAATGCATGCTCATAAAAATCTAACTTTTTAGTTCTATCTGTCCCACTCCATAATTTATTCAGTTGTTTTAGTTTTTGAAGAGCAATGGATATTCTGAAGTAACATACAATTGTATGAATATGTTCCATTACATTCACATAATTGTATGATACTTCAGATTACTTAATCTGTTTACATTTAACTTGGCATTAGTATGAAGTGTTTACTCTTTATATGTTTCAGAAACACATCCTTGTTTCCTGAGTTGTTGATCCCTCTTTACACAAGAACAGACATTCATAAATGGAGAATAAATTGTCATGTGGTAACATAGATGTGAAATACGAGCCGTCAGATGGCAGATTGTTGCAGCATTCGAGAAATAGTCATTCACAGTAACATAGAATCAGAAATGGCTATGAGAGCTAACATAGAATCAGCAATGGCTCTGAACACTAATATAGAAGCAGTAATGGTTGTGAACACAGGTAAGAGACCTTACAAGTGTGATGATTGTGGCGCTTCATTCAGGCAGATTGGCAGTTTGAAATATCACATGGGAACACACACAGGAGAGAAACTGTACATGTGTGATGATTGTGGCGCTTCATTCAGGCAGATTGGCAGTTTGAAATATCACATGAGAATACATACAGGAGAGAAACCTTACAAGTGTGATGATTGTGGTGTTGCTTTTACTAGACCTGGTGAGCTGAAATACCACAAGATAATACATACAGGAGAGAAACCTTACAAGTGTGATGATTGTGGTGTTGCTTTTTTTAGAGCTTGCAATCTGAAGCGCCACAAGAGAACACATACAGGAGCAAAACCTTACAAGTGTGATGATTGTGGTGCTATATTTTCTAGAACTGATAATCTGCTGTACCACAAGAAAACACAACATACAGGAGAGAAACCTTACAAGTGTGATGATTGTTGTGCTGCTTTTGGTAGACCTTGCGAGCTGAAATACCACAAGAGAACACATACACGAGAGAAACCTTACAAGTGTGATGATTGTTATGCTGCTTTTGGTAGAATTTACGACCTGAAATACCACCTGATAACACATACAGGAGAGAAACCATACGAGTGTGATGATTGTTGTGCTACGTTTGCTAGACCTGACGAGTTAAAATACCATAAAAGAACACATATGGTAGAGAAACCTTACAAGTGTGATGATTGTGGGGCTGCTTTTGCTAGACTTGACAAGCTGAAACACCACATGAGAAAACACACAGAAGAGAAACCTTACAAGTGTGATGATTGTGACGCTGTATTTTCTAGTGCTGTTGGTCTGTTGTCCCACAAGAAAAAACATACAGGAGAGAAACTTTACAAGTGTGATGATTGTGGCGCTGCATTTTCTAGTGCTGTTGGTCTGTTGTCCCACAAGAAAAAACATACAGGAGAGAAACTTTACAAGTGTGATGATTGTGACGCTGTATTTTCTAGTGCTGTTGGTCTGTTGTCCCACAAGAAAAAACATACAGGAAAGAAACCTTACAAGTGTGATGATTGTGGCGCTGTACTTTACACTGCCGGTGGTCTAAGGTACCACATGAGAACACATACAGGAGAGAAACCTTACAAGTGTGATGATTGTGGCGCTGCATTTTCTGGTGCCAGTGGTCTGGAGTACCACAAGAGAACACACACAGGAGAGAAACCATATTTTTGCACTGATTGTGGTGCTGCTTTTTCTAGAGCTGGCCATCTTAATGTCCACAAGACAACACATACAGGAGAGAAACCTCACTTGTGTGATGTCTGTGGTGTTTCGTTTGCTTTAGCTATTAGTTTAAGGATGCACAAGAGGACACATACAGGAGAGAAACCTTACATGTGTCATGATTGTGGTGTTGCTTTTGCTAGATCTATCGAGCTAACATACCACAAGAGAACACATACAGGAGAGAAACCTTACAAGTGTGATGATTGTGGGGCTGTATTTTCTAGATCTGATAATCTTCTGTACCATAAGAGAACACATACAGGAGAGAAACCTTACAAGTGTGATGATTGTGGGGCTGTATTTTCTAGAACTGATCATCTGCTGTACCATAAGAGGCAACATACAGGAGAGAAACCTTGGAAGTGTGATGATTGTGGTGCTGCTTTCACCAGACCTGCCGTGCTGAAACACCACAAAAGAACACATACAGAAGAGAAACGTTACAAGTGTGATGATTGTGGAGCCGCTTTTGCTAGACTTGACAATTTGAAGTGCCATTTGAAAATGCACACAGGACAGAAGTGATATATGTTTTGTGATTGTGTTGCATGCTTCATGCAATGATGCCATCTAAAGAACATGAAAACAATCACATGAGAGGAATCTTCCCTTTGAAAGAAACTCATGAGATCTAGTTCAGGAGAAAAACCTTGCTATTGTGGTCATTACAGTTCAGGAAAACTAAGTAAAAGACTCTTGCATGTCAGGGGATCTATTTGGCATAATTGTCCAGCCCACATATTTATTGTCCAATCAGAACATGAGGGGTAATGTGGTCCGTGTCATGCCACATAAAAAGTTATCAATTGCAACAAGAAAAAGATATAGAACCTGTACTTTTGTATGGATGAGAGACGTGGACAATGAGCAAACAAGCTGAAAAACATCTAATGGCAGTGGAATAGTGGTTCTGAGGAAAATTTAAAGAATACTAAGGACAGACAGAAAAACTAATTAACAAGTCCTTCAAGAAACAAACAAAAACTGTAAACTGATTAGAGAAAATCAAATCAAATCAAATCAACTTTATTAGGGTCACAAATTGGGCGCGCAGGCCCGTCTTACATTCGGCCCTTTCAATCACTCGTCTTACGTTCATCAAGAGCATTATACATTTACATAGGAAGAAAAATAAACATTGTGAAATGAATGTTGTAAACATAAACAAGACTAATTACCATGTTATGAAGCCCATCTCCCACCTATCCATACATCACCCCACCCACACAACCCCACCTACCCACACACACGCGCACCAAGGGACACATAAACACCCCCACCTACCCACACACACGCACACCAAGGACACATACATACCCCACCAACCGACCCATCCCCCTCCCGCACATCCCCCACCCACACACACTGCCCTCACCTGATCCCCCAACCAAAGCACACTCGCCACCCACAAACATTCCCCCACCAACCCACACATCCCACGCCCATCCACATCTTAACCCACACATCCTCTCCCCACCCACACCTCAAACCACTCATCCCTTAGCCACATCTCCATCGACAACATATTCCCCACCCATGCACACAATCCCCCACCAACCCACACATCGCACATTCACTCACATCCCCAAACCATACACACACATCCCCACCAACTGACATGTCCCCCCTCCCCCCACACACACCTCCCTAACTACCCATACATCCCCAATCCACACACACACACACCGCACCACCCACACATACAACTTCCACCCACCCACGCTTTAACCTAAACACCCACCACGCAATCCCCCACCCGCACATCACATACACCCCCTACCACGCACTATTCCCAACCCACGCACCACACACACACATATCCCTCACCAACACATCCCCACTTACACACCACACACATATCCCCCACCTAGATACCACACAATATTCCCACCCACGCCCACATAGATACCCTTACCCATCCACCCCACATACCCCCACTCACACACCACAAAAATCCCCCACCCACACACACATACCTCACTCACACAATATCCCCAACCAACACACCACACACCTCTCCCCACCCACACACGCATTCCCTACCCGTCCACCAAACACACTCACTCACGCATACATCCTCCACTACGCACTCACACACCCCCATCCACCCACCCCCAACCAAACATCTCTCGATCACAATACCCCTACCCACACACATCCTCCACCCACTCACACATCCCACCCCGACACTTACAACTCCCTTACCCACCTACACATCCCTAAGCCACTCACACACCCCCACCCACACATTCCCCATCCACACACACACACATCTCCCACCCACACACCCCGCATACTTCCCCCAACCACCACAATCCCCTACTCACCCACACATATACCCCACCCATACGCACATTCCCCGCACCCATCACACACATCCCCCACACCACACACTATCCTCCACCCATACCACCACAAACATACCCTCCACCCACACATCATTCACACATCCCCCACCAACACACCGCACACATATCTCAAACCCACACACCATACACTTCTCCCAACCCGCCCTTGCATCCCCAATCCACCCAACACAATCCCCTATCCACACAACCCCGCCTCCCACACATACTTCCTCAAACCATCCACACATCTCCACCCACATCCTCCGCATCCGTCCCATACACATATCCTCCACCCATACACACATCCCCCACACCCATTCCAACACCCCTACTTTCACCCCCACTCATCCATCCACACATCCCACCAACACCCACATACCACTACCCACCAAAATCCACACACCCCAACCCATCCAAACGCATACCCCCACCCACACACTCCCACCCACACTTATCCCCACACTCACACACATCCTCCACATACAGTCACACTTCCTCACATCTAGACACATACAAAATGTCTCACGTTAGTATTGAAACTAGTATGAAAAAACTCCCACACTTTACTCACAGACATACACTGACACTTGTCATGAGCAGTCTCATAAAAATGTTAAACATGGAGAAAAATGTGTACATAAAATGTATGTGACGTAAAAATAGTGATGCTCTCTCTCTTCTCTCTCTCTCTCTCTCTCTCTCTCTCTCTCTCTCTCTCTCTCTCTCTCTCTCTCTCTCTCTCTCTCTCTCTCTCTCTCTCTCTCTCTCTCTCTCTCTCTCTCACACACACACACACACATTCACTCTCCCGCTCATTCTTTCACTCTCACGCTCACTCGTTCTGTCTCTCATTCACACTCACTGACTCTCTCACTCAAATTACAGTAATGAACATGAGTTTATATTATGCATGATAAAATCAAATGGTATTTAAATGATAATATGACAGATGAGAATACACAAACATATGGATTCGCGTGTTACATACCATGCATGTTACATGACATGCATCTGCTCAGCTCTCTCTCTCTCTCTCTCTCCTCTCTCTCTCTCTCTCTCTCTCTCTCTCTCTCTCTCTCTCTCTCTCTCTTCTCTCTCTCTCTCTCTGTATTCTTTCATATACACACACTCACACGCATGCGCGCGCTCACACACACACTAACACATCAACTCTCCCACTGTCTCACTCTCTAACACACAATCCTACACACACACACTCTCTCAATCACACTCTCACACATACACGTACACATGAACGCATGCACGCACGCACACACTCCCTCACTCACTCTCACACATACACGTACGAATGCATGCACTGACACATTCCCCCACCATTTCTCGCTCAATCACTCTCTCCACACACATGCATGTACACACGCATTCACTCTCTCCCTCTTTCTGACACCCACTCTCTCTCTCTCTCTCTCTCTCTCTCTCTCTCTCTCTCTCTCTCTCTCGCTCCCACACGCACACACATATATAGTGAACAATTATAATGGACAATTATACTGAACAATGATATGAGAAATTAAACATAGACAGACAAGATTTATTGGGCACATTATGAGAAGAAATAAACTGCAGAACTTGGTGACAACTGGCAAGATTGAGGGGTAAAGAACAAGGGGTAGACAGAGAAGTAAATATCTGGAAGATTTGGTCACCTGGCATAAATCAGACAAAAACACAGAGCTGATCCATGACTCTGGTGATAGTGTGAGATTGTAAACATGACCGCCAACACTTATCTACATGGCACATGATGATGATGATCCATGACTCTGGTGATAGTGTGAGATGGTGAAACATGACCGCGAACACTTATCTACATGGCACATGATGATGATGATCCATGACTCTGGTGATAGTGTGAGATGGTGAAACATGACCACCAACACTTATCTACATGGCACATGATGATGATCCACAACTCTAGTGATTGTGTGAGATGGTGAAACATGACTGCCAACACTTATCTACATGGCACATGATGATGATGATCCACAACTCTGGTGATTGTATGAGATAGTGAAACATGATCTCCAACACTTATCTACATGGCATATGATGATGATGATCCATGACCGGTAATAGTGTGAGATGGTGAAACATGACCTCCAACACTTATCTACATGGCACATGATGATGATGATCCATGACTCTGGTGATAGTGTGAGATTGTGAAACATGACCTCCAACACTTATCTACATGGCACATGATGATGATGATCCATGACTCTGGTGATAGTGAGAGATGGTGAAACATTACCTCCAACACTTATCTACATGGCACATGATGATGATGATCCATGACTCTGGTGATAGTGTGAGATGGTGTAACATGACCACCAACACTTATCTACATGGCACATGTTGATGATGATCCACAACTCTAATGATTGTGTGAGATGGTGAAACATGACCGCCAACACTTATCTACATGGCACATGATGATGATGATCCACAACTCTGGTGATTGTGTGAGATGGTGAAACATGACCTCCAACACTTATCTACATGGCACATGATGATCCACGACTCTGGTGATAGTGTGAGATCGTGAAACATGACCTCCAACACTTATCTACATGGCACATGATGATGATGATCCATGACTCTGGTGATAGTGAGAGATGGTGAAACATTACCTCCAACACTTATCTACATGGCACATGATGATGATGATGATCCATGACTCTGGTGATAGTGTGAGATGGTGAAACATGACCTCCAACACTTATCTACATGGCACATGATGATCCATGACTCTGGTGATAGTGTGAGATCGTGAAACATGACCTCCAACACTTATCTACATGGCACATGATGATGATGATCCATGACTCTGGTGATAGTGAGAGATGGTGAAACATTACCTCCAACACTTATCTACATGGCACATGATGATGATGATCCATGACTCTGGTGATAGTGTGAGATGGTGAAACATTACCTCCAACACTTATCTATATGGCACATGATGATGATGATCCATGACTCTGGTGATAGTGTGAGATGGTGAAACATGACCTCCAACACTTATCTACATGGCACATGATGATGATGATCTGCCGTGTGCCTTTGCTTCCCATGACATTTCCATGTGCCCATTTAGGCTGGGGTCAACTGGAGGTCAAGACCAATTTTACAAAATATAACGCAAGACGTAGCACATGCCTGAACATACTACATATCCCCAGCCTATATAAAGACTTACATACAACAAGATTAGCATAAACTGCAGCACAGCCTCGGAACTTTCTTCCACAGCAAATTAAAGGCACCGCCACCCACGTTCGTACAGTCACAAACTATTTGAATACTGTCTTATTGCCACACCATATCTCTCGCTCGTTCGTCCAAAAAGTATAGCAGACTCACAGAAGCAACACAGGAACTTGAGCAACCACAGACGACCTTGATAATCGTACTTTAAATACATATAATTGCGACAGCTGACCATATCACAGTTCCCATATTGCTGGGAGAGCCAGTGATTCATAATATAATATAATAAGAATACAATAATAATGTCAGACCTGTCGCTGATGTTCATTCAATAATGTTCGGATTAGCAAACGTTTCAGTGGACTGTCATTCCACGGCACTCAGGAATACTGCTTAACTAAATAACACTCACTTACATCTCTTCTCAGTGGCTGGCGAGCAGTGACCTTGCATTGACATTCCATGTCGAACTGCGAACACATTTCATGCAGTTCGGTTAACTGGTTTGACACAACTGTCCCTCGCAGGTTCTGGCTGTTAAACTGATGGCCATCGTTTTATAGAACTGCGCTTTTACAAACCATTATCTCAGTTTGCCATTATCACAATCAGACAAGTCTTTCATGACTTTTAATAAGAAACATTTCTTCACAGCAGAATATCTTCCGAACACACCCTCTTACTGTCAGCCCACAGACCTGACTAATTTCAGTTGCTCCTTTTCACGTGAAACACCCTATTCTGATCACGTGATATGCAACTTTCTTGAATAGTCTCTGTTAGCGCTATTCATCATCATCATGCGCCCGATGTACCTTTGCATACTTTATCAGAGCATGTCAGTTACTTGTTGTTGTGCCTTTTCCTATAGACCTTCTGTCAACCTGTAAGACTAATGCTGTAAGCCTTATATTGCCTCATGGCATTATGCTCCTCCTCCCCCCCCCCCCCACGTTTTTGAAAATGGTGCAACCATTTTCACAGTCTCTTCGGTTTCTTACTGTTATGACATGTGACAATATTCAGTTCTTTGTCATTTCATACCTACATTTTATATTCATATATTCTCACATACATATTTCTGTATGATAATATGATGGTATGGTATTCTGTTAATCACCCCACAAAATCATTGTACAAAAAAAATTCTTATTTATGACGGACTATAACAGGGCTGGAGGCGAATGTATGGTGGTGTGAATAGAACAACTCGAAGCCATGGTAGTAATTGTGAGTTCCACTTTATTTTCTCATATCGTGGATGTTAACAGTCATGGACCAGATGTTGACCATACGACTTGTCGGCTCGAGCTATAGTTCGTAACTAATATGTTTCCTACCCTTACGTCAGCGCGTGAGCATCCCTAGTTACATTTACATCTCACCGGGGTGCTCACGCGTGCATTGAAGGCTAGACCCTTTTTCCCTTGCACGCCCATCTAGATCCCCTTAACAGAGACAGACACTCTGTTATATTCCTCTCTACCCTCAACGAGACTTTTCCCCGAAAAGTCTTAACCCAAAACTTACCTACCTCCATCTACAACCCTTCGAGACATTCTTTATACAAACTTCGAGATAGCTATCCGCTATTTCTATATCCCTAACTCCCTTGCCCCAAATAATCGTAATATTTATAGCCAACCGCTATTCTCCTAACTAAATTTTACCAATTCCCCTTTTCGTGCACCCTATTACTTCTTCTTCGTTATTTTATAAAAAGTTCACCTGTTTCACTAAAATCATTTAGATGTACCTCGTACATCGCAAGTCACACTCACTCTTCTGGTCATTGGTCATTACAACACTTCACCTTACATGTGGTCATTTATTATACTTCTTCTTCACTTCTGTAAGACCACAGCAATCCGCTTACATATTTCATTGTTAAAATAGAGTGGTATGTCCATCCAAATCATTGGTATATAAACAAAAATTGAAGATTATCATGCGTTATGAAATACAACATATCATACTCTCCCGTAAATCAACTGAACAACACAGGATAGACAGAGAAATGGTGCGCACCAAGGAAAGATAGCAGGAAGTAGTCACATTTATCCTCCCTTGCACTCACAAAACTTTATGAAATAAAGTTTTCAAAAAAAAACCTATACAAATTATATAATGTATGAAAATGATATGTTTATCTTCAAGTTTGTTTATATTAAATAATCTTGTTATCCATGATCACAACACCTTCGTGTAAGCCTACATTATTCAAAGTAGTTCATCTAACCTTCGACCTGTATTAACTGTGCTGTTAACCACAGCCAGTAAAATATGACTTCATGTCTGTGCCTTCCCCCTGTCTATACTATATCAGTATCTTCTACTTATTACGCACCTTCCCAAACCTCCATGGCTTTCAATCCATGTTCGATTATGGTTATGCCGTAGCCACATCATAAAAAAAATAATATTGACAATGTTCATTTATTATGAACATACTTACTTCCCCTTACAATTCATTGTTCATCATTTAATCCCCCAACTACTGTACTGATATCCACAGTCCTATCTTCTAACCATCCCCAAAGTAAAAATCTCTTCTAAAACAGCTCACCTAATTTCTGACCAGTATACATTCTGCCCTGCAACAATTATTAGATGTAGTAACAGAGAGTGCAAGGAAAGGACTCCTTGAATATCAAGAAAACAGTAACAATGGTAATATCAAAGAAAATGGTGACACCAAAATGTGACATAGAAATAGAAGGGAAAATCCTTAACCAAGTGGATAATTTTAGATACCTAGGGGCATTTATAACATCAGATGGAAGATGTACAACAGAGATTAGGAGCAGAATAGGGCAGGCAAAAGCCGCATTTCAGAAAATGAAGAGTATCTTATGCAATAAGTCGCTATCACTTAATGTAAGAAATAGAGTGCTGAAATGCTATGTAGAACCAGTTTTGCTGTATGGCAGTGAATTTTGGAATGTAAATGAACAAATTAAGAAGAAATTAGAAGCAACAGAGATGTGGTTCCTGAGATGAATGTTACGAATTCCTTGGACTGCCAGAGTAACTAACGACGACTGCCTGAAACAGGCTAATGAAACTAGAACATTATATACAACAATAAGACAGAGACAAACATCTTTCTTCGGTCACGTGATGAGAAGAGAGGCATTGGAGAACATTGTAACAACTGGAAAGATCGAGGGGAAGAGAGGCAGACCAAGAGAAATGATGCTGGATGGATTGAGACGGTGGCATGGAGGAATATCAGCAGCAGAGTTGATCCAGAAAACCAAAGACCGAGATCTGTGGAGAGCCATGAACGCCTACGCCAGCCGGCACGGCACTTGATGATGATGATACATTCTGCTGCTATTCGCAGCTAGTAGAATTACTAACAATGACCTTATGTCTATAACCTCCTCTTTATTCTTTATTAGGCCACGTATCATGGATCCTTACTACCAATCTCTATTTCTTGCTTTCACTTCGTTTTTACTGTAACCACAGTAAAAACGAAGTGAAAGCAAGAAATAGAGATTGGTAGTAAGGATATCAGCATATTTACTGTAACCACATTGGGGGGTACGGGGTGTCAGGCATTGAGAGCACCTTTGGTAAGGATGGCTCTCATGTCCTTTCAGGACCCATCCCCCACTGGTCCAAGTCTGACACTCAGCTCATGCCTGTGGCTCCTAGTAGCTGTCAGCATGCGACAGCGGCCATCCCCCGGGCAACAGCTGTGAGAGGCTGGCTAAACCAGACATGGGTATCCGATTTGGTGTCAAACCAAGAGGTAAACTAGGGTATGCCTACCCAGCATGTGAAGACAGGATTCGGCAGACTGCGCTAAAGAAATCATTCCTGATTCAACGGGCAAGACGGCGTTTACCTGCAAAGTGTTGTGGAACGTAATGAGCACGGCAAGGCACGTATAGCGCCCTGGTCATCCACTGCACCTGTATTCGTCTTCAATCGTCTCGACTTGTCTTGCCACTGGACTCAGATGGACTCAGGCGAGAGAGTGAGGTCGACGAATTGCAGAACTCTTCCTCACTTTAATCCAAGTCACCGCGCAAGTCATTCTTCATCCAACGTCATATATCACCTTCAAGCCCTGTGGCGATGGGCGAGCGGCAGGCATGGGTACGCTGGCAGCGGTAGTCGCAGACCTGCACACAGGCGGCTCAGGCCATATGGTCGTCTTCTACTGACCGGAGCAGCAGTGGGATTCGGCAGCCCCCTGAGCGACTGAGCAGCCCTCTATAGGAACACACTGCTCACCTCCATAGCATGAGGAAGGGGCTAGAAAAGGTGCCCTAAACATTGTCTGCTTCATCACTACCTAACCAGCTAGCCGCGGTTGGTGGGTACCCTAACTGCGGTCGACATACAAAGAAAGATAAAACAAGCAAAGCTAAAAGAGTAAACCATATTCCCTTAACAATTGGAACTTGGAATGTACGCACCCTACTTGACAGAGACGGCGCGTCGGGTCCAGAGAGACGAACAGCACTGATTGGGAGAGAGCTGGGCAGGTACAACATCGACATTGCAGCCTTGAGCGAGACACGACTTGCAGAAGAAGGCCAAATCTGTGAAATTGGTGCCGGCTACACATTTTTCTGGAGTGGAAGGAAAAGCGAGGAAAGACGCCAATCCGGTGTGGGATTTGCCATTAAGTCGGCCCTGGTCGGCAAATTAGCTGGATTTCCAAAGGCTATAAACGACAGGCTCATGACCATGAAGTTGCCTCTGCTGAATGGAAGGAAGCTCGCAACCATTGTGAGTGTCTACGCACCAACTATGACCAACGAAGATGATGTCAAGAACAAGTTCTATGAGGACCTGCACAATGTATTAACATCTGTTCCCAAAGGAGACAAACTTATACTCCTTGGGGATTTCAATGCCAGAGTAAGCACGGACACCACCTCTTGGAGTGGCATTATTGGAAAGCATGGAGTCGGAAATTGTAACAGCAATGGACTCCGCCTCCTTCAGACATGTGCCGAACATGATCTCCTGATTACGAACACAATTTTCCGTCTCCCCATGAGAAATAGGACATCGTGGATGCACCCTCGCTCGAAACACTGGCACCTCATTGACTATGTCATCGTCAGGAGAAGTGACAGACAAGACGTACGAGTGACAAAATCCATGTGTGGTGCCGAATGTTGGACAGACCATCGTCTCATTGTCTCGAAAATGAACATCCACATCAGGCCACCACGGCGTCCTCAAGGGGCGAAAATGCAAACAAAGCTAAATGTCACCCGCCTAAACAGCAAGAAAATGCAGCAGTCGTTTGAAAATATGCTGGAAGACCGCCTCAAGCCCAATGCTGAAGCTAAACAGGATACAGAAACAGAATGGAGAGCCCTAAAGGACACAATTTACAACACTGCTATGGAAATCCTGGGTCCAGTCCACCCCACCACTCCCCCCCCCCCCCCCCCCGAAAGCATAAAGACTGGTTTGATGAAAATTCCGAAGACATCAACCAATTGCTGGCCGAGAAACATCTTCTCCTCAAGGCACATTTGAATGACCCAAAGTCAACATCAACAAAAAGATGCTTTCAAGAACATTCAGAGAGTAGTGCAGCAGAAACTTCGGCACATGCGGGACTCCTGGCTGAGCAGCAAAGCTGATGAAATTCAGGGCTTTGCTGACAGACATAATATGAAAAACTTCTACGACTCACTGAAAGCGGTCTATGATCCTTCATCACCAGGCATACTTCCCCTCCTCAGTGCAGACGGGGGAATATTGGTCACCGATAAGAAAGAAATCCTCCAACGCTGGGCAGAGCATTTCAGCAAAATCTTAAATGCAACTTCCTTCTTCGATGATGAAACCATCAACTGCCTTCCTCAAGTTCCCACCAACGAGACACTTGATGACCTGCCAACCATAGTGGAAATAAACAAAGCCATCCAGCAACTCTCCAGCGGCAAGGCACCTGGTCCTGACTCCATCCCAGCAAAGATATATAAGGCAGGTGGGCCGGTCCTAACAGAGCAGCTTCACCAAGTCTTCACAAACATATGGATGAACGAGACCATGCCACAAGATTTTAAGGACGCGTCAATAGTCCACCTTTACAAACGTAAAGGAAACCGCCAATCCTGTGACAACCACCGAGGCATCTCCTTGCTTTCAATTGCAGGGAAGATACTCGCCAGAATTCTTCTCAATCGCCTCACAGCCCATCTCGATCAAGGTCTTCTTCCTGAGAGTCAATGTGGCTTCAGAAAAGAACGTGGAACTGTTGACATGATTTTCGCTGCAAGGCAGCTGCAAGAGAAATGTCAGGAACAGAACTGCGAAATGTTCTCCACTTTCATTGACCTTACCAAGGCTTTTGATACAGTCAGCAGAGAAGGACTGTGGAAGATTATGGCAAAATATGGCTGTCCACGAAAGTGTGTCCAAATAGTGCGGCTATTTCATGACCGCATGCAGGCAAGAGTACAGGAAAATGGTGAACTGTCTGAACTCTTTCCTGTCACCAATGGAGTGAAGCAAGGAGGTGTCCTGGCACCAACACTGTTCAGCCTCATGTTTTCAGCCATGTTGATGAATGCCTTCGAGAACGACGACATTGGAATAGACATCAACTACCGTATGGATGGAAAGTTATTAAATCTCAAAAGGCTGAAAGCTAAAACCAAAATTAACAGCGGCACCGTCAGAGAGCTCCTGTTTGCTGATGATTGCGCTCTATACGCCAACTCAGAGGCGGACATGCAACATAATGTTTCAACTTTCTCACATGCCTGTGCCAACTTTGGGCTCAATATCAACTTGGAGAAGACTGTAGTTATGTACCAGCCAGCTCCTGGGAATAATCACACTGTGCCGAATATCAAAGTGAATGATCATAGACTAAGTGTTGTGGACAAATTCACCTATCTTGGCAGCACTGTGTCACAAGCTGCCACAATTGATGACGAAGTGAATGCAAGAATCTCCAAGGCCAGTGCAGCTTTTGGCAGACTGTACAAGAATGTATGGGACAGAACTGGAATAAGCCTGCAAACAAAGCTAAAAGTCTACAAAGCAGTTGTATTATCCACACTGCTATATGCTTGTGAAACCTGGACTGTTTATCAGCGACACGCTAGGAAATTAAACCACTTCCACACAGTCTGCCTAAGGAAGCTCCTGAAGATTAAATGGCAAGACAAGATTACAGACACTGAAGTCCTAGAAAGAGCATCCATGCCCAGTATCCACATTCTACTGATGAAGAATCAGATTCACTTGACTCGCATGCCAGATCACAGGCTCCCTAAACGAATTTTCTACAGCGAACTGCGTTGTGGTAAACGCTCCCATGGTGGCCAGAGGAAACGTTTTAAAGACACTCTGAAAATTTCACTGAATGCTTTTGGAATTCATCATGACACCTGGGAGGCTGCAGCCAGAGACCGAAATTCGTGGCGTGCATCATTGCGCAAAGGTGCAGTCATATGTGAGGCAACCAGGACTGCAAGAGCTGTGAAGAAAAGGCAGGACAGAAAAACCACTGCAGGAAATCCTCCTCCAGAGACGTCAAGCATTCTTTGCCCACATTGTCAAAGAACATTTCGAGCCAAATAGGCCTTATCAGCCATCTTAGAACCCACGGCTCCATACCTTCAACCCCACTGGATGAAATGAATGGTCATCATCATTCTTGATGGACAAACAACAACAACACTGTAACCACAGTACCCTAAAAAAATAATATTACTGTTCCCTTACCGTGAACATAACTCCTATTCTTTGGCATTCAACTATAGTTATCCCTGCTCATGCTGCAACCACAGCACTCAAATTAACATAGTTCATATATTATGAACTTACCTAACTTAATCCACCCCCCATATGGTACTCAGTCCATGTTTATTCTAGTCATAGCTGACAACCGCAGCGATTTTCAATGCCAACTATGTCCCTTTGTTATGGCCTTACCTGTTATCTACAGGAACCATATCACCACTGACCTCATGTCTGTAAATGTCCCCTTTGTCCAGCTCTTTTGTCATAGCTAATTTCTAAAACCCTGCAACGGTATCTATAACGCCGTTAACCACAGCAAGTGATCTATCCCCAGGGCACTTATGGGATATCTATAACATCACGGCACTTGATCCATGTTCACTCCAGGTCTGTTAAAGAAAATCGACCCCATCAAGACCATGTCCCAAGGTTGCCCCATATCGTAATTCTGAACGTAATTCTGCATCCAGAACTCCCCAAGGACCCTGTCTCCTTAATATGGACCAGTTTCTATTTTATAACTCCCTACAATTAAACACAAAAGAACTATTTACTCAAAACTAATTGTAAATATGGTCAACGCCAACTCAAGTATGAATACCAAAACTCATTACACTTTTTGCAAGTGAAAATAACTAAACCAAGTAATATGCTAATATTTAACCAAGGCAAACTAACTAAAACCACAATTCATGAATAACTGGAGACAACACAAATCACAACAGAACAATATCATCCCCCCCCCCCCCCCCCACCCTTAATTTTCAAGCAATATTTTATCCCCAACATTTTTCGAAATAACATACGTAATAAAATGATAATCAATTTTAACTAAGACATAATTATATAATGACATGTAACATTATTAGTCCGTAATAATTTACACGTATAAGAACACAACATCTCATGAGCAAAATTAACTGACACCTAAACATTATACGTTGCGTTTAGCCTGGTATAGCCACAACCCAACGCCACCAGATGTCTACCTGGACGTAATAATGCGCTGAAAATCAAGTCCGGACACACTCAATATGTCCTTTCCCCATAGCTTAATGATCCAATGTTCACATCAAGTAAACAAAGCAACATTCATGGCTGGTCAATAAATCATAAATATTTATCCCCCGACATTAACCAAAACAGCTTATTCAACAAGTTGTATCTGCCCCAAAATAACGGATAATAAAAACAAAATTGTTAACCACAGCCCAAATATCCGTTATCTACGGCGAGACAACCAGAGAACTATTCTGGACCCTCATCCAATCTTAATACACGGCAGCATACTTATACCACATATATTTATTTCTTCATCCTATTTTGCCATCTTATAAACTATCTCTACGTTTCTTCCCTAATTCTAATTTTCTGAAACATATTTTATTTATTTCTATAAGAGCCATATCCCTATCATCGTCCTCGTTTTCATGGTGAGAGCTTATAATATCTTCACTCATCCTATTATTTCCACCATCTTCTGATTCTTCATTCATTTCCTGCTCATCTGTATTTACATTACTGGCCTCTAATTTTTTTCCGTTCGATATCTAACCTAATCTGTTTATCCTGATTCCTTAATAACCTTTCCAAAACTGGGATATCCTCGTCACTTGATGAACCTTCCCTAATTCTTTTTTGTCTTTTAATTTCTCTCTCTTTGTCTATCTATTCTTCTTTTCACTGCTTGTCTGGTATTCTTATACGGAGCGTTTACTTCCTCCATAGACTCAACGCTATCAGATCTGTAGCTATCATACATCTCATTTTCTTCTCTCATAAAGGTTTTCGGTATTGTCTCCGATTGTTCACATATCTCATCGTGCAATGGTGGTGTTAATGTTTGTTCTGGTACAAGGACCTTTTCAGATTCCGGAGGTATCATATATTTAGCTCGCCTGATGAGTTGTCCTTCTGAATAAAACCCTTCTGGGCAATTAACATCAACTTTATTTTCTTCATCATCACGTCTCAGGTGTTCCACATGTGCACGTGCCAGGTGACCTGTGATTTGGTTCTTGATCTGATATGATACTGGGCCTAATTTTTCTAGAATATAATATCCTGAAATCCATTGGTTATCAAATTTAGAATCCCTTCTGTGTTTTTTATAGTAAACTCTATCACCTACTTTAAATTCTTGTAGTTGTGTGTTTCTGTCTGCGTACTTTTTCTGTCTTTCTATAGCTTTGATTACATTACTTCTCACCTTACATGTGCTTTATGCATTTCTTGCAAAATCATTTCTTGAAACTCCTCCCCCATGTATTTTCGTCGAGGTTTAAGCAAATTGTCAATATAGATTCTCTTCCATATAACAAATAGAACGGTGAAAAACCTATACTCTCATTTTGATGTGTTCGTATCGCTCCCATTGCAGGTCCTAAGTACATATCCCAGTCTCTATCATGTTCCTCTACGTTTTTTGCTAGTATATTGTATAGTGTTAGTAGTGTAGAACGAGGTTATCACGCGCATTTTTGCGGATCTTATATAAATCAACCATTTATCGATCCTGATCCGCAAAGGGCGATAACTCCCAGATCCCGAAAGGGTGATAACTCCCTGAGCCACAAAGGGTCGATAACTTTTCGTTTTTTTTTTCTACTTTAAAAAATGTAGGCGTGGTCCGAGTAGGTGTGGTATAGTGACACTAGGTACGTGTATAACATAAAAAATACAACATTCAAAATAACAAACGACTCAAGTAAGGTATATGTTTTTTTATTAAATCATGTATAAACAATACAATGCATATTAAATAAGTAGCGGCATAGTGGAACAGTCTGGAAGGTAGTACCGGGGAGTTATACGTCGGCAATTGTGGGAAAATCTCCGGCGGGTGTGACGGTGGTCGGTTCATAACAGACGTGAAGGAGGTGCATACGGAGAAGTCATTAAGTAACGGGTTGTAAAAACGTGGGTGAGTGGTGTGTTAAAATATTTTGAACTGTTAGCGCATTGGTGGTGTACATTAGTACGAATAGAAGGAATAGTTGCGGTGGGGATAGTAGTGGGTATGGGTTAGTGAAATTAGTTGATAAGGGTGGTTATTAGTGCTATGTAGATGTTCATAGTAGCTTATTCACTAACATAACACGTGTTACAAATGAAACCTTGAAAGCTAAAGATCGTTGATTGTAATGGATATAGTGTAGTATCATTCGGTGGTAAGGGGTGGGTACCAGGTATTAGTGGTCAACAGATGGTCAAGTAGGGGTCAAGTGGTCAAGTGAGGAAATTTTAGGGAAAGTGGTTGTAATGATATGGTGATGATTAAAGGGTGGTAAATTAGTCAGAGATAATACAGAGATATTTCTTATTTTGGTCTTTTCATACTTGGTTAACTCCTACTTTTTATACATTTGACTGAAATATTTCTGTATTTGTCATAACTTCTTCTAAGACTTTGTTCATGTCTGGTAATGTAAGCTCTGTTCCATCAAGAAAAAAGACAACGCCATGAACACAACCCACTAAAGAAAATCAATCGAAAAAAAAATTGTTCTGCCAGAAACCTACTCATGGCACCCAGCCAGCTTTAGATGTACCAGGGACAACCTTTGCTTGGGGTGATGATTCGTCTTCAGATGAAGATATTGACCTTTTGGCTAGTAGTCATGCCCCAGAGTCTCTCAAGAAAATTAATGTGATGTGGAACGAAAAATATCCTACTGATGGTGTCCGAAGGTGTTCGTCATCGACGAATAAGGTGTGTATGGGTAGTAATGATCATAGTTCACATGTGTATTTTTGTAAACATGTCTAATATAGAAGACCTAGGTGCTATACATGTTTTCTATGTACATCTCTCTATGCCAAAAACCATCAGTGACTATACCTTTACCCTTTCTCAAGGAGTGACCAAAAGAATGTCGACAGTCTGTTTTTTGATGCCTTTTACCACTTCTCATTGTGAATTTTTTACTGTTTTTTCTTTACTGAAGTAGTAGGTATTGCAGTCTTGTAAGTTTCAATGTGTTTTATATACCTCCACAGGTTAATTTTGCACCAGAACCTCATTTCTTGACAGTCCATACTGTTGGCACCGAAGAACGCAATGGTAACTGGCACCATGTAATCAGAGAACGTGAGCATTTTGAAAGGCGTGTACAAGACTTGGAAAAAATTTTGAACCCAGTCCTGAAGGACAAGCACAGAAGAAAAGTCATCGAACAAAGGACAGCAGTGAAGAAGGCAGATATAGTCTAATTACCATGTTTCTCTCTGCCATATTAAAACAGTTATAAACAGAAATAAACTAGTATTCGTTTCCTTAATATCGTTATGTTTTGAGTTCTAGTAGTACTTGTTGGGTGGTTCATCTGATATGGTTTAAGTTTTAGTTTGTGAATTGTTTTGTATGATATGTTCTTGTTGTCTTGGTGTATCTCATACGTATTCTTTAATAGATCCTGTGTGAGTGTAGATTCTACGAGTCACAATTCTGGACTGGTGTAGTGGTTTTCACTAACAACTGACAAGAGGGTGTTTTTGTGAAACGGGACTTCGACACCAGTGATATGTTAGTAGTAGGGGATTTAAATCCAATGTCTGACAATGTGTAAGTATGCGTTTCCTTAATATCGTTATGTTTTGAGTTCTAGTAGTACTTGTTAAGTGGTTCATCTGATATGGTTTAAGTTTTAGTTCTAAGTCTGGTGTGTGAGTTGTTTTGTCTGATATGTTCTTGGTGTCTTTGTGTATCTCATTACGTATTCTTTAATAGATCCCCAAATTTGGGAAATTTCATGTAAAGTATATGTTAGAATAAGATGTGGTATAGCAAGTTGAAGCTGTCAGCCATGGGAAATGGATCTTTGGTGACGAATACTCGGATGAACTATCCCGATGAACTCACAGATTACATGGCCATACATGTTGTTAACTGTCATGGGTGTTTCAATGGAGCACGTGTACAATGGAGGTTTGAAGTTCTTGGTGATGTGACCACTTTGTATTAGAAAGAAACCAAGAGTGTGGAGAGATGAGTGATGTATAAGGGTTTCTGTACCAGATACGGTGAAGGCCTTCGGTAACGTAAAACAAGGAAAGTGGTGCTGATTATGTATTGTGAAATGACTTTTCAGATAAATCTTCAAGACACATTTGACTACAGAAGTTAAATTTTTTCTTAGTTTTGTGGACTTACTTTTTCCATAGCTATTTCTGTACTTGACCAAAAATTTTCACAATTTTTGTTGACTTATTTATAAGTTTAGTTGAAATATTTCTGTCTTTGGACGATATTTTTCACATTTGGTTATTTTTATAATGTTTTGGATTTATACCTTTTGATCAATATTTTAGTTGTAATATTTTTTCCTAGATTTTTATAAGCTTGGTCGAGACATTTCGTATTTTGGCCTTTTCGCCTTTGGTTAACTCGTACATTTTATAAGTTCGGATGCGATATTTCATTACTTGGCCAATATTTTTCACCTTTACCTAACAAATGTTCATACATGTTATAAGTTTAAACGAGACATCTATAAGTTTGACCGATACTTTTTCCTATTTGGCCAACAATTTTATTACTTTGGTTCACGTAATTTCCTACTTCGGTCGACATGTTTCTTAGTTTGAGCAATATTTACCCCAGTTGGTTAAGACAATTTTCTACCTTTCATAAGTTTGGACGAAATATTTCAGTATTTGACCTATATTTGTCGGATTTGGGTACCAAGGTTTCGTACTTTTCATAAATTTGGAGGAGTTATTTCTTTACTTGATCAATATTTGTTTTGTTTTTTCACATTTGGTTAACAAAGTTTCCTACATTTTTATAAGTTTCGACGAGATATTTCGTTACTTGGTCAATATTTTCCTTCTTTTTATAAGTTTGGTTGCGATATTTCTGTATTTGGCCGACCTTTTTCCCATTTGGCTGACAAATGTTCCTACTTTTTTATAAGTTTAGTTGAAATATTTATAAGTTTGGTTGAAATTTGGCCAAAATTTTCACATTTAATTAACAAAGTTTCCTACTTTTCGTAGGTTTGAACGATGTATTTCGTTACTTGGACAATATTTTCCCCATTTGGCTAACAAATTTTCCTATTTGGCCAAGATATTTTCCATTTGGTTAACATATGTTCCTACTTTTTATAAGTTTGGGTGATATATTTCTCTGTTTGGTCGATACATTTTCATACTTGCTTAACAAAGTTTCGTACTTTTCATAAGTTTGGTGGGGGTATTTCGTTACTTGGTCAATCTTTTTTTTTATCATTTGACTAACAAATTTCCCTACTTTTCATAAGTGTGGACAAGATATATCGTTACGTGGTCAATATTTTTTCTATTTGACTAACAAACTTTCCTACTTGATTGATATTATTCCCAATAGGCTAACAAATGTTCGTACTTTTTATAAGTTTGGATGCGATATTTCTGTATTTGACCAATAATTTTAATATTTTGTCTAACATATTTTCTTATTTGATGGTTGAAGTGGTACATAGAAGGTGTACTTTTGTCTGGTTGTGAAGTGTGGCACTGAGCAGGTACACTGAAAAAACATATATTGGTCTTGGAAATGGCTTTCTGGAGAAAGATGTAAAGACACTATGGCCACATAGAAAGGAAATGAAAGTGTGGATGTCTAAATTGATACGTGATAACGTCGCTGGTTATGACGGCGGACATGTGACCTGTCACGTTACGTGCATTGCCTAAGGTTGAATCGGGGCAGTTTCTTGTGTTGATGCCCGGGTGTCCTTTGATGTAACCGGATAACACTAGGACTACACGGTTATAGAAAAAGAGAGAGAGAAGGGGGTGACCATTTTACCCTTCGGATGCAGTGTTGATGATGCAGTGTATTCACTCCTATACACAGTGATCATCATAAGTTAGGTTCCCTGACTCGACAACCGATAGGACACCCTTTTTCTATAGTTTCCCTCTTAACCACGTGTCTCAGATGTCCCATTACCCATGTGACCGGATGTGACGCCATATTTGACCAGTTTTAGTGAATGAGACGTAGTTTGGTTGTAGCAATTACCCATGTGTGATAGGGTGCGACGCCATCTTTGACCGGATGTAACTATTGTCCATGTGTGTCGACTGTACCACTAGGTGCTATTGATCAATACAAAATCAGTGCTCGAGACGCTCCTGTCAGGGAAATTACCAATACTAAGGACACTACTTTCTGAACTTAGCAGCCGGCATAACGTCTTGATCATGTCATCGATCACTTTAACCCCTACTGTCACTACAGTAACTTCCCCTACAACTTAAGGGGTCGCTTGACCACCCCTTGACCCTTGACCACTACTTGACCAGTACTTGAACACCACTTGACCAACTCTTGATCATCACAATGTCACTATACCTACTTTCACCGACAATTTAAGTAGTCACTCGACCATTTACCACTACTTGGCCACTACTTGAGCACGTCATCGATCACTTTAACCAACACAGGTTCACTACACGTACTTTCCCTTAAAATATAAGTGGTCACTCGACCATTTGACCAGTACTTGCCCACTACTTGATCACTACTTGACAACGTCACTACTTAATTTATCCATCTCTGTTTCACTACACGTACTATACCCTACAATTTTCTCACTTGAGCGCTTGACCACTGGTTGAGCACTACTTGACCACTGCTTGACCACGTCGTCGACCATTTTACCATCACCGTTTCAATATACGTACTTTTCTCTACCTTTTAAGTGTTCACTCGACCACTTGACCACTGGTTGACCGCTACTTGACCACGTCATCGATCACTTTAACCACTACCATAATCTTAGGGACATCGTCCTCTACAATTTAAGTGGTCACTCGACCACTTGACCACTACTTGACCATTGGTTGACCACTACTTGACCACTAATTTACCACCCTTTAATCATCACCATGTCGCTACGACCAATTTTCCCTACAATTTTCTCACTTGACCACTTGACCACTGCTTGACCACTAATTTACCACCCTTTAATCATCACCATATCATTACAACTACTTTTCCCTAAATTTTCCTCACTTGACCACTGCTTGACCAGTATTTACCATCCTTTAATCATCACCATATCATTACAACGACTTTCCCCTAAAATATTTCTCACTTGACCACCACTTGAACCACTGCTTGACCACTAATTTACCATCCTTTAATCATCACCATAGTCGATTACGAACTACTTTCCCTAAAATTTCTCACTTGACCACCCTTGACCACTGCTTGACCACTAATTTAGCCACCCTTTAATCATCACCATATCATTACAAACCACTTTCACCTAAAATTTTCCTCACTTGACCACTGCTTGACCATTGCTTGATCACTAATTTACCACCCTTTAATCATCACCATATTATTACAACCACTTTCCCTAAAATTCCCTCACTTGACCACTTGACCACTACTTGACCATCTGTTGACCACTAATACCTGGTACCCACCCCTTACCACCGAATGATACTACACTATATCCATTACAATCAACGATCTTAGCTTTCAAGGTTTCATTTGTAACACGTGTTATGTTAGTGCATAAGCTACTATGAACATCTACATAGCACCAATAACCACCCTTATCAACTAATTTCACTAACCCATACCCACTACTATCCCCACCGCACCTATTCCTTCTATTCGTACTAATGTACACCACCAATGCGCTAACAGTTCAAAATATTTTAACACACCACTCACCCACTTTTTTACAACCCGTTACTTAATGACTTCTCCGTATGCACCCCCTCCACGTCTGTTATGAACCGACCACCGTCACACCCGCCGGAGATTTTCCCACAATTGCCGACGTATAACTCCCCGGTACTACCTTCCAGACTTTTCCACTATGCCGCTACTTATTTAATATGCATTGTATTGTTTATACATGATTTAATAAAAAAACATATACCTTACTTGAGTCGTTTGTTATTTTGAATGTATTTTTATGTTATACACGTACCTAGTGTCACTATACCACACCTACTCGGACCACGCCTACATTTTTTAAAGTAGAAAAAAAACGAAAAGTTATCGACCCTTTGTGGCTCAGGGAGTTATCGCCCTTTCGGGATCTGGGAGTTATCACCCTTTGCGGATCAGGATCGATAAATGGTTGATTTATATAAGATCCGCAAAAATGCGCGTGATAACCTCGTTCTACACTACTAGTGTTCGGTGTTGTCTCTCATTTTTCGCATTTGAGGAAGGTCTATAATAAGAAGTTTTTATGTGGACAATATTCAGATCTTGTAGTAATTCCTCAAACTTCTTGTTCACGAATTCTTTTCCATTATCTGTGAGGATTGTCTGTGTGCAACTAAATCGTGATATGTACTCTTGTAGGAAGATGTTTATAATGGAATCGGCACCCTTATCTGGGATAGGATATACTTCTGGCCACAAACTATGCAATCCACTATATGTAGTAGATATTCCCCGAAAGCGTTCTAGGGTGAGGACCTGAAATATCTAAGCTTATTTTCTGTATGGGAAACTAAGGGATATCAGTTTCTTGTAAGGGACATTTGATTGTTTTCATATTTCTTAACCTACATTTCTCACATGCGTCAACATATTTATAAATACTCTTAAATAAATTCGGCCAGTAATATTTATTCTTGAGAGCTTTGAATAGTTTGTCACGACCGAGATGATCATTTTCATCATGATATGCCTTCAAAATCTCAATTTCTAAATGTTTCGGAATGTATTTCCTCAATACGCTATCTTCTCTTCTTTCATTCACATAATATAACTGTTTGTCTTCCTGTAATTCTATAAAGTTCTTTTTAAAACTGTTTTCACCTTTTTCTTTCAACTTCTGCTTTATTTCTATTACTTTTGGGTCCATTTCTTGTTCTTCTTTCATATTAAAATGCACCAACCTTGGTTCTTCCGCTTTTGGTTCAGAATCTTGTTCTGTCTGTGAACTTCCAAAAATTTCTCTATTTAATTTGGCAGAATCTAGTATATTTACTTGCCAGTTTCGGTCATCTATCTCTGGTTCACCCTCATCTTCTGTAGTCTCAGATATCTCTACACCAGGTACACCTGTATCCTTCCATATTTTCATTGCTGTGTCAGGTTTGCTATAGCGTACATTAGGTCCTTTTGGTGGGGTTTTGTTTTTCCAACCTGATTCCATGTAGTACTTTTTTCTTTGCCTTTGGTAACTGGGGTATCCTTTCATCTTCCTCAGCAGATGAAGAAGATATATCATATGAACAAGGAAAATATTTTTCTGCAGAACATGCAAATGAACGTGGATCATTTTCTGACCTCGTATTCTTACCTCTGTGAGTCTCATCTTCTAAATATGGTGCAAAGAATTGTTTCACCATTGCCGTGCTTTTGCTAAATGATGAACTCAGCCGACTAAAATTGTCAATGCCAAATGTTACTTTCTCTTCTCCTTCCTTACTTAAATTATCTTTGAGGGGTAATGAGTCCCACTCAATATTCATCTCTGTCAACCATCTATGTAGGTTACGTGTGTCAGTATTGTCATTGTCGTTAGTTAATAAACATTTATGAGTTGTTACTGTGTCTCCAACTTGCTTTTCTTGTGTTAATTCATTATGACAAGTCCTATATAGGTCTGTTAATGCATCTAATTCATCATCCGGTATTTTAATCTTTTTGTCTTTTGTTGGCAACACTAATGCTGCACGATTTGCCTGTTCTACTTTAATGTATTGTTTTTCCCATTTCTCAATGTCCTGGCTGCTGCATTCTTTTAAGTCTGGGATGTTACCTAATATTAATTCAGTTGTTGGTTGTGGTAACACTGCAGTAGTCACTCGTCCCTGATAATATGGGCAGTTAATGTCAGTCCACACTACCTTATACTGTTCTAATGCTCCACCAAATGTCCTTCATGTCACCTTCTCATCTGTATAGTCTTCGTCTTTAACCTTCGTCTTGAATAGTCTCCCTTAGCACTATTCATCATCATCATGTGCCCGATCGACCTTTGCACGCTTTATCAGAGTGTGTCAGTTACTTGTTGTTGCGCGGCTTGTTCTCACTTTTCCCTTTATTGGCCTTTTCCTATAGACCTTCTGTCAACTTGTAAGACTAATGCTGTAAGCCTTATATTGCCTCATGGCACTCATGACAGACTTCTGGTCACCATAAAAAACATATATATATATATATATATATATATATATATATATATATATATATATATATATATATATATATATATATATATATATATATATATATATATATATATATATATTTAAACATGCTAATAATATAATCATCCCTGTCCAATGGTATGTCACTCTAACCTTACTACGACTATCATAATATGAATTAGCATTGTGTAGTTTTGTATAATTGATTTTTGCATAATCCCATGTGGTTACAATGTCTGTATTGTTGTTGTTGCTTAAGAATAACCTAAGTGATGTATAAATGAAATAATGTATGAACAGAGACACAAGAAGGGCAGAATGTCAGGTGGGCCTGCATGACAAATTTGTAAGCCTCTGAAAATAAACTTCTTGATAGTTTGTTCATTCTTTAGTCCTCTGTCAATCGCATCTCTTGATCTCACCAAAATGAGATTTGCTGGAACTGAACATAGCATTGTTATAATTGTTGCAGATTCTCTTTCTTTGGCAGTTTCACCAGATATCCTTCTCTCTAGTAAGCTGATAAATCTTCTGGGTTACAGATTCTGCTAAATAATCTGTGAAGTAAAGTTGAGTATAAGTTAACTTAGGTGATTATATTTTCCTTCTAATGACATTTGTGGTGTTCTTAAGGTCTCTGGTTTTCTTCCTTCAATGCTGCTTCTTTTGCAAAGCCATGTAAATATTTTCTTTATTAGCTTCTGTGTATTTTCCTGCGCTCTTGACTTCAGTGCCTCTGGTTTTGCTATTATTTAAATTTGCGTTTAAAAATTATTTATGTTTTCTTAATGTTAGTTGGTGCTATCCATGCATTATGTTATTGCTTTTTTTATTCTGAGGGCTTATCTACACGATTCTTCCAAATAACTACTTGTAACCTGCTCCAGCAGTCTTATGTGCTCACTTTGTCTACTAACTTTGTGTGATTTATCAGTCGATGGTGATCTACATGTCCACTACACTTGTAAAAACTTCTGTGCTCACCTCGTCTACTAACTCCATGTGACTTATCAGTAGATGGTGATCTACATGTCCACTCTCATTTGTAAAAACTTCTGTGCTCACCTCGTCCACTTGTTAAATCTACTCCAATACAAGTCGAACCCATGGCCTCAGGTTTGACACTCCATCCTCTAGACATGACGCCGCTGCCGCTCCCATTACAGTGAATAGAAATCATGAACACACTGTACAGTGATCACAAGGCAGCCATGGGGACAGGTTATGATAAAACAGACCGGTGTGATGTAGAGCAAGCAGCCAGACAGGCTTGTAGTTTTGTTGCCTTTCTGTTTAGCTTACATACTGGAAACTTGAGGAAGGTTAGAGAGAACATGGTCAGTGAACAATAGAATCCTTTGTGGTTGGTGGAATAGAAACATGAGGAAGGTTAGAGAGAACATGGTCAGTGAACGATAGAATACTTTGTGAATGATGGAATAGAAACATGGTCAGTGAACAATATAATTCTTTGTAGTTGGTGGAATAGAAACTTGAGGAAGGTTAGAGTGAACATGGTCAGTGAACAATAGAATCCTTTGTGGTTGTTCGACGATGCATGTGTCACCGCATTAAAACCCTGCTTCTCCAATAGCTGCGTCAGACTTAAAATTGAATGCCAACTAATCAACCTGGGATGCATCCACCCAGCCGGAATTAATACGGTTGTGGACGCTACAGTATAACTGTGGCATCTTCCCCAATTGTTCACACTATCTATTACTATGCTGTCCCCCCCCCCCCCCCCATATCTAGACTTAATTGTCCTCACTTTCCTATATTTTCATAGCAGACTGTTCACATATTTTTGGCTACTCAAATCCTTTTTAGCAACCCATTTTTAATTCAGCTGGCCAAGTCACCTTTCCGGCCTCACATGGCTAAGTTATAGATCGTGTGTTAGTGTATTGTGGTCTTTCGTTTGCTGTATCTCGTTGTTAGCTGTGTTGTCATTGACAAAGATTCTGAGAATCGAAACGTCTGTGTGTCGTATTGTATGCGTTCGTGTATATTTTATCTTATTTTATTATTCATTTTTATATTTATTGAGTGCTTCTGATTTCGGATTTTTCACCTGTATTTCGTGACACGTGGATCTCCTTGTAAGGTATGTGCAACGTTTGTTGATGTTTAGTTCGTTTTTTCTCGCAGGAGTTTAAAATACCTATTTGTTTCCATTTCATATGGTTAAAGAAATCATGGTCAGTGAACAATAGAATCCTTTGTGGTTGTTCGACGATGCATGTGTCACCGCATTAAAACCCTGCTTCTCCAATAGCTGCGTCAGACTTAAAATTGAATGCCAACTAATCAACAATCTGGGATGCATCCACCCAGCCGGAATTAATACGGTTGTGGACGCTACAGTATAACTGTGGCATCTTCCCCAATTGTTCACACTATCTATTACTATGCTGTCCCCCCCCCCCCCCCCCCCATATCTAGACTTAATTGTCCCCACTTTCCTATATTTTCATAGCAGACTGTTCACATATTTTTGGCTACTCAAATCCTTTTTGGCAACCCATTTTTAATTCAGCTGGCCAAGTCACCTTTCCGGCCTCACATGGCTAAGTTATAGATCGTGTGTTAGTGTATTGTGGTCTTTCGTTTGCTGTATCTCGTTGTTAGCTGTGTTGTCATTGACCACGATTCTGAGAATCGAAACGTCTGTGTGTCGTATTGTATGCGTGTGTATTTTATCTTATTTTATTATTCATTTTTATATTTATTGAGTGTTTCTAATTTCGGATTTTTCACCTGTATTTCGTGACACGTGGATCTCCTTGTAAGGTATGTGCAACGTTTGTTGATGTTTAGTTCGTTTTTTCTCGCAGGAGTTTAAAATACCTATTTGTTTCCATTTCATATGGTTAAAGAAAACATGGTCAGTGAACAATAGAATTCTTTGTGGTTGCTGGGATAGGAACATGAGGAAGGTTAGAGAGAACATGGTCAGTGAACAATAGAATACTTTGTGGTTGCTGGAATAGAAAGACAGCATGGCCGAATGGAGAAGAGAAACTTATGTGTGCTTATCCCGAGGTAGCGGGTTCAACCCCTTCACTGGTCAGTTGGTCTAAAATGTTGACTTCTCGTCCTTGACTTGTCTTTTAGTTGACTCATTGATCCATAGAGTATATCTTCTGTTGTTTCTCTAGGCCAGAAAGTTTGCCTAGATATGTTGTATTTTCAGCAGACTTGGAGTATGTGGTCTGCTGTCTGCAGCACCAATCCACGTGTACTCATGGTTGATTAACCAGTCCTGAATTTGGCATACATGTGGTTGCATAATCAGACAGATCCACCCAACAAGAAAATAGAACAGATAGATCTACCCAACAAAGACTCGGTATAGGAAAAGATTGGTTATTAAGACAAATAAGTTTGGGGAGAATGAAATATTTGTGGAGTGTCAAGAGACATGGCTATCTGAACAATATCATTATGGAGGGAGGCATGGCAGGCAAGTGGAGAAGAAGAAAACCAAGATGTAAATAATTTATGAATGTCAGCATGGTTTATGATAGTGACACATTTCAAGAGACTTATGGGAGGACAGTTATGTACACTTCAATGAATGATGATGATGGGGAATTTCTTGTATTGTACAACAAGAACAATAAACAACCCACGCTGTAGGTGTGACATTTATCATGATAAACTGATACATCATTGAAGCCATTCACAGAGACACTTGACTGTCAGCCCTTTGTTCATGGTCCATGTGTGACTTCTTCTGCCAGGATTTTGGAAACCACATCTAGTCACAACATACACAATTTAAGAAACTCATAAGAAATATAACTGAATTTATTTAATACCGGTGACACATTTTCTTTAAATGTCATAGAATATTTAGCTAAAAGGTGGGGATTGAGGATTTGTGACTGCATGTGTTGACATATGAGAGATTTTAAGTGCACAGTTTACAAGAGCATCTGGATCCATGAGTGACTCATAATTGCTGAGTGGGTGAACTAGAGAGCTCAGGTAGTCTCACCCAGGACATATGTCAGTATACTTCAAATGTTGCCGTTTTAGTCGAGTTTCATGGCAGGCGCAAACAATAGTCGCTGACGAAGACAAGGGCAAAGCCCTCTTTGAACGCTATCTAGAGCAGAGCAGACAGACATGGGAGGCCGAAATCTGGCCAAGGAGGTCACCTCAGACAGGTGCAAGGCCCAGAACACTTCGGATAAAGACACAGTAACAGTGAAAGAAATCAAGGCTGTACTTCGACGATCAAAAAAACAGCGCTCCAGGGCCAGATGGCATAAGATACGACGACATAAATAGGTGTACCGACAATGAGCTAGAGAAACTAGCAGACATGTACAACAACAGTATAGGGAGTGCTAGCATCAAGGAGGAGTGGTTACACAGCTATCTGATTCCCTTGCCGAAGCCTGACAAAGACCACAAAAAAATTCAGGGATATAGTATTATAACCATGCAAAATATAATAGGCAAGCTGCTGGAGAAGGTAATTGCCAGGAAAATATCAAGCCAGCTAGAGAGGCAAGGTGTTTTCCCACCTACCCTGGGTGGGTACCGTCCAAAAAGAGAAACCTGGACCAATGCAGCAGTCTTTGCCCTTGATGTCTATGAAGGTTTCCACTCAGGCATTGAAACCTTTACTGCAGCGATTGATCTTGAGGACGCATACAACAGAGTACCATTGGATTTTTTAATGCTTCAGCTTCTTGAACTAAAAGTAAGTCCATTCCTCCTTAGTTGGATCGCTGCAGCCCTCTTCCAACGGAAAGTAGTTTTTAGATGTGGCAGTTGGACTTCGGAACCAACAACAATTTATCCTGGCCTACCACAGGGATCACCATTATTTCCGGTACTGTTCAACGCCTACACAGTGAGAATCACCAGTGAGCAGATCACTGGACCTGGCAGGACATTGTCATATGCCGATGATGTTTAAAATGAAATGAACTGTGCTGAATATTCGCCAAGGTATAGGAAAGAGAAGGTTAGCTTAAGATAGATGTTTTAAGTCTAAATATATTAATATAGACGACTATCTCAGTACAGGTTTTCTCCCTGACTGCTCCTTTCCTTGGTGTGTAAGTGAACCCCCACCAATGTACATAACAACACGTATGCACAATTGGAAAAAAATATAATGACAGAACTATGAGTTACAATACTACAACATTTATTTGCTAATCATAACAATAGACATCGGATGATTGTCAATATGAGGATGATAAAATCATATAACATATTGTGATGAGAAACATTACGTAACTTTACTTGTTACTTCATCTATCTGGAACTGTGGTCCAGATTCCCACTCTCCAGTAGACTCAACAAAAGAAACAGCTTGCCGGTATTCTGACGATCCTGCCAGTCCTGGCTCTACCTAGTCAGTAGTCTCTAGTCCTGAGATCTATAACATAGGTGCTCCTTGTGAGAGCTTGAAAGAAAGTCAATAATGTGTTATATCAGTTCTACATCAGCGCAATCCTAATTAAAACATATCATAACACAAACATATACAATGACTAGTCTGGCCAAGTTTATCTTCCAGCTCTACTGTGTTCACCATCCTCCTTCTTCCTACTGTCTTTAGTCTGGGACGGGCTTTTCAATTGTCTCACACGCCTGTAATGATTACATTTCTGCCGCCCCATGTCCATGTCGCTAATACAGAAATTCTGTGTCGTACAGCCGCTCCGTCCAAAGTTAGTTTAGCAGCTCACAGCGACGGTAATGGTATTATAATAATGCCGGGTCATCCGGGCTTACAAGCCGTGACCAGTAGCTGTGCCAGGGTTCCGTGAACTACCCTCCACCATACGATGAAAAAGGTTTAGCACCATATACCCCCTAACACTTGTGGGTAATGTCTGTACCATTACACCACTGCTACAAATGCAATCGATGGTTAGTGTGCCAATGCGCACACCATAATATAACACTTCATATTGGTAGGCTTGCATATGACAAATCAATATACCAAACATCCAATACACATAAACCTATTGATTAAACTAGACATATGATACTTTAACATCATAGCATAATGCACTAGTTAGTTTATGAAATTACACCTACATACATTCAACATCCGTAAACATTATATGACTTCAAGATGGACATCTAATGATACTCACATAATAGCATCAGGCATTATTAATGAGTACTACTATTGTATAGCTACAAAATGAGATATACAACAGGTCTTAATTGAAGTTACCACACAGACCAGCTATATTTGCTGAGCTGCCCGGTTTAATCACCTGCTGTTGTAAGAATTAAATAAATAGTCAGTTGACTATATTCTGTACAACAAATGCACACACCAAAAAAGCAACTAGTCTAGTTTAGAAAGAGATGGCAAGCATCTGCTACGACACCTCAAGTATATCTAGACAAGACCTGCCTTCCATAAGTTTCTACTTCTCAGAAGAGTAGCACTTACAGCACAATGATATTGAACACAGAACTTAGAAAGAACACTCAAGTAACCTATGACAATGATAGTTCTTGCAATAACCTAGATCAGATATAGACTGAAAATCGGTCCATCCATCTAAGAAACTAAGAGACTTACTACGGGACTAGTTACTAAGAAATAATTCCTAGAAGCCAACATAATATTCATGCATATGACTACAGACATTGAGCTGGCGGCCTACCTGTTCTGAAGTCAAACTTAATCTAACATAAAACAGGCTAGGGACCCTTATTTAAGCTGAGTCAAGCAGACCGTATTATCTCCTTGGCATTCCCGTCATAAATTCTTCTTATCTCCTCCTGACAGTAATTGCAATTAACTCCAAGTCTGTCCAGTCATAAAATTCTTTCTGCATGCACACTAGCCTTCACACCTGTGGGTCTGACCATTATTAGCCCACTGAGTCTTATCAGTGATTTCACACCTTGCGCCTCTAGTCTCTACCAGATGGGGTCAGCCATCGCGGTTGGGTGATTTCCTAGCTATTCTTATCAGGTGTCATGTCAAGGGAACAATTAGGTTCTCATGGTCAACAGCCAGTTTACAACTCTGTGGGTAAACCAGGTTTTAATTACACAGTCCATGGCCCAGTTCATTGTTGATTCAGCATGTCTGGGTCAGCAGTTTCCCAAGGTGTATACTAATTATCTAGTTGCCATTTTACTTGCCATCTGCAAGCTTACGTCATGGCTAGTTGGTTTTAATTACTATTCAGTCCCTTGAGTCTGCCCTCCCGTCTGGCTGGATTGATAACAAATGGGGGTGACTGGTACTGGTGTCAAATTAACTTCCCAAATAGAAAGCCATTCCTGGTGGTTTGTTTACTTGCAGGTTTTGCAAGCTTACGTCAAGACGGTATAGCCTTGAATATAGAGAAAACAGTTTTGTTCGTCTGTTGATTCTCTACATGGCCTATCAAAAGTGAACCGAAAATTGTTCTGGGAAGTAAAGGCTGCCAATTCGTGACAGTCAAGCCGAAGACATTCTTCAACAGGTGTGTTCACTTGAGGACTTAGAACCTGGCGAGGAGTGGGTACAAGTGCCAACAGATTTCTGCACATCCTTTTCAGTTTGCATCCAACTAGATAGAAAATGCAGACAAGAAAATCCGGCTGTTGTGGAGGCTGAAGTACAAGCGTTGATTTTCGAGAATTCGCTAGACGGTGATGAGGTCATCTACACAGATGGGTCGGTCGCCCGACATGTGAGAAGCTCATGGGCTTTTACAGCTCGGACCGGAGGGAGAATTGTGAAGGAGGACTCTGGTGCTTTCACTGAAACCACAAGTAGTCTGACTATGGAAGTCATGGCAGTAAGTAAAGCAATAACACGGCTCGAGGCATTATGCACAGTGTATCTGTGCGGGCTGTTGTTTGTCGAGACTCCTGTCTTTTCCACTTTTCACATTGGGCAGTGGGGAGCGTTTTATGTGATATTCACTGGCACAGGAACGGAGCATAATGGGGACGACCCGTTGCTGTGAAGTTGGAACCGTGACTAACTAACTAACTAACTAACTAACTAACTAACTAATTAACGGCTCGAGGCACAGACATTCACTAGGGCATGTTTCCTTAGCGACTCAATGAACATGATCAAGAGGATAGAGGAGAGGTCGATCCGAAGAGAATGGTTGCTGTCTCTGGAGCGGTCTCGGCTGACAAAGATTAGTTTCATCTTCGTGCCAGGGCATGCGGGAGTACAAGGAAATGAGCGGGCTGACAAGCTCGCAGGTGAGGCTACTGTGGAGGGCGGACGCGCCATGGACCAGGCTGACATTCTGAATGCTCTACGAGAAGTAAGACTCTTGCGTGAACCAAGTGATGACTGTGAATCTACAACCATGGCCAGACTGCGAGAACAGCAAATTAAAAGAGGGGTAGCCAAACAAGAACACTACGCAGGAAGCCAAAGAAGATTGATAAACCAACACAGAACTGGCGTCGTTAGCCGCTACACGCTGCAGGATTTGCTAAGGAAGGGATCCGAGCACTTATGGACTGAATCGTTCGATGTGCAATGAGGATGATCTGTCGACTAACTAACTAACTAACCCCGTAGGCACCCTCCGTGCGATGGCAGTACATCTGAGAAAGGGACTGTTCGGCTGCCATCGCCAAAGTCAGGTAAATGTCGGCCAAAGTCCAACCTCCAGTCTGTGGTTGTAGTAGTCTTGCCAGAACCGCACTCTGCAACAGCGACCAGGAGTGGGATCGAGGAATCCAATCAACAACCAATTAGGCCAGAGAATGACCGGCTTCCCAGATTGCAGCTCCATGTGCCATGAACGGGATACGAAGAAAGGATCATGGTAACAAAGAAGAACGCAGGCGCAAAGTGAAGTAGCGGTGCAGAGACAACAGAGGCAAGGCCAGGGAAAACGCTCTCTTCCCACGTCCACTGGTGCTAAGATTTGTGTGAGGGCACGAAGCACCGGGTGCACAAGGCTCTCTTCACCGATGGAGGGGTGACTTGAGAGAAGACATTTTTTCACAGGCATTGGAAAAACACGGACATAAGGCCAGACAACGCAAGGACAACGAAACAAACGTCTTGAATAATAATTCTATACCACGGTAGTGGAAAAACGCCCAGAGTCGTGACCCAGGTGGGTCCGCCTCCAGCTAGTGTCACGAAGGTAAATTGTCGAAACACACTGGGAAGGGGGACACCTTCTGATGATCAGAAGCTTAATGTCGTGGCTGCGCCATGTGGGGTTTTCATCACTAGAGCAGTCTGGTTTTACGATGCCAGAGACACGCCATCTCCCCTTATCCTGTTAATTAAAACTATTCCCTAATATGAAGGCCAAGAGTTGGAGTTTTTGCTAAAAGTGGTGATGAATAGTTGTAATTTGCAAGGTTGACGCTTTGTTATGACGTTAAACGACGACAAAAAAAATTAGATATCATCAAACAAGAAATAGAAAGAGAGAAAATTAATATTTTACGGATGTGCAAAACGAGATGGACAGGAGCAGGCATTAAGATAGATGAAGATTTTAAGATTATTTATTCTGGAGGACAAGATCGACAGAGAGGGGTGGCAATTATCTTGGATCGGCAGACATCAAAATCTGTTTAAGGATATTGGGCGATGTCACACAGAGTTCTACTAGTTAAATTAAGCGGCAGACCTTTTAGCATAAACGTTATTCATGAATATGTCCCAACAGGAGAATCCAGTGAAGATAGTATAGAGGAATTTTATAATGACATTGAGCCTACTTTAGAGAAATGTAAAAATTCAGAAATAAACAACATAATAGGGGACTTCAATGCAAAAGTAGGAAATCAAAATGATAGATACACAGTAGGAAATCATGGTTTGGGAGAGAGAAACGAAAAAGGATACAGACTTGTAGAGTGGGTAAAAGAGCAGGAAATGATTGTAGGAAACACCTGGTTTAAACAACACCCTAGAAGATTATGGATATGGAGGAGTCCTGATAGCAGGATTAGAAACCAAACTGACTACATTTTGATTAGCAGAAGGTTTCGAAATGCGTTAACAATTGCAAAAACAATTGCCAGTGCTGATTGTTATAGTGACCACAGATTATTTACAGATACATTGAGGGTAAAGTTAAAGAAAGACAAGTATATAACAGGAAACACTAAATATGATCTGTGTACATTGAGACATGGCATGGAAATACAAAACAAATTCAGCATAAAAGTACAGAACGGATTTGATGTATTGCATGATTTAGAGATCCTATTTCAAGGTGTGGATGATCTCTGGGAAATGTTGAAGAATTCGATCAGTTTGGCAGCAGAAACAACTATTCCAAAATTAAAGAAGGTGGGTTGTAAGAAATGGATGACTGAAGAAATTTTACAACTAATGTCGCGAAACCACTGTCGTTAACGATAAGATGATAAACTAACAGAGAACCAGTCTGTATTTACAGCTGCAATTGTTTGTTACTAGTGGAGAAAAACTCAAGTCGGATCAAAGTAAACTAAAAGTCTTTGAGAGTTCCCTAGGAACGAGAAATTTGTCAGCATTGTTTGATATAGTCATTGAGTGAAAAAGACTGTTGTATTCGGAGTAGAAGGGGGAATAACTATTCTTGTGAAGTTAGGGACGGATTGTCTGCCCCTGGGGACACCTGTTGTTGACAGGAGAAATGAAGTCTCTAGATCACAGGCGGAAGGGACTTTTGATGTACGGGAAACTAGTCCCGCCAGGGAGACAACCTGGTGTTTACCTCGAATGACGTCACAAGGACAAATCCTCGACTGTATGCAAAACATAATTTGTTACCGTTAGTTTGCACAAGCGAGTTGGCCTAGGTGGAAGTGTTTCGACTCGCTCTGTGTTAGTTTAGAAAAGAATCTAGAGTGTTCGGCATCAAGTAACGTTGAGGAACATGTGTCTTTATGGCAAGCATAGATTCGATGTAGGATAGAGCTAAGTGTTTATAAGGTATTTACAACAAATCGTTTAGATGTAAATAATGTAGAATAATATAGTGTTTAATAGAACTAGAGCTTGAACATAATGTTGTTGAGTTGTGGTTAGGTATTCAAGGAGTGTCTGCGACAGTGGGCAGTCGCACTGTTAAAATTAACTAGTGTGAGACGTCAATTAGCTCAGCTGGTTGGAAATAGTGAAGTGGGATGATATTTAGAAGGATTGAGGATGTTGGGGGGATAGGGGAAATGTCCAATACTGGGGTTCTGCACTTTACATTTTGGTCTTTCCTTGTCTTCCCTAATTCAGACCGATGTGATGAGCTCCTCTGCACCATGACAGAGTATGGATTCACTGTCATTTATCTGAGTGAGGCCGTCGGCCTACACTCATCTAATGGGAGTCAGTGTCCGGTTGCTCTCACCGGTGTGTTCTCTCTCTTTCACAGGTTCCCTCGGGTTACTCAAAGTACTCAAGTTACTCAGGTTACTCAAAGTACTCAAGTTACTCAGGTTACTCAGTGAAGCTGAAACATCACTGCTTACTAAAATGGAGACCTTAGTGCAGGCAGAGTTATTCAGCAGCTTTTGCACTGGGCCCATGATGAAAGGGGTCTGAAGGAACATGGCTCGGTTGAGCTGAAACATATACATATCCAACAGATGACTTCTTAGTGATAGATATCATGGAAGTCAATAGTGAGATTGATTTATCAAACCCACATGTGAGCAGAACACTAGAGATTTATTTTCACATCATTTGGAGAAGGAACAATCGTGAGATTAATTTATCAAACCCACATGTGAGCAGAACAACAGAGATTGTTTTTCCACATCATTTGGAGAAGGAACAATCGTGAGATTAATGTTTCAAAACCTCACATGTGAACAGAACAATAGTATTTGTTTTTCCACATCATATGGGAAGAGAACAATAGGGAGTATTTTAGGAAATCAGCATATTCCTATGAGACTACGTACAATAACTGTTAGTTAGTTAGTTAGTTAGTCGACAGATCATCCTCGTTGCACATCGAACCATTCAGTCCATAAGTGCTCGGATCCCCTCCTCAGCAAATCCCTCAGCGTGTAGTGGCTAACGACGCCAGTTCTGTGTTGGTTTATCAATCTTCTTTGGCTTCCTGCGTAGTGTTCTTGTTTGGCCACCCCTCTTTTAATTTGCTGCTCCCGCAGTCTGGCCATTGTTGTAGATTCACAGTCATCACTTGGTTCTCGCAAAAGTCTCACTTCTCGTAGAGCATTCAGAATGTCAGCCTGGTCCATGGCGCGTCCGCCCTCCACAGTAGCCTCACCTGCGAGCTTGTCAGCCCGCTCATTTCCTTATACTCCCGCATGACCTGGCACGAAGATGAAACTAATCTTTGCCAGCCGAGACCGCTTCAGAGGCAGCAACCATTCTCTTCGGATCGACCCCTCCTCTATCCTCTTGATCATGTTCATTGAGTCGCTAAGGAAACAAACCCTAGTGAATGACTGTGTCTCGAGCTATGTTATTGCTTTACTTACTGCCATGACTTCCATGGTCAGGCTACTTGTGGTTTCAGTGAAAGCACCAGAGTCCTCCTTCACAATTCTCCCTCCGGCCCGAGCTGTAAAGGCCCATGAGCTTCTCATATGTCGGACGACCGACCCATCTGTGTAGATGACCGCGTCACCGTCTAGCGAATTCTCGAAAATCAACGCTTGTACTTCAGCCTCAACAGCAGCCGGATTTTCTTGTCTGCATTTTCTATCTAGTTGGATGCAAACTGAAAAGGATGTGCAGAAGTCTGTTGGCACTTGCACCCACTCCTCGCCAGGTTCTAAGTCCTCAAGTGAACACACCTGTTGAATAATGTCTTCGGCTTGACCCATCCACGACCGTCCTCTTTTTAACCTGCTGCCCTTCACCTTCCTAATTTCACTATGCAGTGGATGTTGTGTGTTTGCGTTAATTCTGAGGTAGGCGCGTGCCCTGCAAACTTGTATTCTCTCTTCAATGGTTGGAAAATCAAGAAGGTAGCGCATCGCCCTGCATGCTGTATCTCTTGTACATCCAAGAATAATGCGCATAGCTTCATTCTGTATCCTTTCCATCCTTTCTATCTGCTTATGGCTGAGAGTCAGGATTGCCATTGCATACTCCAAAACAGATATGACCAGCCCCTCGTACAGAAGACATAGATGGCGCTGCTCACAGTTTGCTGCCGCCATCACCCGCATCGCTGCCAAACCCCGCTTGGCCTTTGTTATCACCTGGTCTATGTGCACATTATAAGCAAGGCTTCGATCAAACCGTATCCCCAGGTAATTCATTGCCCGCGTTCTTTCCACCGTCTCTGAACACAGCATTACAGTTGGTGTTGGATTGTTGACAATATGATTATTCAACGAGAACCAAGTCACTGTTGCCTTTGTTGGGTTGACCATTGCCCCAGCTTCATCACACCAAGTACTTATGCGATTGAGTTCGGTTTGTAGTTCCACAATAACTGTAAGGGTGAAAACTTTAGGACTTTTAGAACAAGAATCATGTTAGTAGGTCAAGGGACAGTGTTCCGGGTTTTCACAAGACAGGGATGTTTTAAGTCTCAGAACATTAGGAACATATAATAACATGCTGTGTGATCGATTCAGAATCAGTATCTGACTATATCTGTGATTGGTGACCAAGTATCTGGGTTATCCAAAAACCACCGGAGGAAGTCAACATCTAGCAGGAGGGACACATCGTTTGGTGAGGTCATTTTGTGCTGACTCTAATGATGTGGTGTAATCCTTACCGGGATGATAGGATCTGGCTCCTAAGCTGTTCGATCTGATTCTGCAGACACACTAGAGTATACGACATACATTCTACACATACACTTCTCACATGCATACACTTTTCTTTATTAAATTAATCTGTTATTAATTTTTTGAAGCTAGAGTTGTTAAGTATGTTATTTTGGGGAAGTGTGAGAGGGGGCATGAGCAAGTGGTGAAAGAGAGAGAGAGAGAGAGAGAGAGAGAGAGAGAGAGAGAGAGAGAGAGAGAGAGAGAGAGAGAGAGAGAGAGAGAGAGAGAGAGAGAGAGAGGTATCCATTGACTGAGTGAGTGTGGTGGACGGAATCTGGTGGATTCTCCAGAATAATGATATGGGGTTAAAAATAATGTGGGTGATGGATTTCAAAGATTCAAACATCATAACACTGTACAAAAACAAGGGAGATCGGAGCGACTGTAACAACTATAGGGGTATCTCACTTCTGTGTATTGTTGGGAAAGTATTTGCCAGAATTGTCCTGCACAGACTTCAAGTCCTGGGAGATCAAGTCTACCCCGAATCACAGTGCGGCTTCCGTCAGAACCGGTCTACCATTGATATGATATTCTCATTGCGACAGATGCAAGAAAAATGCCGGGAACAAAATCAGCCACTGTTTATTGCCTTCATTGACCTCACAAAGGCATTCGATTTGGTCAGTTGTGAGGGTCTGTTCAAAGCACTAAAGAAGATTGGCTGCCCACCAACTCTTCTGTCCATTGTGGAATCGTTCCACACAGGCGTGAAGGGTATAATCAAGTTTGATGGCTCAACTTCAGAAGAGTTTGAAATCAAGAGTGGAGTTAAGCAAGGTTGTGTACTAGCCCCCACCCTCTTTGGGATATACTTTTCACTTCTACTGAAATAGGCCTTTCGTGATCAGGATGACGGTATATACATTCACTCACGCTCAGGTGGTGGCCTCTATAATGCTCAGAGATTGAAGGCCAAGACCAAAATTAGCAGGGTATTAATCAGAGAGTTGCTTTTTTTGATGCTGCGATTACGACCCTCTCTGAGGAAGAATTACAACATCTACTATCTGCATTCTCCAATGCTTGTTCTGAATTTGGTTTAACAATTAACAAAAAGAAGACACAGATTATGTCACAAGGTGCACATGGTGTACCATCAATCTTTATTGACGACGCCGAACTGGAGATAGTAGACCATTTTACATATCTAGGATCAGAGGTAAATAGCAAATTATCCCTTGATCAGGAAATCAACATCAGGATTGGCAGGACAGCAACAACAATGAACATGTTAGCAAAAAGAGTCTGGGAGAACAGGAAGCTTACTGCCAAAACAAAAGTCCTCGTCTACCAAGCCTGTGTCCTTAGTACTCTTCTTTATGGCAGTGAAACCTGGACAACTTACTCACACCAAGAGAAACGTTTAAACAGCTTTCATATGCGGTGTCTGCGAAGAATACTTGGTATTAAGTGGCAAGACAAAATCACAAATACTGAAGTATTGGAAAGATCAGGTTGTGTGACGGTGAATTCCATGCTCAGTCTTCGTAGACTTAGATGGATAGGACATCTTAGGAGGATGGATGATGGTAGAATACCAAAGGACATCTTTTTTGGTGAATTACAGACGGGTAGGAGATCTCAGGGTCGGCCTCTACTACGATACAAAGATGTGTGTAAGCGGGACATGATTGATACAGGCATTGATAATGCACATTGGGAGCACGTCGCCGCTGAACGTGTTGCATGGAGGGCAACTATCATAAATGGAATAAAGACAAAGGAGAAAATGATTGCAGATAAAGCACACACAGAGCGTGAGAGACTTAAGATGGTGCAAAATGGTGGAAGTGACCATGTTTTCACATGCACCTACTGTGGGCAAACATTTGCAGCAAAAATTGGCCTTACCAGCCACACTCGCCACCGCCATGTATCGTTGTTATTAAGCCTTTTTGAAGCACAATGTACCACACTATTGTCTGTCAAGACGGAAAGGTGCCAATGTTATGTTATGGGTGTTGATTCCCCTCACTCCAGGGACGACACAATAAAGAAAATCCACGACAATGGAAAAAAGAAGACTCAACAAAAATAATCCTGCCAAATATGAAGAAATTCACAGACAAGTCAGAATATTACGTAAAAAGGCAAAAGAAGCATGGCTTGAGAAAAATTGCATAGAAATTGAAAAACAACACAACAGTCAAAATACCAAATTAGTGCACAAAAGAATTCAGGAACTTACTAATAAAAGAACAAGAACATCAGCATGCTGTCTAAAAACTAAAGATAGAAAAATCATAATAGAAAATGATGAGATTCTACATAAATGGTCAGATTATGTGAAAAACCTATATGATGATAACAGAGATGACCAGTAAAATATTCGATTTAATAATGAAGGGCCGCCAATTTTGAAGATGGAGGTTCAGAATGTTCTTAAACATATGAAAGCAGGCAAGACCCCCAGTTCAGATAACATTGCAGCAGAAATTATTAAAGATTTATTTGAATATGGAATAGTTGAAGTCACCAGACAGCTGAACACATTATATGATACCGGAGGTATAACTTCTGAATTATGCAATTCTGTATTAATTGCAATCCCAAAGAAATCGGGAGCCTTGGAATGTGATCAACATAGAACAATTAGTATAATGAGTCACATCACGAAGATTTTGCAACGAGTTATCATGCAAAGAGTGAGAAAGAAATTACAACCTGAAATAGGGGAAGAACAATGTGGGTTTGTAGAAGGAAAGGGTACAGTAAATGATGTGTATATGCTGCGATCAGTTATTGAAAGTTCTGTAGAAGTAAACAAAGATATACATCTTTGCTTTATTGACTACACAGAGGCTAGAGTAAAACATGTTAACATGATAGATATGCTTGCAGACCTACAAATTGATGGGAAAGACATTAGACTTATTAAAAACATATATTGGAGACAACAAGCTGCCATAAGAATTGATTATGAAGTAGGAAAATATCAGCGTATTAATAGAGGCGTGAGTCAGGGATGTGTAATGTCTCCAGACCTTTTTTCCCTATACAGTGAAAATATTTTCAGAAATGTAGAAGATATAAATGGAATCATCATTGGAGGAAGAAACATCAACACATTCGATATGCAGATGATACAGTATTGATTGCAGGATCTGCAACAATTAATGAATGCGGTTGTTGCACACAGTGAACAACTGGCTTTAGAGTTAAATTGTAAAACGACACAGATTATGGTCGTCACTAGAAAGAAAGAAATACCACAATGTAATATACAAATAAATGGGAATACTCTTCAACAAGTGAATCGATACAATTATCCCGGAACAGTCATAACACCTGATGGAAGATGACTTGAAGAAATTAGAACAAGAATCGCCATGGTGAAAGAAGCCTTTAGCAAGATGAAAAAAACACAGACCAACAAGAAGATGTCAATTGAAACAAGAAAAAGAAAGTTGAGGTGCTACATAGAGTCTGTACATTTGTATGGATGTGAAGCTTGGACAATGAGCAGTCAAGCTGAAAAACATTTGATGGCTGTAGAAATGTGGTTTCTAAGGAGAATGCAAAGAAATCCATGGACAGACAGAAAAACAAATGACCAAGTACTACAGGAAACAAATGAAAATCGTAAATTGCTTAGAGAAATTAGACGTAGACAGTCAAAGTTTTTTGGACATGTTATGAGAAGAAATTGATTGGAGAACTTGGTGACAGCTGGCAAGATCAAAGGGAACAGACAAAGGGGAAGACCGAGAAGTATATACCTGGATGGCTTGGTCACATGGCATGGTCGAGACAGGAATACAGAGCTGATCCACGACTCTGGTGATCGAGTGAAATGGCGAGTCATGACCGCCTACGCTTTCCGGCATGGCACATGATGGATGGATGGATGGACGCTTATCCCAACTGTCCACCCTCGGCTGTAAGACTAATCTGGAAATATTTTGTGAGCGAAAAAGTCAATGGGGGATTATGAGATGTTTTTATTGAAGAATGCTATAAATTCATTGGAGAGCAAAAAAGGACAATCTGGACATTTTGAGGGAGGCTAAGTCACAAAGACAACTTATCACATGCAAAGAAATTAATTAAGTTGCATGTCCTTCACAGGACGTAGCAGTTAACCCCAGCATTTTCGCTGTTCGTGATTCCTGGGCAAATTTTTACATCATGTGCCATGTAGTTTGCCATTGCTTTCTGAACGACCAGCTCCATTTCCTTTTTCGAAGAAAACCAGCACCGCTGTGTTTCGAACCCGGGTATACGGGCTCACAAACCGCGTTCGCAACCCCTTAGCCATGGAGGCCGGTGAAAGAGATAGGCAAAAAAATAGAAAGAGACAGTCTTAATCACTGAATCTAATTAGCAGGCGTGGCTCTGGATGAAAACGATTACATTCTACCGTTGAAAGTCGATCCTAGTTTTGTATTAACCTTGGCAGTTATGGGTACGTTAGTGGAGAAGATGGCGTCTTGTTTGTGAGTAATGTGTATGTCTTCACAACAACGGTCTCCTTTCAGTTTGTTGATGGTCAGTTTACAATTAGAACATTCTCTCACTGTTTGTGGATGATTAAAACCGCCGGTGACATGATTCATTTTTTTTTTTTGCGTTGTTGTTTATGTAAGATTAATTCTGTATTTATTGCAATGATCCCAAAAGAAAAATCAGGAGTCTTGGAATGTGATGTGATCAACATAGAATAATTAGTTTAGAGTGCTCTTTCATGATTTTAAACTTGAGTATTTACTAATGAGACCACTACAGTAGATAGGCCTTGAAATTCAAAATCTAATGTTACCTCAATAATGCCTGCGTATGTGAATGTCACTTCTAAGTGAAGATATTCACATTTTTGTGAAGGTGGAACAAGTTACGATTTCTCATGCTCCTCATACGGTTTTAGAACTCTCCAGTGTGTCCATTACCTCCACCACCAGCCTATGCTTGCGAGATTGTCTCAAACGAATATGACAACTGACTTACAAACTATGTTCCGTCATGTTAAATGATGAAAATACAGTACAAGCATACAAATATATTATTATAGTGAGTCCCATCGTGCTGTTACCGGAAATGAAAAAAAAAGTGATATACAGAGTCACCACCCGATTTTTTACTGCGTCTTCAGAAATCCTTTCTACAGACCATGCATTCTTTCGACATCATTCATTCATTCAAATCCACGTGACAATAACATACATCATCCTGGGTTTTCCAGGAATGGTTTGCCTAATATTCCATGCACAGCGATTGGTTGAAATCATTGTAACCTTTTATATAAATAAGAATATATTTCATACTTACCGTAATTAAATTTTTTTTTGGTGCTGTTGATACAACTTATTCAATTATATATGTATTTTTGAATTCTGCATATAATTTTAAATATATCTGGAAAGTTTCATCGCTGTAATTGCTTCCGATGTGTATAAAGCAACATTTTCTGCGAAGATGTGTTTTTGTTCTTTGCACATATTGATCGGATTGGCATGTGCACTTTGTAACAATTCTGGCGCTGTCGATAGAACTACTTCACTTATAGATGTGTTTTTGAATTCTGCATACAATTTTAAATATATCTGGAAATTTTCATCGTGGTTATTGCTTCCGATGTGTATGACAGACATTTTCTGCAAAGCGTGTCTTTGTGAATGGGGAAACGCACAGCCATGTGCCATGGCGACTGCGCATGCACATACCGATCAAAATGGCATGTACACTTTCACTTTTCAACACACAAAACTTGCGATTTGACCTACTAAAGTTAAAAAGAACACAAGTTTATAGATTATTCATAATTTATTTGTACACTTGTACTATTGTTTTGATCAATTAACACGATGGAACATATTTTTGAAGTCAGTTTTCATAATCCGCATATGACCCATTTGGTTGAGGCAACCTCGCAAGCGGAGAAAAATGGAAATGGCACGCTGAACCGTAATTAATTTTTTATTTCTGGCACTTTCAATAGAAAACCATCAATTGTAGATGGATCTTCGAATTCTGCATCAAATTTTAAAGTATTTTGGAAAGTTTCACCGCTAAACTTGCTTTAATTGTGGTTGAAAAACAGGCAAAGATGTTACGATCATGAAACCCAAAACGGTGGCTTGACTATATAAAAATCTTTGTGGAACAATCATTGTGTCCTCGCTAGCATAGTCTTAAGCATTCTGCCTGTCACGCGGGAGACCAGGGTTCTATTCCCGGCTGCGCATTTTTTTGTTTTTTAATTTTTCACAAAATTATTAGGTGATATAATAGAAACTATTAAACATTACGAACTAAAATATTATATAGAACTAAGAAACTGGAAATTTGTGAATAAAGTGTGCTCTATGGATCTGTGCAAGCTGCCGACTGCCGGGGAGCACATCCCACAGAGGCAGCGGAATGATCGCATATCGGAATCAATGGATACAACCGGACAAAGACTTCAAACTCTAAATTCACACACATCATTTCAGTTTCATATTGATAACATGCCATTAGAAAGTGTAATTGAGCACAATACATTAGGCCTAATCATTGATAGAAACCTAACCTTTAATTCCCACATTCAAGCACTCGTCAAACAAACAGTGAAAAAAGTCTACCAACACGCAAAATTAAAAATTTTCTTGAGGACACAAGGAAAATCTTCTATACTTCTCACATACAGACACATTTTGACTACTGCTCTACATTCTGGGACGGTTGTTCCAATTCAAGCACCACACAACTTTATTCACTCCAGAAACGGGCGATGAGTTTAATTTATAGACAATCCTAGCCTGCATAAACGCCTTCAGTTACTACCACTCTGCAAATGCCTGCTTTTCAATAAGGCCAGACTAACTCACAAAATCCTACATCGGAATGCCCCAAATTACCTTGGGCCATTATTGAAATATAATGCTAGACACAGTAAATGATTAAATATACTACACATTCCGAAGCCTGGGATTGACTTATACAAAACAAGCTTAACGTATTCTGCAGCTCAGCTGTGGAACAATCTTCCACAAGAAATCAAAGACATCACCAATCCCTAAACAAATAATCGCAAATTATTCGAACACTATCTCAGTGCGGATTACCTTCCCCTTAATAATAGAAATAATAATAAAATAAAACCCTGGTACAATAGCGCCCTTTTTTTAGACCAGTATATTCCACATAGCTAATACCAAGTGCCACACCATTATTTAATATTACTGAGTCGTGCAGTATTGAATTTTGCCCATGCCTTTATAATGCATATATTTTATATTGTTGCTGTTCTCAGTAAGCCTTGAATGATGTGTGAATGAAATAATGTATGAAAGAGAGTGATAGAAGGGCAGAATGTTTGACGGGCCTGCATACCCAATTCTCAATCCTTTGAGAATAAAGTATGTTCGTTCGTTCGATGTATCACCCCCCAGTGTTGATTCCTTCCATATCTTCTATATTTCTGAAAATATTTTCACTGTACAGGGAAAAAAGATCTGGAGACATTACACATCCCTGTCTCACACCTCTTTTAATAGGCTGATATTGACCTACATCTTTATCAATTCTGATGGCAGCTTGTTGTTTCCAATATATGTTTTTTACAAGTTTAAGGTCTTTTCCATCAATTTGTAAATCTTCAAGCATTCTTATCATGTCGACATGTCTCACTTTATAGAAAGCATGTGTGAAGTCAATAAAGCAAAGATATAGATCTTTGTTTACTTCTATAGAACGTTCAATTACTGTTCTCAGCTGCTACCACATGTGATACGTCGTGGTTGTGTTTTTTGTGTTTTTTATATTTCGTTGTCCTATCCGTGCTGTCCTGTCCTTGACAAAGATTCTGAGAATCGAAACGTCGGCCGTCCTGTGTGTCATTTTGTACGCGTTTGTGTGTATTTTATTGTATTTTATTATTCATTTTATATATTTATTGAGTGCTTCTGATTTCGGATTTTCACCTGTGTTTCGGGACTATGGATCTCCTTGTAAGGTATGTGCAACATGTTGATGTATAGTACGTTTCTTCTCACAGGAGCTTAATATACCTATTTGTTTCCAATTCATACTGTTCTCAATATATACACAGCATTTACTGTGCCCTTGCCTTCTTCAAACCCACACTGTTCTTCTCCTATTTGAGGTTGTATTTTCTTCCTAACTCTTTGCATGATAATTCTCAGCAGGATCTTTGTGATGTGGCTCATTAAACTAATTGTTCTATGTTGATCGCATTCCATGGCTCCTGATTTCTTTGGGATTGCAATAAATATAGAATTACATAATTCAGGAGGTATATCTCCAGTATCGTATATTGCATTCAGCAGTCTGGTGACTTGGTCTATTCCATATTCTTCTAAGGCATTGATCATTTCTATTGTGTTATCTGTACCCAGGGTCTTGCCAGTTTTCATATGGCTAAGAGCATTCTGAACTTCCATTTTCAAAATTTATGGTCTTTCAGTATTATTCCGAGGATCATATTGCTCTTCTCTTGTATCATCATAAAGGTCTTTCACATAATCTTTTGTCAAATTTTACATGCATGTAAAATTTAATCTTTTTCTATTATGATTTTGCCATCTTTGGTTTTTAGGCAACCCGTTGATGTCTGTGTTCATTTGTAAGTGATGTCATTAATTCTTTTGTGCATTAATTTTGTATTCCGGGTGTTGTGTTGGTGTTCAATTTCCTTACAATTTTCCTCAAGCCATGTTTCTTTTGCCTTTTTGCATAGCTTCCTAATTTTCCCAGACATTCAGTTCTTCCGGCTACCAGCGGACGTGCTTTCACAAGCTCTCCCAATTTTTATATAATTTATCAAAGTTTTGCCTATTTCAATCGAGATGCTGTGTATATCATTGTGTTTTTTCTCAAACTGGATCTAATACTAATTAATATGTTAAGTTTATGTGACTATTATTTAGTGAAATGCTGATTTCCTTGTGAAATGTAAGGTAAGAACGTTCAATTTTGAAACCTACCAATTATCGATTAACGTCAACGTTTGATTTAACCATGCGGGACTAGCGTGGTTAGTTGCCAAGCACGCTTTACCGAAAGGCGGCGAACTTGTGTGTACTCCCGGCCTGTTGGAGCCGTATACATTACTAATATGGCATCCAACTTATGGAACTCTACTTTATCCAAGCGCCATGAAAATACAAACACAGACAAGACGGGGAAAAGGTTGATGAGCACGCCACCCAAACGTCGGATTTCTTCAACGCCAACTTCAAACATGTGGTCTAGTGAATCTGCAGACACTGATCCCAAGCTCAAGCAGGACGAACATCACAGTTCAGTACCCCAATCTGATGAGACTAACACATCATCTTTAGTCACTCTTTCCTCAGCCGACAATGCCTGTTGTGAACTCATCCAGGCTTTACAGTCTAAAAGACTATTTCCAACAACACAACTAATATCATTGCCGTGTTTAAAGAAGAAAACGCTCGCCTTCAAAAAGAAATCCGCCTCCTTAAAGAAGACACCTTAAAACAACAATCCATGCCTTAAAATTAAAGAGTGCACAGTCATTTGACAGAAGTGCACAAACAGGAAGTATCCATAGTGCTGCAGAGGTGTGTATGACCAGTGGATATTCGTCGCAAAATGACATACAGTTAGTTTCCATAGGCTGCAACACTACTAAACCTGTAGAACGCACACCATCCATCTACCCCATTGATGTGTGTATCAGCAATAGGTCCCAGGCCTCAAGTGTAGACTTTCCAGCAGCAGACGAGAAGTTAAAGAGCTCAGCCACTTTCAATACTGAGCATCAACAACCAGCCCAAACAAGCAACGACTATAATAAACAAGAACGCGTGAAAGATGACAGCGACCAGTGGCAAGAAATCAAATGGGCACGTCAACAGCGTGAAATAACAATGGTTGACAGTGCAACTCATGTCGTCATTGGAGACTCTGCTCAAGGGAATCTATAGTGACCACATGTCATCTTCTGACAGCGATACTACCTCGATCTACCCGCTACCAGGAGCTGACATTGACAGACTGACCTCTACACTGCGGAAATTCAAGGTGAATGATAGAATTAGAAGAACAAGTCCATATCGGTGTCAACAATATTATGAACAATCAAATCATAAGCACCTCACAACTCGCTACATTGGAGGTGTTGTTGCGCAAGAAATTTCCTACAGCATCTATTTTCTTTTCATCAATCATCCCGCCATGTTATGGATTCCAGCGCCATACTGCCGATGCTGGCAATCTGACTCTACATAAATTTTGTAAAGAAACTAACAATGCTTTCATTAATAATACCCCGTATTTCACATCACCGTCCAAGGCTCCCAAGAAAAAAGCTATATAAGGAACAACTACATTGTTCAAAACTAGGAACTAGCATACTAGCAAAGAACATAAAATATCTTGAACGTACACAACAATTAGAACCAGTTTCAGTTACAGGAGTAAACCGATCTTCACCTCCGGCTGTAGCCATCTCTCAGTGTTCAGAAAACACCCAATCTCTGCCCACACCACCCTTGCCTATTCCCCAGGAATACAAGGCCGTAAATAGTGACCCAGGCTCCAATCCCAATGTTGCTAACTACAGTGCATTGTTTCCTCCCTTGCCCATAAAATTTCCTCCCTTGCCCATAAAACAGTCTCCACCTATCATGTCAAAGGGGACACCGTTAAACAATGTTGTGGTGCCCCCGATGCCTGCTTCCAATGTAGGCACTTCCAGTAGCTCTCATAGCAGTGGTCCCTCGTTGGACGGTAATCCACACTCTTATCAGTGGAATTGTCAACCTCAACAGCTAATGCAATACAATCCTGCACCAAGCTTTAATGATGTTACTCCATCACAGACATTTTCCTACCCCCTCTAATAGTCTTAACTACCACTAAATAAAGTTTCAAAACCTCTGAAATTTTTCTACCACAAGCGACATCATCTTTTCATTGTGTAATGTTCGCCAATCACGATCAGTGGCTCAACAAAGATGGTCTGCATATAGGCCATCTCAACATCTATCATTTGCTCAATAAATTACCTGAGCTTTCAGTAATACTGTGCAAACAGTTCCATGTGTTTGGAATCACAGAAAACCGTCTCAACGACAAAATAACCGACTCTGAAATCTCTCTAAAGAGGTTTAACCCTTTACAGGGCAGATGCTTGTCCGTTTTCTAGCCCTGAACGGGCAAGATTTTTTCAGGTTCGGTAAAGTTTCGGGTCGCGTTAGTAAAAACATCACAAATAAGGTGTTAGTCAACCGATTTTAGTTAAATAAACAACACAATGAAGGGAAAAGCATGCAGAATATGTTACTCACGTGATTGTTGTCGGTAATCCATAAATGAACACAAATATTCACGAAATACGGCATGTTGCTTGTGATTTTCCGTCATCTACATGGCAATTTACAAACACATTTTCAGAATCATAATCACTTTATTTAAAGTCCGACTCAGACTGCTAATGCAAAGTAATGCTTTGCACTGATATCTAGCTCCGATTAATAGTCAACTTCGTGCCCTTTAATGTCATTTAAATTGAACCTAGCGAAATCTCGGCTATCACTTGAAGAATCGCCGACATCCGTTTTGAAAAACAGCGTAAAAATCCTGAAAACTATCAAAATTTGTCCGTAAAAGTCCGTTCAAATTCATACTATCGCGTTTACAAATGGCGGCCACGTTGTCAAGTTGTCGGCGAAAGCGAAAGTAGCGGTCGGAAGTGTCGGAAAGCTGAGAGATCGCGATTTTACAATGCATAATAGTATCGGCCGGAGTCGGCCGTTACGATCGTTTTATGACATCGGCCGGAATTGGCCGCTATGACCTGTAAAGGGTTAAAGTAATTCAAAGAGATGCAAATAAAAAATTAGAGACAGGTATTGCTGTATACATTTCCAATTCTCTCAACTGCTCCCGTAGAAGTGATCTCGAGATAGAATAGATAGAATGTGTTTGGTTAGAGGTGAAGCCAGTCAGCCAGCAACCATTTCTCATTATATACCTATATTGGAATCCTTGTGCTGAGTATAGTTGGTATGACTTTCACTACAATGATGGATAGGGTGTTTACAGCAGGTAGAGAAGTCATGATATTAGGTGACTTTAACATAGATATTACTAAATCCAACCAGACATGGGAAGATATCATTCTATCTTACAATTTCAAACAACTAATAAATTGTCCCACAAGAGTTACAGACACCTCCTCAACTATAATTGATCATATATATGTTACTTGTCCAGTTAATATTACCGAATCTTCTGTTCCTGTTAGTGCAGTTAGTGACCATTACCCAATATTTTGTACATGGTCGAAAATTGGGTTCAAAACTCCTAAAAATAAACATTTAAGCATCAAATTTAGAAACTTTAAAGCTCTCAACCAAAATGTATTTTTAGACGACTTAAAAAATGCAGCCCTTGTACATGTTTACCAACTTCCTGATCCGTATGATGCACTAGCTTACTGGACAAAGACAGCTACAATGTATTTGATAAACATGTGCCAGTCAAAGAAGTTCGAGTCAAGAATCAACATAAGTCCCAGTGGGTCACTAGTGAAGTTCTCGAAATCATGAGAAAACGAGATACAGCACACAAAAATAAAGATTTTATCAATTACCGCAGACTAAGAAATAAAGTTAAATATGAAATTCGTAGGATAAAGAAAGATCATTTCAAAAATTTGATGGTAGATAAATCAAATAACACAAATATATGGAAGGCTATTAACTTGCTAACCAACAAGAAACACGCTTCAGAGTCAGCAATACCAAACTCTATAGCATGCGAGGATTTCAGTTACTTCTTTCAATCAGAAATAGAGAATCTAAAGTCCTCAATACCAGACTCAGTATGTAATTTAAGTTCACTGTCATCATTCTGTGAAGGGAAGTGCTCTAGAAATTTTCCCCCTGAGATTCCCTTGATGTCTGTTGCAGAAGTATATAAATATCTCTCAAATCTCAAAGCAACAAATTCAGAAGGCCTAGACGGTATCAGTAATAGAATTCTTCGGTGTGCTGCACCAATTATTAGTGAGTCCTTAACGTTCATATATAACCAGTGCCTGTCCAAAAACTACTTTCCATCTGCCTTTAAAATTGCTAAAGTGTATCCTCTACTTAAAAATGGCTCAACTGATATTAGCGTCTTGGGTAATTATAGACCTATTTCTTACTATCATCGCTATCAAAGCCATTAGAAAAACACATGCATAAAATAACACTACTTTGATATGGTAGATCATGATATTTTAATTAGAAAATTAAAACAAATGAAGACTAGCACCAATATGGTGAACCTAATTACATCATTTTTATCTGACAGACAACAAGTAGTGTCCTTCAATAACTGTCTATCAAGACCCACATAACTTAATTTTGGTGTGCCTCAGGGCTCAATACTAGGTCCGCTGATTTTTGCATTGTATATTACTGATCTTCCTTTATACCTCAATACTTCATATGACCTATTTGCGGATGACTGCACTATTTACACTAGTCAAGAGAGCCTTTGTGACTTAGAGAGCTCTTTACAAAACGAACTTGACAACCTTAGTAGATGGAGCAATGAAAATCGCATGTTAATTAACATCGACAAAACCAAATCCATGCTAATAATGACCAGACAAAAACTACAGACCCTAGCCATAACTGGGACACCACTCGAGCTCCACGTGGACCCGTTACCTATAATTAATGTAAATGAACATAAAACATTAGGTCTTTTAATTGACAGACATTTAAACTGGAGCTCTCATGTTCACGTCCTTACCAAGAGAATAGCACAAAAAATTCACAACTTGCTAAAATTCAGCACTTTTTGGATGAAAGCACACGAAAAATATTCTATGCATCCTATATCCAATCACCTCTCGATTATTGTTCCACAGTCTGTGATGGTTGCCCTAAATCTAATATGAAACGATTGTGTTCGCTTCAAAACCGCGCTATACGTCTAGTTTCTAGCATAAAGCACGTTGAAAGTAATAAATTATACAGCCATCTAAGACTTCTACCACTTCGAAAGCGCTTCCGTTGTAACAAAGCCAAATTAGTGAATAAAATTATATCTTAAAATACCCCAGAGTATCTTCTACTGTTAATTCAATCTAATGCAATGAACAGTAAGCGCTTAAATTTATTACAGCTTCCTAAGCCTAGATTGGACTTATACAAAACTTGTTTCGCATGTTCTGGAGCTCACTTGTGGAATAGCCTTCCACCAGATCTGAAAACACCAATGAGTCCCTACACATTCAACTGAAAACTCTTTCAATACTTACTTCATACCGACTATATGCCTCCATAAGTCACCTACTGGTATCATTATTCCACTATCATTCTTCACTGTATGTGTGTGAGCGAGACGGTGAGAGAGTGAGTGCGAAAGAGTGTGAGTGGAAGAATGAGTGAGAGTATGCATGCGCGTGTGCCTGTGAATGTAAAAGTGAGTGAGTGTATGTGGACATATGTGTGAGAGATTTAGTTAGAGAATGAGTGAATCTGAGAGAGTGGGTGTGTTGTGTTTCTGCCTGTCTGTGTGATAGTGTGAAAGTTAGTGAGTGAGTGTGAGAGAGTCAGCGAGTAAGTGAGTGAGTAAGGGAGCGTGAGTGAGTGAGAGAGAATTTGAGGGTATGCGTGTATGTGCACGAATGAGTGAGTGTGAGAGAGAGTGAGTGTGTAAAAGAGAGAGCGTGGGTGAATGAGAGAGTGCATGAGAAAGTGTGGATGTATGTGTGTGCATGTCTGGATGTGTATGGGTGTATATGTGTGTGTATCTGTGTGTGCCTCTGTGTGTATGTCTGTACGTGTGTTAAGGTGTGTGTAAATATATGAACTAGAATGCCCGTGATGCTTTTGCTTACTTTGAATTCGTTCCAGAAGTGGAAAGTAGATTAATATATCAGCTTTAGTAATAAACTTGAAGGAAAAAAAACAACTAGTAACGCATTTTCGCAGTGTTGTTTCATCATTATCATCATCATCATCAGGTGCAATGCAGATAAGCGTCGAAGGTCAGGGTTCGTGATCTCACACAGACTTGTATCAGGTCAGTATTCTTGTCCCGATTATGATAGGCGACCAAATCATCCGGGTATTCCTCTCTTTGTCTTCCCTGTGCTCTTTTATCATCAAGTTTGCTAGTTGTCACAAGCTTTCAAGTTTATTTCTCGCCATAAAGTGCCACAATTTGAGATGTTGACGTCAAACTTCTGTAATAAATTTATGGTTTTCATTTGGTTCCAGTAACCAAAGTCCTATCACCATTAGCTGTTTGTCAGCTTGTCTGCTTATTGTCCATGTTTCGCATGTTACAGAAATAGAGCATTATGGGGCAACTCTTTGCCGTGAAGTTGGAGCCGCGACTAACAATTGACGACTATCAGAATTTTATGTTTTAACCACACTTAATACTTTTTTCCTGACTGCAGTATGAGAACTGTCGAATCATAATGTAACAGGTATTAGTAAAGAATATAGTTTGCCAGTGCTTTCCTCCTTGGCAGTTAGAATATAGGTCAGTGACCGTAGGTATTGTCCCTGTAAAGAGACTCTCCTCTTAACTTCGCGAACTTGAGATTATAACCAACAACTAGAAGTCGGCTGCTCTCAATCTCAATTTCAATCCAAGTTTGTACAATATAGAACGCCGGGGCAAGAGTTGGTTTATGGCCGATATTCCATTGAGGGATACAGGGAAAAAGGGAAGACGACAGGGTCGCGTGGGATGGGGTTTATTATATGATAATGTAACCATCAGAGGCCAGCATAGCCGAATGGATAAGAACGGGCGTTCTTAAACATCAGGTGTGTAGGTTCAACCCATACACCAGACAGATGGACTAAAATGTTGATGGGGACTAAATTACAAGTGCCTCAGAAGTCGTAGTGGATACGCCTGATGGCGAGGGACACTGGTAATAGGGAAAGATAATCCACGCGCAAAATTCAGTCTAGTGCACTAACTAGCAGTAACAGCACACATGTTGACTACTCTCAAGTTCACAGCCATCAAACGCAAGAGGGGTGGAGGTGGGGTTGAAGGGGATAATTTGTACTATATTATTTCTATAATTAACTGTCTAGTCATCTTCCTCTTTCTCTCAAACAAAAGAATTCTTGCTCACTATCTTCCTGGATTATTTCTATGACCCCCCACCCCCCTCTCCCGCTCGAGCACACACATCCCCCCCCTCTCTCTCTCTCTCTCTCTCTCTCTCTCTCTCTCTTCCTCTCACATACTCTCTCGCACTTACGAACATGTCCTGACTTGCTTTCCTAAATGGTTTTATATCTCTTTCTTTCTCTCTCCCCATCTCTTGTTATCTTTATCCAGCTATCTCGCACTTGAGAACATGTCAGTACCGACATTCCTGTCATAAAGTTATCTCTACAATAGTCTACATCTCCCCTTCTCTCTACCTTACTTTATCTTCTTTCTTTTATCTCACGCTCAAACTTCTTCGCACTTAAGAATATGTCATCTGTCTTCTTGCATAAACTCATAATGACAACAACCTTTATTTTTCTTTCCACCTCTTTCTCACTCTTTTTTTTTTCTATACCTTTTTCCTCTCACACGATCGTTCGCTCGCTTGCATATGAAAGTCCTCATTTGTCTTCCTGCCATAACATTATCCCAATAACTTTCTTTCTTTCTTTCTTTCTCTTTCTCTCCTCTATCTCTCTTCCTCCCCCTTCCTTTCTCACTTAAGAACACACCCTCGCCTGTCTGCCAATCAGAAAGTTATGCCTCTCTCTCTCGCTCACTTAAGATCACACCGTCGTCTGTCTGCCTGTCATAAAGTTATACCTATAAAAAATCTCTCTCTCTCTCTCTCTCTCTCTCTCTCTCTCTCTCTCTCTCTCTCTCTCTCTCTCTCTCTCTCTCTCTCTCTCTCTCTCTCTCTCTCGTCATGACACATCATGTTGATGAGAAATAATCTACGTGGATTGGTAGAAAGAATGTATGTGCAGAGAGAAGTGCAAACAAAAATATATGTGAAGCAGAAAAGAAAACAACACATTTTTAAAGTCTGATTTTCAAATCCTTTATTATCACTATCAAATAACACGTTACTTTTAATTACATGAACAGCAAAAGCAAACAAAGAAAAATATAGAAAAATGTGTGTAATAACAATAATAAAGTATAATAATTGAATTTACAAATAGTTTAAACAACACACTTATAGCTAATAGTGCGATGATGTTGATGGCTTTGATGAAACTCATGTATTCCCAGGTTTGTTGTAAAAAATATTCATTGGTTGTAATATTTATTTTGTGTGGGGAGTAGTGCTACTTCATTCTAGATTCTTGATGTGTGTGGGTGGGCTCAGGATGTGTGAGTGGGCGGGGTGGGATTGTGTGGGTGGGTGCGGGATTTGTGTATGGGTACGTGCGAGATATATGGGTTGGCGGGGAGATGTGTGTGTGGGTGGGTGGGATGTGTGTTTGGCTAGGCGGTTGTGGGTGAGTGGGTGGAGGAGGATATGTGGGTGGATGATTGTTGGTGGGTTATGGGATGGGTGGGGGATATGTGTGTGCTTGGGGAGATGTGGGGGATATGTGGTGGGTGGGAGATGTGTGCAGGTGGGGTGGTTGTGGGTGTGGGATGTTTGGGTGGGTGGGGAGTGTGTGTGTGGTGGGTGAGGGATGTGGTGAGGGATGTGTGGGGTTGTGTGGGTAGGGGGGTGGGTGCGTGATTTGTGTGGGTGATGGATTTGGGGATGTGTGTGTGGGTGAGGGGTATGTCTGGGTGGGTGGGGTGTGTGTGGCTGGATGGCAGATGTACGTGTGGGTAGTGAGGGTGATTATAGGTGGGGTTTGTGTCGGTGGGTAGGAGATGTGTGGGGACATATGGGTGAGTGATGTGTCTTGGGGACATATGTGGGTGTGGTGTTGTTCGGGAGGGGAAATGAGTGTGGATAAAGGATGTGTGTGGGTGGGTGTGGGGATGGGTGAAGGATGTGTGTGAGGGTGGGGGATGTGTCTTTAGATGGGTGGTTGGGGTGTGTGAGTGTGGGTGGGTAGATGGGAGGTGTGTGTTGAGTGAGTGAGAGATGTGTGGGTGTTAGTGTTTAGGGATAAGTACATGTAAGGAGGGATGTGTGAGGGGATGAGTGTATGAGTGAGGGATGGGGGGAGGATGTGTGGTTGGGTAGAGGAAGTGTGGGTGGGTGATAGTATATGGGTAAGGGTGTGTGGTTAAGGGATGTTTGGTTGGGGGATGTGTGGGTGGGTAGAGAATATGTGAGTGGGTGAGTTTGTGTAGGTTAGGAGATGGTGGAAGATGTTTGTATGGGTGGGCTTGGGATATGTGAATGGGCTGAGGGAGATGGGAGATTATGTGGGTGGGTGAGGAATTTGTGTGTGGGATATGTGAGTTGGCGGGGAGATGTGTGTGTATGTGTGAGGGATGTGTGTTTGGCTGGGTGGTTGGTGTGTGGGTGGAGGAGGATATGTGGGTTGGTAATGGGATGGGTGGAGGATTTGTGAGTGGGTGGGGAGATGTGTGTAGGTGGGTGGATGTGTGTGAGTGGGGATGCCATATAGCGATTGCACAGATCAAATCAAATGATGCGGAGAAGATAAAAGGAAAAACCCAAGTGTATAGTAAAGTAGATGGTGCACGAAGAACCAGGGAAACGGTATGCGTCACGGAATGTGAACCTGACAACCGAAAGCATACGCTGTGACTTTCATCAAGGAGATCGATTGTGTTTCTAAGTTTGGGAAGGACTAAGGCGGCTTCTGAAGAGATAGGCTGGCAGTGGAATCATTAAAGGATATGGATAGCCTATGACATATCTGGAAAAGCGCCATGGATTTGTAAAGACGGGAAAATGCTGGATGACAGATTCGGATGAGAATGACAGAGAGGACGAATTGGAAGAACACAAGGGAAAATGAAGGCGATTGAATGTTCATAGGGAAAAGCCAGGATTGGATATCAAGGTTAGTGTAATATAGGAATTCGGCCCTTGTCGGCAGGCACGAGAGACTAATTTAATTGCAAATTCCGGATTAAAACGGATATTAACTTTTCCTCGAGCGTCGACATTGTAATTTGATTCCCGTTTGCCAATCATGTTCTTTGCAAGTTGATTTTCACCGTTTTGTTAAATGAGCCACGTGCCACATTGTTGGTCGATATAATTACCATGGCTTTACACTGAAGAAAGGAGGACTAAAATGATGGCAGGGGAGATGTGTGAGGGTGTGGTGGATGGGTGGAGGCATGTATGTGTATCTGGGTTGTGTGTGTGGTTGGGTGGGGGAGTTGGGGTGAATGGGGGATTGGGGGGGGGGGGGAATCAACAAACAATAAATAAGAAAACAACTCGGGCCTGAGAAAAACAATCTGATCAACAGAACAAGTTCCATTCGTAATTTTGTGTGTTCATCAAATTAATTTTAAGATTAACTTAAGTTCTACTTGTTTTCTTGTTCGCCGATGAAGACTGGACCAAACAGAAGCCTGTATCTGTGCACATGTTTTCCCTGTACACCTACCTAATTGTATTTGGTCTCTGACTCAGATCCCTGGGTTCAACTCCATACTTGTAGGACAGCATGGCCGAATGGATAAGAACATTTGTTCTTAAACATCCGGTGTTCTGATGCCGAGGTAAGGGGTTCAACCCCCTCACCAGGCAGTTGGACCAAAATGCTGACATGTCGTCCTGGCTTGGGGATGTAAATTACAAGTACCTCTGAAGTCGGAGTGGATTCACTTGATGGCGAGGGACACTGTTAATAGGGGAAGCTAATCCACATGCAAAGTTCATTCCAGCACTACTTGAAATAGTGTGTATGGACTACGCTTGAGTTCAAAGCGAGCGAGTGCAAATAGCAAAAATAAAAACCATGCTCCAGTGAATGTTCAATCAAACCCACAGCAGCCTGATGGACATGCTAATGAAAGCTGAGGGCAGCAAACAGTTCACCCAGGCACCACCAACAACAAACCCAACCTTGATGTCACCTAACTAGAATGCTCACTTCTCAACTGACAGGCATGTCACAGATGACACCACCCCCCCCCCCCCCCCCCCCCCCCCAAAAAAAAAAAAAAAAAAACTACAAATGGCATAGATATTTCAACAAGGAACAATCTACTGTGTTAAATGCCTCACAATATCGTACACAAGAAAATTGGATCCTTTATTTTGGGGGAAGACAAGTTTGTTTTGTTGAGAAAGCACAAACACATATTGTCTTCATATGACCAAGGTCAAGCATGGCTAGCGATTGATATACAGAAAACGTGCTTACATTTAGCTTTTTAAAATCAGGAATATGCCATATGAGCATGAGTAATATGTGAGTGAATTAAACATATGGGTGGCATCCATGTTTGAATGGGTGGCATCCATGTTTGGATGGGTGGCATCTATGTTTGGATGGGTCATGTCCGTGTTTGGATGGGTGATGTCCGTGTCAGGATGGGTCACAGTCATGGATGGGTGATATCAATATGTGGTGCTAAAATGCTAATAGCTGACGTATAGCAGTTGTGTTTTGTGTCAGCTCACTGGTAATTCTTGTCATGACAAATTTAATAAGAATGACAAATTGCCTAATGTTTTCTACTGAAATGCACATGAGAAATTCTACAGTTTAAAAAATAGAGGTGCTTTCTACTTTAATTCTTATACACAGAAAAGAATGGAAAACTAACAGCTATTATTTTGAATGAATGAAAAACTTCAGTGTTTTCAAGGTTAGTTTCCACTATAAATGCTAACCGATAATGTTAAAACTGGCGAAGTGGTCAAGCCGTTTGACTCATGCTCCGAAGGTCGTGGGTTCGATTCCGGGCCGCGTCCTTCGGTTTACGAGTTAAATATTTAGGAGACTCCTGTGGGTCGTCGCTAAAAGCTATGGAGTTCGTGCTTTGTGCGACGCTTTCCGTGCTGCGGAAAGAGACCGAGCCATATGGGATAAAACCTGGTGCAATGAAGTCGACCCTTGCAACTTTTAAGCTACTTTAAGCAATAAATATAAACTTTGTGACAGCTGGATTCTACTCTAGTTTTAGTTATCAAACAAATGAAAATTACAACTATCAACACTCACAAATTCTAATAGAAAAAAAAAAGTAACGTAAACAAAATGATACAAAGGATCTCTTCATTGAGTAAAAACTTCAATTTATGAAAAATGAAAAAAAAAAACCAAAAACATATTGCACAGGTGGGGAATCGAACCACGGTCTCCTGCGTTACAGGCGGAGATACTTACCATTATGCATAGACGACACGACAAAATGTTAACAAAAATATGTCATGTAGTCAGAAACATGTCCCGATGATGTTGCGTATGTCACGTGACTTGCCTTTGACCCATTGAGGCTCTGTAAGGGATACTTATTCACTGCAGAATCAACTTTTCATTTGGGACCGGAATTCGGAAGAGTGCCTAAATTTTTAGTTCTAACTGTCCCACTCCATAATTTATTCAGTTTTAATTTTTGAAGAGCAATAGATATTCTGAAGTAACATACAATTGTATGAATATGTTCCATTACATTCACATAATTGTATGATACTTCAGATTACTTACTTATCTGTTTACATTTTACTTGACATTCCTATGAAGTGTTTACTCTCTGTATGTTTCAGAAACACATCCTTGTTTCCAGAGTTGTTGATCCCTCTTTACACAAGAACAGACATTCATAAATGGAGAATAAGTTGGCATATGGTAACATAGATGTGAAATACGAGCCGTCGGATGAACTGTGGTAGGACCAGAGTCACGGATCCAGCACAATGTTGGACAAGGCAGATTGTTGCAGCATTCAAGAAATAGTCATTCACAGTAACATAGAATCAGAAATGGCTGTGAGCAATAACATAGAATCAGCAGTGGCTGTGAACACAGTTGAGAGATCTTACAAGTGTGATGATTGTGGTGCTTCATTCGGGCAAATTGGCAGTTTGAAATATCACATGAGAATACATACAGGAGAGAAACCTTACAAGTGTGATAATTGTGGTGTTGCTTTTACTAGACCTGATGAGCTGAAATACCACAAGATAATACATACAGGAGAGAATCCTTACAAGTGTGATGATTGTGGTGCTGCTTTTTCTAGAGCTCGCAATCTGAAGCGCCACAAGAAAACACATACAGGAGAGAAGCCTTACAAGTGCCATGATTGTGGCGCTGCATTTTCTAGAGCTGATTATATGCTGTACCACAAGAAAACACAACATACAGGAGATAAACCTTACAAGTGTGATGATTGTTGTGCTGCTTTTGGTAGACCTTCTGAGCTGAAATACCACAAGAGAACACATACAGGAGAGAAACCGTACAAGTGTGATGATTGTGGTGTTTCTTTTGCTTTAGCAGGCTATTTAACACCTCACATGACAACACATACAGGAGAGAATCCTTACAAGTGTGATGATTGTGGAGCTGCTTTTGCTAGACCTGTCGATCTAAAATACCACAAGAGAACACATACAGGAGAGAAACCTTACAAGTGTGATGATTGTTGTGCTACTTTTGCTAGACCTGATGAGCTAAAATACCATAAGAGAACACATACGGTAGAGAAACCTTACAAGTGTGATGATTGTGGGGCTGCTTTTGCTAGACTTGACAAGCTGAAACACCACATGAGAAAACACACAGGAGAGAAACCTTACAAGTGTGATGATTGTGACGCTGTATTTTCTAGTGCCGTTGGTCTGTGGTCCCACAAGAAAAAACATACAGGAGAGAAACTTTACAAGTGTGATGATTGTGGCGCTGTACTTTACACTGCCAGTGGTCTAAGGTACCACAAGAGAACGCATACAGGAGAGAAACCTTACAAGTGTGATGATTGTGGCGCTGCATTTTCTGGTGCCGGTGGTCTGGAGTACCACAAGAGAACACACACAGGAGAGAAACCATATATTTGCGCTGATTGTGGTGCTGCTTTTTCTAGAGCTGACAGTCTTACTGTTCACAAGACAACACATACAGGAGAGAAACCTCACTTGTGTGATATCTGTGGTGCTTCGTTTACTAATGCTAATAATTTAAGGATGCACAAGAGGACACATACAGGAGAGAAACCTTACATGTGTGATGATTGTGGTGTTGCTTTTGTTAGACCTGTCGAGCTAAAATATCACAAGAGAACACACACAGGAGAGAAACCTTACAAGTGTGGTGATTGTGGGGCTGTATTTTCTAGATCTGATAATCTGCTGTACCATAAGAGAACACATACAGGAGAGAAACCTTACAAGTGTGATGATTGTGGGGCTGTATTTTCTAGAACTGATCATCTGCTGTACCATAAGAGGCAACATACAGGAGAGAAACCTTGGAAGTGTGATGATTGTGGTGCTGCTTTCACCAGACCTGCCATGCTGAAACACCACAAAAGAAAACATACCTTACATGTGTGATGATTGTTGAGCTGCCTTTGCTAGACCTGACAATCTGAAGTGCCACATGAAAATGCATACAGGACAAAAGCGATAAATGTTTGGTGATTGTGTTGCATGTTTAACACAATAATGCCATCTGAAGAACCTGAAAATAAATCACATGAGAGGAATTTTCCCTTTCTAAGAAACTCATGAGATCTCATTTAGGAGAAAAACCTTACTGTTGTGGTCGTTATGGTGCAGGAAAACTAAGTAAAAGACTGAGGGAAAAAGAACAAGGGGAAGACAGAGAAGTAAATATCTTTAAGACTTGGTCATCTGGCATAAACCAGACAAAAACACAGAGCTGATCCATGACTCTGGTGATAGTGTGAGATGGTGAAACATGACCGCCAACACTTATCTACATGGCACATGATGACGATGATCCACGACTCTGGTGATAGTGTGAGATGGTGAAACATGACCTCCAACACTTATCTACATGGCACATGATGATGATGATCCATGACTCTGGTGATTGTGTGAGATGTGAAACATGACCTCCAACACTTATCTACATGGCACATGATGATGATGATCCATGACTCTGGTGATAGTGTGAGATGGTGAAACATGACCTCCAACACTTATCTACATGGCGCATGATGATGATGATCCATGACTCTGGTGATAGTGTGAGATGGTGAAACATGACCGCCAACGCTTATTTACATGGCACATGATGATGATGATCCATGACTCTGGTGATAGTGTGAGATGGTGAAACATGACCTCCCACACTGATCTACATGGCACATGATGATGATGATCTGCCGTCTGCCTTTGCTTCCCATGAAATTGCCAAGTGTCCATTTAGGCTGGGTTCAACTGGAGGTCAAGGCCAGTTTGACAAAATATTCAAAATATAATGCAAGACGTAGCACATGCCTGAACATACTACATATCCCCAGCCTACATAAAGGCTTACATACAACAAGGCTAGCGTAAACTGCAGCACAGCCTCAGAACTTCCACAGGAAATCACAGGCAGCACCACCCACGTTTGTACAACTACAAACAATTTAAATACTGTCTCATGACAGACTAGAGGTCACCATAAAAAACATACATAAACATACCAATAATACAATCTTCCCTGTCCTATTGTATTTTTGAAGAAATGCTTTTTTCATATTCTCATGCGGTGTCAATGTCTGTATTGATGTTGTTCAGTTCAGTTATCAGTTGGGGTATCTTCATTGCACTCCGGACATGTCCATAGGTGCTCAGATCCTTCCCCTCCCCCCCCCCCCCCCCCCCAGCATATGCATCAGCGCCCGGTGGCTAATAGTGCCAGTTCTGTGTTGGTTGACGAGGCTCTTTGTTTTCCCGATGTACCTCTCGCGTCTGGCTGTGCCGATTCTTACTCCCAGGTCTTTCATCCTGGACAGCGATGTGGAATCACTGACGTCAAAGTTCTCTGTTCTCGCCATATCTTTAAGGACGTTAATAACATCGGCACGATCCATGGGCTGGCCATCTACAGGGGGTGCAGAGCCAGCCAGTTTGTCAGCTCGTTCATTTCCCTCGACTCCCGCATGTCCCGGGACGAAGATGAAGGTGACTTTATGGACAACAGACTTCCGCAGCGATTCAGTCCACTGTCTACGTACAGATCCAGCTTCGACCTTCTGAATCATGCTCATTGAATCACTTAGTACACACACGTTGGTATAATGCTGTGATTCCAGCCATATGAAAGCCTGTGTAACTGCCATCACCTCCATCGTCATGCTGCTCGTGGTCATAGAGTGGGCACCATTGGATTCTTGAACGGTTCGGCCCGCTGTACGGGCTGTAAATGCCCACGCACTTCTCAGCTGCTTTACAACAGATCCATCTGTATAGATGAGCACTTCGGGGCTATCTGAGTGTTCATAGATGAGCGCGTTAACCTCTGCATTGACAGCGGCAGGGTTCTGCTCTCTGCACCGTCTGTTGAGTGTGATAATGCAGGAAAAAGTGCACTTAAAAGCTGGAGGCACCGGCACCCATTCCTTGCCGGGGTTGATACTGGTAAGACTGCAGACCTGTCTGACGACATCTTCCGCCCGACCCATCCATGATTTGCCCCTCTTTAGCCTGTCACCCTTTTCTCTGAATATAGCGTCATGCAGAGGGTGCTGCTCATCTGCACTTATTTTTAAGTATGCACGAGCTCTCCAGATCTTGATCCTCTGTTCCATTGTCGGGAAGTCAAGGAGGTATCTCATTGCTACACAGCTGGTGTCTCTCGTGCAGCCCAAAATGATGCGCATGGCTTCGTTTTGTACCTTTTCAAGTCTTCCAATTTGTGTAGGGCTGACAGTGAGGATGGCCAGGGCATACTCGATTGATGTTGTTGATAAAGACTAATCTAATAAGTGATATATGAATGAAATAATGTATTAAAAGCATGAGACAAGAAGAGCAGAATGTCAGGTGAGCCTACATGACAAATTTGTAAGCCTCTGAAAATAAACTGCTTGATTGTTTGTTCATTCTTTAGTCCTCTCAATCTCCTCTCTCATCATGTTCTTCTTGTACCTTGCGGTGTCTAGGTGAAGTATAAATAACTGGAGGGTGCCCACTTATGGGCTTCATTTATCGATATTCTCATGAACACTGTTATTCCCTGTGTTCTGCTTCCATCTGGTCTGTACATCATTGCTTGTTGTGGTCTGCTGTTGACTGGTAACCTACTTGCATGGCCAAATCATTTGACTTTCTGCCTTCTAATAAAATCTAGCACAGCTATAACCCCCCATTTTAGTCCTGATTTCTTCATTTCTGATCTTTTTTCTTCTTGATAAATTGAGTATTCTTCTCAGGAATCTCATTTCTGTTGTTGTGATTGTTCTTTTCTTTTTCATTTCTCTGTCATTGTCCAAGTTTGACATTGGTAACATAGAGTTGGTACGAAGATTGTGTTGTAAAGTGCTTTCCTAGTAGTTATTGATACACGTTTGTTCTTTAGTATTGGTGCCATTTGTCCAATGAGTTGGTTTGCCTTATTGCATCTATTTTCGATCTCGTCTTCTGAGTTGACATTTGATGATATTATACTTCCTAGGTACTTGATACTCTTACTTGTTTCAAGGGATGTTCGTTTAGGTAAATTCATGTTGTTCCTTCTTCTATAGTTACAGTCATTACCTCTGTTTTACTTGTGCTAATTTGCATGTGGTCTTGTGATTCAGCTTCTGATTTTACTATTAGTGCTTGGTCGTCCGCAAACAGGAGTTCTTTAATGGTGTAATTTACAGATGGTTCTTCTTCTGTGTTCTTTTGTTGCTGTGTTCTTGCGGTCTCTCTTTGGCTGGTTGCTTTACATATGTTGTCTATATATGTTATGAACAAGAGAGGGGACAGGACACAACCTTGTCGTACTCCTGATCTTATGGTGAAGGGTTCTGAGTGTCCTCCAGTTGCTCTCACTATGCATTCACTGTTGTTGTATAAGCTTCTACATAGGTTTTTCTTATTTCACTTCTTCTATAGTTACAGTCATTACCTCTGTTTTACTTGTGCTAATTTGCATGTGGTCTTGTGATTCAGCTTCTGATTTTACTATTAGTGCTTGGTCGTCCGCAAACAGGAGTTCTCTAATGGTGGAATTTACAGATGGTTCTTCTTCTGTGTTCTTTTGTTGCTGTGTTCTTGCGGTCTCCCTTTGGCTGGTTGCTTTACATATGTTGTCTATATATGTTATGAACAAGAGAGGGAACAGGACACAACCTTGTCGTACTCCTGATCTTATGGTGAAGGGTTCTGAGTGTCCTCCAGTTGCTCTCACTATGCATTCACTGTTGTTGTATAAGCTTCTACATAGGTTTGTTAGATGTGTACTCACTCCATATTGTTTAAGGATTTCCCACAGCTTGTTTCTATCTACTCTCTCAAATGCCTTTTCTTGTTCAACAAAGGCTAAGTAGAGTGTTTCACTGAATTTGATTGATTTTTCTATAAACTGTCTAAGAGCACAAATGGCATCTGCGCATTCTTTGTTTTTCCTAAATCCAAGTTGTGTTTCACTTAGCTGGGGTTCTATAGTAGTTTGTAATCATTTCTCAAGAATTTTGCTAAATATTTTCCCAGTATCTCTCAAAAGGAAAATGCCCCTGTATTGTGTGCAGTCTCTTTTGCTGCCTTTGTTTTTCCAAATTGGGATAATTATGTCGTTTCCACAGTCTTGTGGTGTCTTTTGTTCTACCCAAACATAGTTGAATAGTCTATGTAGCCATGCTGTTCCTATTTCTCTTGCTGCTTTAATTAGTTCATTTGGTATTTCATCTTGTCCCAGTGAATTGTTCAATGGGGCTAATCTGATGGCTTCTTCTTTTAGTATGTCTGGTTCTAGTTCTTCGGTGGCATCTGTTTCGGTTTTTTGAATTCCTGTGACATCTGATATGTTGAGAAGTTGTTTAAAGTACTGTTTCCATCTTATTAGGATTTGTTTTTGTTCATTTATTGCTTTTCCATTTTCGCTGTTAATTATTTCAGTTGGATCAAAGAGTTCTCCTCTGGTTCTCATTGCACTTATCTTTTTGAAGAAGTTTCTAGTTGCCTCCTTGTAGTTTTTATTTAGGGTTTCTCCTTACTCCTCCCAGTCTTTTTGTTTTTCCCTCTTTACTATTCTATTCACATGACTTCTCACTATCTCCTTACTCCTCCCAGTCTTTTTGTTTTTCCCTCTTTACTATTCTATTCACATGACTTCTCGCTATTCTGTATTCTATGTAATCACATTTGTGTTTGCTGTATTTACAATGCTTGATTTGAACATCTCCCATTCTTATTTCACTGTTTTTCTTTATATATGTAATTTTACAAAGATTTCAGTTAGTTGCTCTGTCAACAGCATCTCATAATCTCAGCGAAATGATGTGCTGAAATTTTTCCTTGGAACTGAAAATAACATTGTGTCCCAGGCTAGCTAAATAAATTGTGAAGTAAAGTTGAGATGTTTATGTTAGCTTTGATAGTTTCTGCTGGAATATTGTCTGAACCATCAGCCTTCCCATCATTCAGAAGATGAATAACTTTTCTAGTTTCTTGGTTAGATGGTTTCTCACGGTTGTTATCAAGCTTCATTTTTTATTTGGGGGCCAGTTTATTTTAACTTTCTGAAATTATTCAGCCCATCTGTTCATTTTATCTGTACTGTTGGTGAGGATTTTCCATTATGTTTATAAGGTAACGTGGTTGGTTATATTTTCCTTCCAATTTCTTTGTGGTGTTGTTGAGCTCTCTGAAGTTTCCTTCACCGCTGCTTCTTCTACCTCTCTTACAAGGCCATCCACACATGTTCTTCCACTCTCACTTCTTGACCAGCTTCTGTATATTTGTCCTGGGCTCTGACATCAGCTGTTCTGATTTGCTATTATTTACATTTGGTGATCTACATGTCCACTATACTTGTACAAATTTCTGTGCTCACCTCATCTACTAACTTTTAAGTGACTACATGTCCACTACACTTTTGCATTGCTTACTTCATCATGTTTGTATCAGTTTTAGAAAATACTATCATATTGAATTGCATGAACATACTCTATGTTGCATATGTGAAATATACTGTTTCCATTTTTGTGTGGATGCTCATGACAAGTTATCAATGTATCAATCCGAAAGTGTTGGAGTGTATATTAGTTTTGAGTGACTGTGTAGAGGAATGTTTTTATATGGGTGTAACTTTAAGTATGATTGAATATGTATTTGGGTGTGAGAGAGAGTGACAGAGAGAATGAATGAGTGGATGACTTAGTGGTTATAGAGTGAGTGTGTGTAACAGTGTCTGTGTGTGAGAGAGAGAGAGAGAATTAGTCTGAGTGAGAAAGGGTGAGTGAAAGATAGAGAGAGTGAGACAGTGATCGAGTTAGTGTGTGTGTATGTGTGTGCTCACGCACATATGTGCGTGTAAGAAAAACAAAGACATTACACATAATCACATACCATGCTATTCATATATTTTATGTATTCTCATCTTTCATATGTTCATTTTTCATGCCACTTGATTTCACCATGTACAGTATGAAATTATTGCACTGTTTTATCATTTTAGCTAGTAATATCCTTTTTGCATTGAATTAATATACTTTAAGATATGCAATGTGTATGTGTGGCAAATTTCCCGTTTTTGGGTGGATGCTCATGACAGTTGTCAATGTATGTATTTGACAGTGTGGAAGTCTGTGTATATTGGTTTGAGTGACTGTGTGAAGTGGGGTGAGTATGTGTGCATGCATTTATGTATGATTGAATATATATATATATACATGGGCCTGAGAGAGAGCGAGTGAGCGTGATTATGTGAATGATTTAATGGGAACAGATAGATTACCAAACAAGGACTTAGTATTGCATAAATTACATTAATAGATTAAATCAATTTGAGGAGAATGAAATATTTGTGGAATGTCAAGCGACATGACTATCTGAACATGATCATTATCGAGGGAGGCATTCTGGGGAAATGAAGAAGAAAACCATGTTGTAGATACATACAAGATGTTGTATGTCAGCAACAGAGTTAAGACATCAGGCTAATGATAGAGAGAAATTTCAAGTCTTCTATGAAAGTGGGGAGAGGGGGAATTATGCACACCCAAGCCACTGGATGATGATGACATTCTTTTATTGTAGAACAAGAACAATAAACTAGAGAATAAACGAGAAATATTATAACTGACTTTATGTGCATACCAATGACATGTTTCCTTTGAATGTCATAGAATATTTAGCTACAATAAATAATTCATGGGTCTAATATATGGGGTGAAGCTATGTGACTGCAGGAGTTGACAGAAGAGGGAGTTTGTAAGTCAGAAGTGCATGGTTTACGAGAGTATCTGAGTATCAGGATCTATGAGTGACTCTGAATTGCTGAGAGTGAACTGTGGAGCTCAGGTGGTCTTGCCCAGTATGTGGGTCAATATACTTCGAATGTGAAGGTTTCAAGCGATTTTCATGGCAGGCACAAAGAACTGTGGTCCAGCTTTGTGTTTGATTATGGTCGATTTTGTTTGCAAGACAATAATCATTATATTAGTGTAATACGTTGCTTGCATTAAAGCTGTCATCTGTTCTGCATGATGTTTAGTAATTTGAAGATAATAATGTTTGTGAATGTTTGATGTACATCATACAGGAATAAAAGAATCTACGTGTCATTTAGATAAAACAACATTGTCGTGTTGTGAATTGCATGGCGCCGTCTGTGTTATATGTTGTATATTGGAGCCGTCTGTGTTATATGTTGTATATTACAGTCAAGTGTAGACATGTAGCCAAGGAATTAGCATGAAGTGTCCAAGGAATTGATGGAGCAGCGTGTGTTGTCACATGTCAGTGTCAATGCTTTACTTGGCTCATTTTAAGTCGTTGGTAGGTTTCGTGATGACAACAAGAGAATGACTGACCAAACACTGACATCCTATATTCCACAAAGATTTTTAGTATGCACTATTTAACAGCAAGTCCTATCACACCGCCAAGTTCTCACCCCTCTGACTCACTGGATGATATGAACACTGTATTCGTATACATGCAGAACAACTTACAGACAGTCAAATGTTTCTAGTGAATTACTTTTCCAGAGTGCCGTTTGGCCCTTCGTGCGTCGCCACACACAGTCGCTAAGTGAAAACGTCAGCTACTCACAAACACACAGAACCCCTGACTTGTTCTTTTCGTGTTGCTGGGTCTGAAATTTTGACTGTATACAGCATCAGAAACTTTGGGAAATCATGAGGACTATGGGCTTTCCATCACATGTAGTACAACTCATAAAAATGCTCTATCTAGACCAACAAGCAGCAGTTAGAATAGATGGTGAGGCATCAGATTGGTTTGACATCAAGCAAGGAGTCCGTCAGGGCTGCGTGCTGTCACCCTATTTGTTTAACATTGTGAGGTTTTTTTGTGGGTTTATAGAGAATTACAGAAGTTCCAATGAGTGAAGTTCTATAAAGTATATCTCTCTATAAAAGATACAGGTTAGTAACAGCAAGTTTTGTCTAGAGGTATTGATATTTATTCTCGCATAACCCTTGTAGAGAAACCATTCAGAATTTTGGCTCATCGAGTACCCCCACTGTGAGAAATTAGACTTAAGTTAAGTTCTACACAGAATTATTTATTGATGATTTCTCTTCTAGGCCATATATATATATATATATATATATATATATATATATATATATATATATATATATATATATATATATATATATATATATATCTTGGCAGTTAGCCACAGTAACCAATGAAAGCAGTTCTCTCATCTTCCAGCTGACTGTGCTCTGGTCGCCAACCTCATGTTTGATCTCTAATTATTTATTTCAAGTGACACAAGACACTTGGACAAATGATCACATTGACAATTGTACCATTGTAGTGAACATAACAACAACTGTATTTTACACTGGTTGAACAAGACAACATGAGAAGATCTTGACAACAGTTGGACAAACATTCACAAAGGAATGATCACACCAACAGATTAGACAAGTCATACATCATGGAAGATACTTGACAACAACCACACAGAACTTTCACAATCTCTGTAACCAACCACAACAGTAGAGTAACAGTCACCATGAAGATGCTTGACAACAGTTGGACAAGACAACCACAGGGACATATATCTCAAAACTGTTCTCTTACAACTAATCTTTTATTAATGTCTGATGAGGTCAAGTGAAGACTCAGGCTTCATTTTCTGCCAACAATTTACATCTCAAATATGTTTATATGCAAATTATAGTGACATTATCTATGAAAACCCAAACACATCACTCATTATCCCCACAGAACATTAACCTAAAACAAACCCTCCTCCTTCACATCTCTACACCATAGGTTATCCTACACCACAACACTGTAATCATGCTATCACTTTTCCAACCGTCAAATGAGGAAAACACATGATAAACATATAGCCGGGCACAAGTATAGGGACCTTCTGCTCCACTGGTCTGTTTACTCATCTCTCATTACTCCAACAAGAGCTGTGCATATGGAACCAATTGACTTTTCCTTTTTTAAGAAAAATCTGCTCCAATATTCATCAGTCATGAATTTGGTGGCATCTGCAAAGACCATGAAGTTAGTCCTGCATGCAGTTCCATTTAGTCACTGGAAGTATGAAGAGTTATGACCACACTTATCAGTGAACTGCTCTCCAACTCATTTCTGACAATGCTCCACAGTCAATCTCCATGCTATTTTTCCTGTCCATGATGAATGATCTCTCAGAGTCACACACTTTCAAAGCATGAGTACCATTGAGATTCATTATGAGAAGTAATGGCTTTGCAATTAAACCAACTTCTATATGTCTGATGAGAGTGGTATAATTCCATATGTCTCTCACTCATTTGTCTTTATCAGAACTTCATTCTTCCCTTCGCCTCTGGAGAATGATAATCCTGTGAGAGTGTATTTAACTGAACACTTTCTCCAACAGCAATCTTGGCATTTGGAACTGGGTTAAAATTTTTGATCATCACCGGAGCAAAAACAATCACTTCCGGGTGAACTGTATAGCAGCCGCTGCTGAACTTAAGACTAAAATCTACTAAGTGCAGATTTGGTTAGCGTTGGACACAGGGTCTACCTTTCCAATAAGCCTCTTGTGTTTGCAGATAGTAGCAATTTCCCATTATATTTCCTTGACTTATATCTGTGGTCTTACCATAGATTTAGAGGTGCACTTATTGGTTGAGATTTCCTCATTCCGTTAGGCCTCTATTTTGTTGTATTGTGAGAAGTGACAGCATTTTCTCTCCTTAGTTGCTCTATTTTCTAACGTTGCAACCGAATTTGTAGATGCAGTTAGACTAACATCCGCTAAGCTAGAATTTCAGGTGGAATTTCCATCTTGTCTTCAGCAACTCTCTAGCTAAATGCTTTTGAGTGGCTGGAGTATCCGTTCTTTCTCTCCCACATGAGCAAAACGTTTACTTTGGCGAATACAAGGCGTTTCTTCTCATCCATAGAGAAGTCCGTCATTATCACAGCTACCCTTGAAGGTGTGTGATTATGTGGGTTAGCTTCTTAGTTACCAATATTGACTGGAATTATTTTTGAAGCAATTTTACTGACTTTTAGGATAAGACTCGCCAGGTTTTATGAATATACCTCGCATCTCAGTAATAATATAAGATTCCACTGCGGAATGCATGGTTCTTATTATATAAAGAGTCGACTGCTGAACTTGCAGAGATCTTTATCTTGAAAGAAGTCAGCTGTTTGAAACTGATCTTTCGTTGTGTATAGAGTGTCAACTGCTGGAGTTGCAGTGATCTCTACCATATAAGAGTTAACTGTTTAAGAACAGTAATCCTTATTAGTCCATTCCATCACAGACTTTGCTCTTGTCTAGAACCGAGCTACATTCCTACCATTTTCTCCGGCAGAAATATCTTCCCATTGAGAATGAAAAAGGAGAAGGACATCAGTTTTTCCAACTTTGTCCTTCCTTTAATCTCCACCATTTTGCAGGCAGAAATGCTTTCTCAACTGAGGACGAATTGACGGCCGACGTCGGAGACGGATCCTGTTTTATCTCTTCATGAAATTTTTCAGGTTGTCCACGTTATGCTCCTAGTCGTATGATACGCCAATGACATCAGGTTGGTTATCCATCGTTTCCTAGACACATACTTTTGCGTACTCTCTCCACTTCCATATGAATGGCTAGGGGTCCAGTTATTTTGATGGCCTTCCTGGAGATTCAATGAGTTCACTCCTAGTGACTTGGATCCTAGTACACCAGAGATCACACCATCGAACAATAGACTAATGTCTTATAGACACCAGACTGTGGTCGGGTCATGAGTGACTGACCATGACATCAGGTAGAATCTTGCCTTCCTCTCGTCCATCACGTATCAAGTACGCTTAAGAATACCACTAAATCAGGAATGGCAAGTGACTGAGTTGATAAGGATGTTTCTTCTGGAGATTCAATCGTGCTCACTTTCTCAGCAGCTTGATCAGGGCTACCGACAAGATTACACAACTGAAGAATAAACCCAACGTCGAATCGACACTGGACAATTAGCCGGTACGAATACTGACTATACTGAGAGAGATGGTTAGTGAGGTGTCTTAATGGTTGCCCAAGTTTTCCATCAGGGTTCACACTCTCTGCTCTCAGTGTTGCCAACATGTTATGGGGACTGAGGAATTAAGTACCCATTATATGATGTGATGCAGTGATATTAAAATGTAAATACACTAATTCCCCTTTCTCCCATGCTAGCCAATAAGTTAGAAAATGGAGTAGGCCCCCTATTTATTCCCTGGATCAAGTGTCTTAATTTATCTCAAGAAAAATCAAATTTATCCTGAAATTAGCTGTCTATGTTATTTAAAAATAATTTGTGTCTTCTGGTTCTCAGGTACCTTTGATACTCATAGTGAACACAGTATGCACAAAATTACACAACATTATTGACAGTCCATTACATCAGCCCATCTTAAACCACAACATTATCATGGGTATAGCAAACATGTTGACCCATAAGATAATTAACATTTTTGTTCAACTACATTGTACAATGTGACATTTGTGAACAGTGATACATGCAATATTACCACCATAGATGAAACAACCACCACCCGAGATTTACTTGTGGGTTTAGACATCTGGACCTTTTGTCCACATTTATGTGACGAGATCCATTACCCACATCATAAAACTCTAAGCAATAGGTTTAATTTTGCGAGAGGTTACTCCCTGATTCTAATACAAACATAGATATTCCCCCACAGGAGTCCCAGACAAGGTATACCCATAGTTTACATCCCGAGTCGTCAGACCTCGTTATGTGAATCCCATAAAAGGTATTCACAGGGTTCAATTAGTGCAAAGAGCACTCAATATGTGATTACCTTGAGGGGTGTTCCCAGAGTTCTAATTGCCTATATTAGTCCACAATATGTGATCCCCTTTTGCAGGTTATTCCCGGGGTCCAGTCGCGGATACGGGTCCACAACAGTGATCACCTTTAGGGGTGTTCCCGGGGTTCAATCGCGGATATGAGGCCCCAACATGTGAGGTTTTTTTGTGGGTTTATAGAGAATTACAGAAGTTCCAATGAGTGAAGTTCTATAAAGTATATCTCTCTATAAAAGATACAGGTTAGTAACAGCAAGTAGTGTCTAGAGGTATTGATATTTATTCTCGCATAACCCTTGTAGAGAAACCATTCAGAATTTTGGCTCATCGAGTACCCCCACTGTGAGAAATTAGACCTAAGTTAAGTTCTACACAGAATTATTTATTGATGATTTCTCTTCTAGGATATATATATATATATATATATATATATATATATATATATATATATATATATATATATATATAGATCTTGGCAGTTAGCCACAGTAACCAATGAAAGCAGTTCTCTCATCTTCCAGCTGACTGTGCTCTGGTCGCCAACCTCATGTTTGATCTCTAATTATTTATTTCAAGTGACACAAGACACTTGGACAAATGATCACATTGACAATTGTACCATTGTAGTGAACATAACAACAACTGTATTTTACACTGGTTGAACAAGACAACATGAGAAGATCTTGACAACAGTTGGACAAACATTCACAAAGGAATGATCACACCAACAGATTAGACAAGTCATACATCATGGAAGATACTTGACAACAACCACACAGAACTTTCACAATCTCTGTAACCAACCACAACAGTAGAGTAACAGTCACCATGAAGATGCTTGACAACAGTTGGACAAGACAACCACAGGGACATATATCTCAAAACTGTTCTCTTACAACTAATCTTTTATTAATGTCTGATGAGGTCAAGTGAAGACTCAGGCTTCATTTTCTGTCAACAATTTACATCTCAAATATGTTTATATGCAAATTATAGTGACATTATCTATGAAAACCCAAACACATCACTCATTATCCCCACAGAACATTAACCTAAAACAAACCCTCCTCCTTCACATCTCTACACCATAGGTTATCCTACACCACAACACTGTAATCATGCTATCACTTTTCCAACCGTCAAATGAGGAAAACACATGATAAACATATAGCCGGGCACAAGTATAGGGACCTTCTGCTCCACTGGTCTGTTTACTCATCTCCCATTACTCCAACAAGAGCTGTGCATATGGAACCAATTGACTCTTCCTTTTTTAAGAAAAATCTGCTCCAATATTCATCAGTCATGAATTTGGTGGCATCTGCAAAGACCATGAAGTTAGTCCTGCATGCAGTTCCATTTAGTCACTGGAAGTATGAAGAGTTATGACCACACTTATCAGTGAACTGCTCTCCAACTCATTTCTGACAATGCTCCACAGTCAATCTCCATGCTATTTTTCCTGTCCATGATGAATGATCTCTCAGAGTCACACACTTTCAAAGCATGAGTACCATTGAGATTCATTATGAGAAGTAATGGCTTTGCAATTAAACCAACTTCTATATGTCTGATGAGAGTGGTATAATTCCATATGTCTCTCACTCATTTGTCTTTATCAGAACTTCATTCTTCCCTTCGCCTCTGGAGAATGATAATCCTGTGAGAGTGTATTTAACTGAACACTTTCTCCAACAGCAATCTTGGCATTTGGAACTGGGTTAAAATTTTTGATCATCACCGGAGCAAAAACAATCACTTCCGGGTGAACTGTATAGCAGCCGCTGCAGAACTTAAGACTAAAATCTACTAAGTGCAGATTTGGTTAGCGTTGGACACAGGGTCTACCTTTCCAATAAGCCTCTTGTGTTTGCAGATAGTAGCAATTTCCCATTATATTTCCTTGACTTATATCTGTGGTCTTACCATAGATTTAGAGGTGCACTTATTGGTTGAGATTTCCTCATTCCGTTAGGCCTCTATTTTGATTTGTTGTGAGAAGTGACAGCATTTTCTCTCCTTAGTTGCTCTATTTTCTAACGTATGCAACCGAATTTGTAGATGCAGTTAGACTAACATCCGCTAAGCTAGAATTTCAGGTGGAATTTCCATCTTGTCTTCAGCAACTCTCTAGCTAAATGCTTTTGAGTGGCTGGAGTATCCGTTCTTTCTCTCCCACATGAGCAAAACGTTTACTTTGGCGAATACAAGGCGTTTCTTCTCATCCATAGAGAAGTCCGTCATTATCACAGCTACCCTTGAAGGTGTGTGATTATGTGGGTTAGCTTCTTAGTTACCAATATTGACTGGAATTATTTTTGAAGCAATTTTACTGACTTTTAGGATAAGACTCGCCAGGTCTTATGAATATACCTCGCATCTCAGTAATAATATAAGATTCCACTGCGGAATGCATGGTTCTTATTATATAAAGAGTCGACTGCTGAACTTGCAGAGATCTTTATCTTGAAAGGAGTCAGCTGTTTGAAACTGATCTTTCGTTGTGTATAGAGTGTCAACTGCTGGAGTTGCAGTGATCTCTACCATATAAGAGTTAACTGTTTAAGAACAGTAATCCTTATTAGTCCATTCCATCACAGACTTTGCTCTTGTCTAGAACCGAGCTACATTCCTACCATTTTCTCCGGCAGAAATATCTTCCCATTGAGAATGAAAAAGGAGAAGGACATCAGTTTTTCCAACTTTGTCCTTCCTTTAATCTCCACCATTTGCAGGCAGAAATGCTTTCTCAACTGAGGATGAATTGACGTCCGACGTCGGAGACGGATCCTGTTTTATCTCTTCATGAAATTTTTCAGGTTGTCCACGTTATGCTCCTAGTCGTATGATACGCCAATGACATCAGGTTGGTTATCCATCGTTTCCTAGACACATACTTTGCGTACGCTCTCCACTTCCATATGAATGGCTAGGGGTCCAGTTATTTTGATGGCCTTCCTGGAGATTCAATGAGTTCACTCCTAGTGACTTGGATCCTAGTACACCAGAGATCACACCATCGAACAATAGACTAATGTCTTATAGACACCAGACTGTGGTCGGGTCATGAGTGACTGACCATGACATCAGGTAGAATCTTCCCTTCATCTCGTCCATCACGTATCAAGTACGCTTAAGAATACCACTAAATCAGGAATGGCAAGTGACTGAGTTGATAAGGATGTTTCTCCTAGGAGATTCAATCGTGCTCACTTTCTCAGCAGCTTGATCAGGGCTACCGACAAGATTACACAACTGAAGAATAAACCCAACGTCGAATCGACACTGGACAATAGCCGGTACGAATACTGACTATACTGAGAGAGATGGTTAGTGAGGTGTCTTAATGGTTGCCCAAGTTTTCCATCAGGGTTCACACTCTCTGCTCTCAGTGTTGCCAACATGTTATGGGGACTGAGGAATTAAGTACCCATTATATGATGTGATGCAGTGATATTAAAATGTAAATACACTAATTCCCCTTTCTCCCATGCTAGCCAATAAGTTAGAAAATGGAGTAGGCCCCCTATTTATTCCCTGGATCAAGTGTCTTAATTTATCTCAAGAAAAATCAAATTTATCCTGAAATTAGCTGTCTATGTTATTTAAAAATAATTTGTGTCTTCTGGTTCTCAGGTACCTTTGATACTCATAGTGAACACAGTATGCACAAAATTACACAACATTATTGACAGTCCATTACATCAGCCCATCTTGAAACCACAACATTATCATGGGTATATCAAACATGTTGACCCATAAGATAATTAACATTTTTGTTCAACTACATTGTACAATGTGACATTTGTGAACAGTGATACATGCAATATTACCACCATTGATGAAACAACCACCACCCGAGATTTACTTGTGGGTTTAGACATCTGGACCTTTTGTCCACATTTATGTGACGAGATCCATTACCCACATCATAAAACTCTAAGCAATAGGTTTAATTTTGCGAGAGGTTACTCCCTGATTCTAATACAAACATAGATATTCCCCCACAGGAGTCCCAGACAAGGTATACCCATAGTTTACATCCCGAGTCGTCAGACCTCGTTATGTGAATCCCATAAAAGGTATTCCAGGGTTCAATTAGTGCAAAGAGCACTCAATATGTGATTACCTTGAGGGGTGTTCCCAGAGTTCTAATTGCCTATATTAGTCCACAATATGTGATCCCCTTTAGCAGGTTATTCCCGGGGTCCAGTCGCGGATACGGGTCCACAACAGTGATCACCTTTAGGGGTGTTCCCGGGGTTCAATCGCGGATATGAGGCCCCAACATGTGAGGTTTTTTTGTGGGTTTATAGAGAATTACAGAAGTTCCAATGAGTGAAGTTCTATAAAGTATATCTCTCTATAAAAGATACAGGTTAGTAACAGCAAGTAGTTGTCTAGAGGTATTGATATTTATTCTCGCATAACCCTTGTAGAGAAACCATTCAGAATTTTGGCTCATCGAGTACCCCCACTGTGAGAAATTAGACCTAAGTTAAGTTCTACACAGAATTATTTATTGATGATTTCTCTTCTAGGCATATATATATATATATATATATATATATATATATATATATATATATATATATATATATATATATATATATATATATATATATATATATATAGATCTTGGCAGTTAGCCACAGTAACCAATGAAAGCAGTTCTCTCATCTTCCAGCTGACTGTGCTCTGGTCGCCAACCTCATGTTTGATCTCTAATTATTTATTTCAAGTGACACAAGACACTTGGACAAATGATCACATTGACAATTGTACCATTGTAGTGAACATAACAACAACTGTATTTTACACTGGTTGAACAAGACAACATGAGAAGATCTTGACAACAGTTGGACAAACATTCACAAAGGAATGATCACACCAACAGATTAGACAAGTCATACATCATGGAAGATACTTGACAACAACCACACAGAACTTTCACAATCTCTGTAACCAACCACAACAGTAGAGTAACAGTCACCATGAAGATGCTTGACAACAGTTGGACAAGACAACCACAGGGACATATATCTCAAAACTGTTCTCTTACAACTAATCTTTATTAATGTCTGATGAGGTCAAGTGAAGACTCAGGCTTCATTTTCTGCCAACAATTTACATCTCAAATATGTTTATATGCAAATTATAGTGACATTATCTATGAAAACCCAAACACATCACTCATTATCCCCACAGAACATTAACCTAAAACAAACCCTCCTCCTTCACATCTCTACACCATAGGTTATCCTACACCACAACACTGTAATCATGCTATCACTTTTCCAACCGTCAAATGAGGAAAACACATGATAAACATATAGCCGGGCACAAGTATAGGGACCTTCTGCTCCACTGGTCTGTTTACTCATCTCCCATTACTCCAACAAGAGCTGTGCATATGGAACCAATTGACTCTTCCTTTTTTAAGAAAAATCTGCTCCAATATTCATCAGTCATGAATTTGGTGGCATCTGCAAAGACCATGAAGTTAGTCCTGCATGCAGTTCCATTTAGTCACTGGAAGTATGAAGAGTTATGACCACACTTATCAGTGAACTGCTCTCCAACTCATTTCTGACAATGCTCCACAGTCAATCTCCATGCTATTTTTCCTGTCCATGATGAATGATCTCTCAGAGTCACACACTTTCAAAGCATGAGTACCATTGAGATTCATTATGAGAAGTAATGGCTTTGCAATTAAACCAACTTCTATATGTCTGATGAGAGTGGTATAATTCCATATGTCTCTCACTCATTTGTCTTTATCAGAACTTCATTCTTCCCTTCGCCTCTGGAGAATGATAATCCTGTGAGAGTTTATTTAACTGAACACTTTCTCCAACAGTAATCTTGGCATTTGGAACTGGGTTAAAATTTTTGATCATCACCGGAGCAAAAACAATCACTTCCGGGTGAACTGTATAGCAGCCGCTGCAGAACTTAAGACTAAAATCTACTAAGTGCAGATTTGGTTAGCGTTGGACACAGGGTCTACCTTTCCAATAAGCCTCTTGTGTTTGCAGATAGTAGCAATTTCCCATTATTTTTCCTTGACTTATATCTGTGGTCTTACCATAGATTTAGAGGTGCACTTATTGGTTGAGATTTCCTCATTCCGTTAGGCCTCTATTTTGTTGTATTGTGAGAAGTGACAGCATTTTCTCTCCTTAGTTGCTCTATTTTCTAACGTTGCAACCGAATTTGTAGATGCAGTTAGACTAACATCCGCTAAGCTAGAATTTCAGGTGGAATTTCCATCTTGTCTTCAGCAACTCTCTAGCTAAATGCTTTTGAGTGGCTGGAGTATCCGTTCTTTCTCTCCCACATGAGCAAAACGTTTACTTTGGCGAATACAAGGCGTTTCTTCTCATCCATAGAGAAGTCCGTCATTATCACAGCTACCCTTGAAGGTGTGTGATTATGTGGGTTAGCTTCTTAGTTACCAATATTGACTGGAATTATTTTTGAAGCAATTTTACTGACTTTTAGGATAAGACTCGCCAGGTCTTATGAATATACCTCGCATCTCAGTAATAATATAAGATTCCACTGCGGAATGCATGGTTCTTATTATATAAAGAGTCGACTGCTGAACTTGCAGAGATCTTTATCTTGAAAGGAGTCAGCTGTTTGAAACTGATCTTTCGTTGTGTATAGAGTGTCAACTGCTGGAGTTGCAGTGATCTCTACCATATAAGAGTTAACTGTTTAAGAACAGTAATCCTTATTAGTCCATTCCATCACAGACTTTGCTCTTGTCTAGAACCGAGCTACATTCCTACCATTTTCTCCGGCAGAAATATCTTCCCATTGAGAATGAAAAAGGAGAAGGACATCAGTTTTTCCAACTTTGTCCTTCCTTTAATCTCCACCATTTTGCAGGCAGAAATGCTTTCTCAACTGAGGATGAATTGACGGCCGACGTCGGAGACGGATCCTGTTTTATCTCTTCATGAAATTTTTCAGGTTGTCCACGTTATGCTCCTAGTCGTATGATACGCCAATGACATCAGGTTGGTTATCCATCGTTTCCTAGACACATACTTTTGCGTACTCTCTCCACTTCCATATGAATGGCTAGGGGTCCAGTTATTTTGATGGCCTTCCTGGAGATTCAGTGAGTTCACTCCTAGTGACTTGGATCCTAGTACACCAGAGATCACACCATCGAACAATAGACTAATGTCTTATAGACACCAGACTGTGGTCGGGTCATGAGTGACTGACCATGACATCAGGTAGAATCTTGCCTTCCTCTCGTCCATCACGTATCAAGTACGCTTAAGAATACCACTAAATCAGGAATGGCAAGTGACTGAGTTGATAAGGATGTTTCTCCTAGAGATTCAATCGTGCTCACTTTCTCAGCAGCTTGATCAGGGCTACCGACAAGATTACACAACTGAAGAATAAACCCAACGTCGAATCGACACTGGACAATAGCCGGTACGAATACTGACTATACTGAGAGAGATGGTTAGTGAGGTGTCTTAATGGTTGCCCAAGTTTTCCATCAGGGTTCACACTCTCTGCTCTCAGTGTTGCCAACATGTTATGGGGACTGAGGAATTAAGTACCCATTATATGATGTGATGCAGTGATATTAAAATGTAAATACACTAATTCCCCTTTCTCCCATGCTAGCCAATAAGTTAGAAAATGGAGTAGGCCCCCTATTTATTCCCTGGATCAAGTGTCTTAATTTATCTCAAGAAAAATCAAATTTATCCTGAAATTAGCTGTCTATGTTATTTAAAAATAATTTGTGTCTTCTGGTTCTCAGGTACCTTTGATACTCATAGTGAACACAGTATGCACAAAATTACACAACATTATTGACAGTCCATTACATCAGCCCATCTTAAACCACAACATTATCATGGGTATAGCAAACATGTTGACCCATAAGATAATTAACATTTTTGTTCAACTACATTGTACAATGTGACATTTGTGAACAGTGATACATGCAATATTACCACCATTGATGAAACAACCACCACCCGAGATTTACTTGTGGGTTTAGACATCTGGACCTTTTGTCCACATTTATGTGACGAGATCCATTACCCACATCATAAAACTCTAAGCAATAGGTTTAATTTTGCGAGAGGTTACTCCCTGATTCTAATACAAACATAGATATTCCCCCACAGGAGTCCCAGGCAAGGTATACCCATAGTTTACATCCCGAGTCGTCAGACCTCGTTATGTGAATCCCATAAAAGGTATTCCCAGGGTTCAATTAGTGCAAAGAGCACTCAATATGTGATTACCTTGAGGGGTGTTCCCAGAGTTCTAATTGCCTATATTAGTCCACAATATGTGATCCCCTTTTGCAGGTTATTCCCGGGGTCCAGTCGCGGATACGGGTCCACAACAGTGATCACCTTTAGGGGTGTTCCCGGGGTTCAATCGCGGATATGAGGCCCCAACATGTGAGGTTTTTTTGTGGGTTTATAGAGAATTACAGAAGTTCCAATGAGTGAAGTTCTATAAAGTATATCTCTCTATAAAAGATACAGGTTAGTAACAGCAAGTAGTGTCTAGAGGTATTGATATTTATTCTCGCATAACCCTTGTAGAGAAACCATTCAGAATTTTGGCTCATCGAGTACCCCCACTGTGAGAAATTAGACCTAAGTTAAGTTCTACACAGAATTATTTATTGATGATTTCTCTTCTAGGCCATATATATATATATATATATATATATATATATATATATATATATATATATATATATATATATATATATATATATATATATATATATATAGATCTTGGCAGTTAGCCACAGTAACCAATGAAAGCAGTTCTCTCATCTTCCAGCTGACTGTGCTCTGGTCGCCAACCTCATGTTTGATCTCTAATTATTTATTTCAAGTGACACAAGACACTTGGACAAATGATCACATTGACAATTGTACCATTGTAGTGAACATAACAACAACTGTATTTTACACTGGTTGAACAAGACAACATGAGAAGATCTTGACAACAGTTGGACAAACATTCACAAAGGAATGATCACACCAACAGATTAGACAAGTCATACATCATGGAAGATACTTGACAACAACCACACAGAACTTTCACAATCTCTGTAACCAACCACAACAGTAGAGTAACAGTCACCATGAAGATGCTTGACACCAGTTGGACAAGACAACCACAGGGACATATATCTCAAAACTGTTCTCTTACAACTAATCTTTTATTAATGTCTGATGAGGTCAAGTGAAGACTCAGGCTTCATATTCTGCCAACAATTTACATCTCAAATATGTTTATATGCAAATTATAGTGACATTATCTATGAAAACCCAAACACATCACTCAATTATCCCCACAGAAACATTAATCTAAAACAAACCCTCCTCCTTCACATCTCTACTACATCAAGATATCCTACACCACAACACTTTAATCATGCTATCACTTTTCCAACCGTCAAATGAGGAAAACACATGATAAACCTATAGCCGGGCACAAGTATAGGGACCTTCTGCTCCACTGGTCTGTTTAATCCTTTTAGCACCTATGATGGTGTTGGACAGCTCAGGTTGCAGTTCTCCCATAATGTTTCTCCAGTTCAGGCTATTCCCCACTTTGACTAGTCCGAAGCAAGTGACAAACATGTCCTTCCGAAGGGTGAGTAGACTGTTCGCAAAGTTGATAGTTTGGGATTAGTTTTACTTTTCAGTAGATGAAGATCTAAAAACTATTATGTCCCATCATTCTTCTCTGTCAGTCTATCTCCCACAAAAGGTTTTGATGTAACTAAATCACCACACCTAATTATCACTAATCCATTTTTGAGAATTTGCTCTATGTATTAACTTCTGCTCCTTTAGCTTTCAGCCAATATTAATAATAAGCTGTGATATAGTCTGCTCCAAGTGCACCTTTAATGTCCACTCTTAGCCAGTAGTGACATGCTGAAGACCAGGTAATCTCTCCTCTTAAGGTTTCTTCTTGAATTTATCTTGAAGATATAGCCTGGGGCTTTTACAAAATTGGAGAGTATCCCTGTTTTAGGCTTTTAATCAAGACTTTTCTTCAGTGCCATCTGTATAGGCCAGAATTAGTGGATTCAGGCTGACCATTTGCAACCTGTTGTTCATGTGGTACTTTATGGAGTCTTATTTTTCAGCTGGAGTTGAAGCTAGAGCTCAGGACTTCCCTGGAGTTGTCCTGGTAATTGAAAGGCCTCCCCCATCTTCCTCATTCTCTGTTAATAAACAAAGGCACAACATGTGTTTTACATCTATTGAACCATTGTCACAGTTATACAGTACTATCACAGATTCAGAGAGGAATGGGAGGGGAAAAGGAGTGTGATATTCGAACACCCGCCTCTCACTGATGATGAAGTGCAATTTTAATTTGGGGGTTTGGGGTGATATCCTTTCTCCAGGTTCATCCCCAAAACCGTGAAGTCATAGGCACATACTCCTAATCAGAGGCAGCTTCACACAATTATCTTGTAAATTCTCACAATAAGTAGATCACAGGGACCGGTGTACCATGAGAACAGACAGTGTGATTAAGCACCAAGAAGTAGGCATTGTATGGCAGAAATCATGCACTAGAATTGCCTTCACATGTGGAATACACATAATGAAAGAAAACATGAATTTTCCCTGACAAATAGCATGAGCCTTCCCATGTATTCAGCTGACAGACACTGTAGGTTATGCCACATATTGCTCCTCATTGGAATGTAGCTCATATAAACCTAAACTATTGTTGCAAAGGACCAGTGCATAACGTCAAAGAGAAACTTGCATCCCAGGCAACTCTTTATGAGTGCTTTTGACAATTTTCCTGATCGTAATACTGTCACTAGACATTACATGGACTTTGTAATTTCTAAAGTGCAATGCAGTCCTGCAAACATGGATATAATAAGCGTCTTTACTTTTACAAATATGAGAAGTTAATTATATAATTATCATCTCATTCACTCAAACATTCTCAGCCATTATAAGGGAGAAATTACATGCAGTATATAGCATCACACATTCTGAAACAAAGCTGCCAAAGGTAACTCTCAAGAGCAAGGTACAGTTTGGTTAAGAATGGTCATGATAGGCACTCAACGAATGTTCAGAGCGCACAAAGGTTTTGCCATATGCATTGAGCGTGGTTTACAGTCATAAGCATATGCAAATCATCAAATCAGACAGACAATAGACATGGTAAGAATGTTTCACTGCGGTAGACATGACAGGTTTTGAGCGGCAGTTTTAGAGTCACTGTACCGAAGTCCTGTCTTCTTTTTACATTTTCTCAAGAAAATACTCGGCCATTCGTCTCTCTCTCACTTCATCAGGTTTACACATAACATATTAAATGATTTAGGTACCTGGAGTGCAGATGACCACATCCTAAAGAATGCTTTTGGGCAAATTTTACCACTGCATCTTGAACACGTCCTTACGGGATGGAATCAAGGCTTCGACTGGCGGGCTAATTATGTATTAAGGAGCGTTACCAGCCCAAGGGTTACCCAATCAAATTGAGTCCCCACCATTCATCTACCCTCTCTCGATCTAGAATCTACGATTCTATTTTTAGTTAGGGTATCACGACGGCTTACGTGGTTAACTACTGAGTATTGAGAAATGAAAATGGACTGGGGATGCGAACGTCTGAAGACATCATGCTACAAACCTGTACGCCGAAAATATAATGAGAAATGTAAGAGATTATATAAACAGGGAGCTATATGATGCCCTAAATATCGGCGGTCATGACATACCAGAGATTCGATATGCTGATGATACAGTATTACTATCCACAACACAGAATGGCATAGAAAACCTAATAGTTAATATTAATAGCCTCAACCCAATTGAATAGTGAAAATCACAACTTATATCTTAACATAGCAAAAACAAAAATAATTCATACTGATAAAACTACTATGGAGAAAGAAATATACATTAGTGGTGGAAAATTTTGAATATCTTGGGTCATTGATTACCAATAACGGTGACACAATGAAAGAAATTAAACGGCGACTATCCATTGCTCTTCAAAGACTAAAACAGATGAATAAATTACGGAGTAGGACAGACAGAACTACAAAAATTAGATTTTTAAGAGCATGCATCTTTCCCATTGCAACATACGCCTGTGAGACATGGACACTTACTAAACAAGCTGAACAGTGCATAAACGCCTTTGAATATAAATGTTATCGACGAGTTCTAAGAATATCTTGGGTAAAGAAAAGAACAAATGCATCCATACTTCAAGAGTTGAATATTGAGGAGGGATGGCTATTAAAGACGATAAAACAAAGAAAATTGAAGTATTTTGGTCACTTGAAACGTCACGAAGGTTTGGAGAGAACAATAATGGAAGGGTATATGCTGGGAAGAGAGGAAGAGGAAGGCCAAAGAGAAGATGGGTGCAGGATGTGGCGGATGATCTCCCGATGGGTGTATCAGACGCGGGACATCTTGCTTGTGATCGAGAAGCTTTCCGGAAGGTTGTTATGGGAGCGAGGTTCTGCAAAGGACATGCTACTGAATGAATGAATGAATGGGTCTGAAATTGATCACTGATTGACTTCATGTTGCGAATGTGAAGATAGTGTAGATGAATTTTATAATGGCATAGAGTCTGCTTTAAAGAAATGTTAAAATTCAGAAATAAACATCATAATAAGGGACTTCAATGCAAAAGTAGGAAATCAAGGTGATAGATACACAGTAGGAAACTATGGTTTATGAGAGAGAAATGAAAGAGGATACAGACTTGTAGAGTGGGCAAAAGGGCAGGAAATTATTGTAGGAAACACCTGGTTTAAGCAACACCCTAGAAGATTATGGAAATGGAGAAGTCCTGTTAGCAGGACTAGAAACCAGATTGATTACATTTTGATTAGCAGAAGATTTAGGAATGCGCTAACAATCGCAAAAACAGTTCCCAGTGCTGATTGTTATGGTGACCACAGATTACTTACAGGAACATTGAGGATAAAGTTAAAGAAAATCAAGTATATAAAAGGAAACACTAAATATGATTTGTGTACACTGAGTAACGACAAGGAAATGCAAAACAAATTCAACATAGAAGTACAGAACAAATTTGATATATTGTCTGATCTAGAGATCCTGTTCCAGGATGTGGATGCTCAATTGGAAATGTTGAAGAATTCAATCAGTTTGGCTGCAGAAACAACTATTACAAATTAAAAAAAGGTGGGTCGTAAGAAATGGATGACCAAAGAAATTTTACAACTAATTGAAACAAGACTCAACAAAAATAATTATGCCAAATATGAAGAAATTCACAGACAAGTCGGAATATTATGTAAGGAGGCAAAAGATGCATAGCGTGAAAAAAGATTGCTTAGAAATTGAAAAACAACGCAACAGTCAAAATACCAAATTAATGCACAACATAATTCAGGAACTTACTAATAAAAGAACAAGAACATCAGCAGGCTGTCTAAAAACATAAGATGGCAAAATCATAATAGAAAAAGATCAGAGTCTACATGTATGGACAGATTATGTGAAACACCTTTATGATAACAGAGACGAACAGTATGATATTAGATTTAATAATGAAGGACCGCCAATTTTGGAGATGGAGGTTCGAAATGTTCTTAAGCATATGAAAGCTGGCAAGGCCCCCGGTGCAGATAACATCACAACAGAAATGATTAAAGCTTTAGAAGAATTTGGACTAGATCAAGTCACCAGACTGCTGAACACATTATATGATACTGGAGATATACCTCCTGAATTATGTAACTCTATATTTATTGCAATCCCAAAGAAATCAGGAACCTTGGAATGTGATCAACATAGAACAATTAGTATAATGAGTCACATCACAAAGATTTTGCTAAGAATTATCATTCAAAGAATGAGGAAGAAGATACAACCTGAAATAGGGAAAGAACAATGCGGGTTTGTAGAAGGAAAGGGTACAGTAAATGCTGTGTATATGCTGCGAACAGTTATTGAACGTGCTTTAAAAGTAAACAAGGATATACATCTTTGCTTTATTGACTATACAAAGGCTTTCGATAGAGTAAGACATTTCGACATGGTAGATATGCTTGCAGATCTACAAATTGATGGGAAAGACATTAGACTTATAAAAAACATATATTGGAAACAACAAGCTGCCATAAGGATTGATAATGAAGTGGGACATTATCAGCCTATTAAGAGATGTGTTAGGCAGGGATGTGTAATGTCTACAGATCTTTTATCCCTATAGAATTAACATAATTTCAGAAATGTAGAACGGTTTTAGGTCAAGATGGCGAGACGTGTTTCTTTCTAGCTCGGCTTAAAACGGTTGATCGGCGGTCCGACAAACCACCATCGTAAAATTTCCCGTTGTTTCAGAACCAGATTTCTGGCTCTAAATGTTATGTTGCTTCGCTGAAATTTGTTGAATTCCAAGGATATTTCACATTGGCTATTGGAACGTTAAAATCCAACCCACGTGTAGAGAAGGCTCATTCAATGGCCAAGTAAATATCCAAGATCTACAACAGATAGCAGCGAACCGCCAGGCATGGAGAGACAGGACTTCTGCCCTATGCGCCGCCTTAGGCTCAAGAGGAAAGACTAACTAACTAAGAAGATATAAATGGAATCAGCATTGGAGGACGAAACATCAAAACATTAGATATGCAGATGATATAGTATTGATTGCAGACAATGAGCAGGATCTGCAACAATTAGTGAACAACTGGGATTAGAATTAAATTGTAAAAAGACAGATTATGGTCGTCACTGGGAAGAACGAAATACCATAATGTAATATACAAGTAAGTGGGAATATCTTCAACGAGTGAATCGGTACAATTATCTGGAAATAGTCACAACATCTGCCTTAAAAAGATTAAAACAAGAATCGCCAAGGCAAGATGAAAAACATACACTGACCAATAAAATAGATGTCACTTGAAATGAGAAAAAGTGTTGAAGTGCTACATAGAACCTGTTCTTTTGTATGGATGTGAAACAGTATTAATTGCAGACAATGAGCAGGACCTGCAACAATTAGTAGATGCGGTTGTTGTACACAGTGAGCAACTGGGGTTAGAATTAAATTGTAAAAAAGACTCAGGTTATGGTCGTCAGTAGGAAGGAAGAAGTGCCACAATGTAATATACAAGTAAATGGAAATATTCTTCAACAAGTGAATCGGTACAATTATCTTGGAACAGTTATAACATCTGATGGGAGATGCCTTGAAGAGATTAGAACAAGAATCGCCATGGCGAAAGTAGCCTTTAGCAAGGTGAAAAACATTCTGACCAATAAGAAGATGTCAATTGAAACGAGAAAAAGAGTGTTGAGGGGATACATAGAGCCTGTTCTTTTGTATGGATGTGAAACTTGGACAATGAGCAGTCAAGCTGAAAAGCATCTGATGGCTGCAGAAATGTGGTTTCTGAGGAAAATGCAAAGAATACCATGGACAGACAGAAAAACCAATGACCAAGTACTACAGGAGACAAATGAACATCGTAAACTGATTAGAGAAATTAGACGTAGACAGTCAACATTTTTTGGACACGTTATGAGAAGAAATGGATTGGAGAACTTAGTGACAACTGGCAAGATCGAGGGGAACAGACCAAGAGGAAGACCGAGAGGAAAATACCTGGATGGCTTGGCCACATGGCATGGACGAGACAGGAACACTGAGCTGATCCACGACACTGGTGATCGAGTGAAATGGCGAGTCATGACCGCCCACGCTTTCCGGCATGGCACATGATTGATTGATTGAAACATGGACAATGAGCAGTCAAGCTGAAAAACATCTGATGGCTGCAGAAATGTGGTTTCTGAGGAAAATGCAAAGAATACCATGGACAGACAGAAAAACCAATGACCAAGTACTACAGGAGACAAATGAACATCGTAAATTGATTAGAGAAATTAGACGTAGACAGTCAAACTTGTTGTACATGTTATGAGGAGAAATGGATTGGAGAACTTGGTGACAACTGGCAAGATCGAAGGGAACAGACCAAGGGGAAGACTGAGAAGTAAATACCTGGATGGCTTGGCCACATGGCATGGTCGAGACAGGAACACTGAGCTGATCCACGACTCTGGTGATCGAGTGAAATGGCGAGTCATGACCGCCCACGATTTATGACATGGCACATGATTGAGTATCCGATACCTAGGGGTATGAGTTGCAACCTCATTCATCATCATCATCATGTCGTCCCCGTGGTTAGTTTCGGACTCTTCATTCTGCCGCTCTGCATGTCGTTAGTCGGCCTCACTTCAATGGTTGTTAACTTCAACTTTACTCGACTGATAGTCGAACTTTTTCATTATACCCGCCCATCATCACCCACTGTAATAACTCAAACTTCATACATCATGTCTCACTGTGATAACTCAACACGAGTGCGGGTGTTTTGACGATCTATTCCTCAAAACGATGTACAATATTTACTCGCAATTGCTCACACAATTATGCAACACTGTATCACAAATCTACACCACATTTTCTATACATAACCTATAAATTATAATAAAAGAGTGGCTCAGCTTTGGTCATTACTCGATTCACAACGTGGTCCGTACTGGACGAAATCAACGTCTAGAATTGCCTTGTCCGGATCTCCCTTCCTGTTGACCGCTCAACGAGTCCCAGCGTTTTCACACTGTGTGAAAAATATCTATTTTTCACGATCCAGGTGTCCATTTACTGAACACTGTCATAACCTCTGATCTCATCTGATTTGGGTTACGGCATATCAATATCATTCCATGACCCATTCTGGATCATGGCAGTCATGCGTTTGTGGGACAAAAGTGGAGAAGGAAGGGGGGGGGGGGAAGAAACAGATTGAGAACCCGTATGTGGAAAGCATGAGATTGCGGGGCAGTGGCGTGCAGAGGTTCTTTGATGCCCGGAGCCAACCCCTTGATTGGATGCCCCTAAATTGTTCTTTACCTCATTCATTCCTTCTCCTCTCCCTAACTGGATGCCCCCTCTCCCTAACTGGATGCCCGGGGCCGTCGCACCCCCCTCTGCACGGCACTGTTGCGGGGGATCGGCAGGGGTTCTGTAAGAATCTCAAAACTGAGAGGGAAGACCACGAGAACTTTAAGTCAAGTCAGATAGCGATGGGAGCGATTAGTAGTATGACTCTTCGCTAGCTGTTGAACGAGGGGCGGGAGCGCGCATGAGAATGTTGTCAATGCAGTGATGTCGGTTCTCAACTCACCTGTTCCTGTTATAACTGTTCCGAGATAATTGTATCGGTTCTCTTGTGCAAGCCAATCCCAGTTTTGTATAACTTCCGCCGTTGTTGGTAGACAAGATGGCGTCTTCATTTTGGCAGATTTATGTGACCGTCTTCACAACATTGGTCTGCTCTCAGTTTGTTAATGGTTAGTTTATAACTACAACATTCTCTTACCGTTGCTGAATCTAAGTTAATAAAAGCACACTGAATAGAGCCATCAGACGGCAGTCGAATAGAAACAGTTATCGAAATACAACTTAAAAGTTGACTGAACCCCCAGCCGTGTTTGTTGTAAAATGTAATGTTAGTGTTGTTACAGTTAACTGAGTTACGGGAGTCCGAGTAGAAATACAAAATATGACAGCGAAGCTCGACGGATAGAAACACACACACACACACGCGCACACACACGTACGCACGCGCGCGCGCGCCAAAGTTATGAATTATTATCCGGCGATACCGTTATCACCGACGTTGTCGTTTGTTTTGTTTTTGTATTTTGCTCTGGCTCACTCACTCGCTTTGAAGTAAAGCGTAGTCCATATACACTATAGTATTTACAGCAGTGCTGGACTGAATTTTGCACGTGGATTAACTTTCCCTATTAACAGTGTTCCTCACCATCAGGCGAACCCACTCCAACTTCAGAGGTACTTGTAATTTATGTCCCCAAAACTGTTATCCGATGACCTTCAAAAGCAACGATGGGCAGAACATTTCAAAGAAATATTAAATAGACCGCAGCCTGACACTGTTCCGAACCTGGATGGAGAAATTACTATGCCCCCACTGGATGCCTCCTGCGAGTCATTCACCATGGAAGAGATTAAAGCAGCCACCAAAAAATTGAAGAACAACAAAGCTGTTGGTGAAGATGAAATCTCAGGAGAAATGCTCAAAGCAGCAGATGAGAGCACCTTACAACGTTTGTTACAGCTGATCAATGAAATCTGGCAAAGCGAATCCCCACCACAACAGTGGAAAGATGGTGTAATTTTCAAACTGCCTAAAAAGGGCGATATGTCTGATTGCAATAATTGGCGTGGTATCACTCTATTGTCAGTACCAGGAAAACTTTTTTGTAGCATGTTACTTGAGAGATTGAAAAAGGCGATAGATGAAAGGCTCAGAGAAGAACAAGCAGGCTTCAGACCAAAACGGTCATGCATAGACCACATTTTCACCCTCAGAATAATCATTGAAGACTCCGTAGAATTCCAGTCGAAATTAATCACAAACTTTGTCGACTTTCAAAAAGCCTTCGACAGCATCCACCGTCCTTCACTTTGGAATCTACTTAACATCTATGGTTTTCCTACCAAATATACCAACGTCATAAAATCTTTCTACAAAGAGACACGTTGCTGCGTAAGAACAGAAACAGGCAACTCTGAATGGTTCTCAGTCGAAACAGGAGTGAAACAGGGTTGTGTCTTATCACCGATGCTTTTTGGAATAGCTATCGATTGGGTCATGCGCAAATGCACAAGCAACACAAATATGGGTATCCATTGGGTTGACAAAATTCTAGAAGACCTGGACTTTGCCGACGACATAGTGCTTTTGAGTTCAACACATCCGGATGCCCAAGAGAAAATAAACCACCTCCAAAATGTTTCAGGGCAAATTGGTCTCCAAATTAACACCACAAAAACAAAGACTATTGATCTTACCAACAGTTCAGATGAGACCAAATTGAACAGCTACGTTCTTGAAAAAGTCAACAGCTTCACATACCTAGGAAGCAAAATGACATCCACAGGGGACTCAACACCAGAAATATCATCTAGAATCGCACTGGCATCTAGTGCCTTCAATAAACTGTCAAACATCTGGAAGTCAAAGACACTCAGCAAACACACAAAACTTAAAATCTTCAACTCCTGTGTGATTCCAGTGTTAACGTATGGATGTGAAAGTTGGAAATCAACGGTAGCTTTAGATAAAAAATTAGACAATTTTGAGAACAAATGTCTTAGAAGACTTCTAAACATCCACTGGACAGACTTCAGAACCAATTCGCAAATAAGACAAGAGACTAAGCAAGATACAGTATCCAATTTCATAAGAAGACGCCGTTGGAACTACATCGGCCATGTACTCAGAATGGACAAGACAAGACTCCCCTACCAAGCCCTCATATGGTCACCGGTAGGGAAAAGAAAACGGGGAAGACCAAGAGAGACCCTGCGTAGAACCATCATTAGAGAAGGCTCATTCAATGGCCAAGTAAATATCCAAGATCTACAACAGATAGCAGCGAACCGCCAGGCATGGAGAGACAGGACTTCTGCCCTATGCGCCGCCTTAGGCTCAAGAGGAAAGACTAACTAACTAAGTCAAGTTCCACAGATCAACATTTTAGTCCACTATCCAGTGTAGGGGTTGAACTGCTTACCTTGGCACATGTTCTTAACCTTCAGCCATGTGAACTTACTGCCATGCCAATAAATGTGGGCGGTCATGTTTCACCAGCTCACAAAAACACCAGAGTCGTGGATCTGCTTCATGTTCTTGTCTCAATCATACCATGTGGCCAAGCCATCCAGGTATTTACTTCTCTGGCCTCCCCTTGTTCTCTTCCCCTCAATCTTGCCAGTTGTCACCAAGTTCTCCAATTTATTTCTTCTCATGCTGTGACCAAAAAATGGTAACTGTCTACATCTAATTTCTCTAATCAGTTTATGGTTTTCATTTGTTTCTTGTAGGACTTGGTCATTAGTGTTTCTGTCTGTCCATGGTATTCTTTGCATTCTTCTCAGAAACCACATTTCCACAGCCATCAGATTTTTTTCAGCTTGACTGCTCATTATCCATGCTTCACATCCATACAAAAGCATAGGTTCTATGTAGCACCTTAACACTCTATGTTTATGTTTACAACTTTCATTTGACAATGTTTTTGTTTTCGCATGTGAATGTATCATGCGTAATATGCATTGTTTATGCTTACAAAATCCATTTGACAATGTTTTTTTCCCCTATGTTAATGTAACATGCACATTTGATGAATGAAAGATGAGTGATTGAAAGGGCCGAATGTAAGACGGGCCTGCATGCCCACTATGTTACCCTTTTAAAATAAAATTTGTTTGTTTGTTTGTTCGTTCGTTCATTCTATTTCTCGTTGCAAATGACATCTTTTTATTGGTCAGTATGTTTTTCATTTTGCAAAAGGCTACCTTTGCCATGGTGATTCTTGTTCTAATCACTTCCATGCATTTCCCATCAGATGTTATGACTGTTCCGAGATAATTGTACCGATTACTTGTTGAAGAATATTCCCATTTACTTCTATATTACATATCCTTATTCTAAGTGATGACCATAATCTGTGTATTCTTACAATTCTAACCTAAGTTATTCACTGTGTGCAACAATTGCAGCTACTAAATTTTGCAGACCCTGCTCATTGTTGGCAATCAATACTGTATCATCCACATATCTATAGTTGTTGATGATATGTCCCCCAATGATGATTCCTTTCATATCGTCAACATTTCTGAAAATATTTTCACTGTACAGGGAAAACAGATCTGGAGACATTACATATCCCTGTCTCACACCTCCTTTAATAGGCTGATGTTGATCTACTTCATTATCAATCTTTATGGCAGCTTGTTTCTAATATATGGTTTTTTTTTTACAAGTCTAAGGTCTTTCCCATCAATATGTAGATCTGCAAAGCAACTCCTTCATGTTGACATGTCTTACTTTATTGAAAGTCTTAGTGTAGTAAATACAACAAAGATGTAAGTCTTTGTTTACTTCTATAGCACACTCAATTAATGTTCTCTGCATATAAACAGTATTTACTGTACTCTTGCCTTCTACAAACCCACATTGTTCTTCTCCTATTTCAGGTTGTATTTTCTTCCTAACTCTTTGTATGATAATTCTTAGGAAAATCTGTGTGATGTGGCTCATTATACTAATTCTTTGATATTGATCACATTCCAAGGCTCCTGATTTCATCGGGATTGCAAAAAACATAGAATTACATAATTCAGTAGGTATATCTCCAGTATCATATATTGTGTTCAGGGGGCTGAGTGGTCTCGAGGTATGGTGTCTGCCTCAAGTGCTGGAGGTCCTGGGTTCAGGCCCCGGCGAGGACCGGGATTTATTTAAAAAATTCACCTGGACTTCCAGTAATAAAATTTCCCCTGGTCTCTGGGTAGTGAGATTGGACGCCCTTGTGTATTGTTGCACACGTAAAAGATCCCTTGGCAATTAGAAATCGAAAAAAAGTAGCCTAACGGCGCTGCCCAGGCAAAATTTCGAGTTAAAAATCTACCCAAAGTATTTTAGGATCCTCGCCGATGCAACAGAGTTCATGCATTGAGCTGAGTTTCTCCAGACTCAGGTTTGAGTTAGGAGGAAAACGGAGCACTTATGGGTTAAACCGTGTACCGTGATGTTGATCCAATGACTAAACTAAATTAAACTAATATTGTTTTCTACAGTCTGGTGACTTGATCTATTCCATATTCTTCTAGGGCAGTGATCATTTCTGTTGAGATGTTGTCTGGACCCGGGGTCTTTCTAGATTCCATATGGTTAAGAGCATTCTGAACTTAAGATTATTTCAAGATGGCGTTTATACAAGGATCGATTACTTGATATTGTTTTTCCCTCCACACTTTATGGTTCTGTACTTCTTGCCCTTCTAAAATTTGTTTTATGACATAAGTAGGCCTGCAAATCACATTTTATTTAGATGTCTAAACTTGTTCTAGTATGTGTTATTAAATTTAGCTTCCATTTTTACGTATACTGTGTAGGGGCAAGGGGAATTTATAGGAAAGAAATACAAAAGAGAGGGGGAATGACGTTCTGAACATACAGTGAAGGGGTGCATGGGCCCAAAAAAAAGGTATAGAACCACTGTATTAGATTATGTTGACAGTAACTGTTCATATGTTAGATTACATCTACATTAGCAGTTTATCTGTTAGATTATGTTGACAGTAACTGTTTATCTGTTAGATTACACTCAGTGTAGCTGTTCATATGTTAAATTACATTCATATAATTGTATACTATTTCAGATTACTTACACATTTGTTTACATTTCACCTGACATTCCAAAGAAGTATTTATTCTTTGTATGTTTCAGAAACACATCCTTATTTCTGAAGTTGTTGATCCCTCTTCACAGACATTTCATAAATGGAGAATAAAATGGCATGTGGTAAAATAGATGTGAAATTCGAGCCATCAGATAAATTGTGGGAGGACCAGAGTCAGGGATCCAGTACAATGTTGGACAAGGCAGATTGTTGCAGCATTCAAGAAATATCTGTAAGCAGTAACATAGAATCAGTAATGGCAGTGAACACAGGTAAAAGACCTTACAAGTGTGATGATTGTGGCAATTCATTCAAGCATATTGAAATTTTGAAATACCACATGAGAACACATACAGGAGAGGAACTTTACAAGTGTGATGATTGTGGAGCTTATTTTTATAGACCTTTCAATCTGAAACGCCACAAGAGAACACATACAGGAGAGAAACCTTACAAGTGTGATGATTGTGGTGCTATATTTTCTAGAGCTGACAATATGCTGTACCACAAGAAAACACAACATACAGGAGAGAAACCTTACAAGTGCGATTATTGTGGTGCTTTTGGTAGACCTTGCGAGCTGAAATACCACAAGAGAACACATACAAGAGAGAAACCTTACAAGTGTGATGATTGTGGGGCTGCTTTTGGTAGAATTTACGACCTGAAATACCACCTGATAGCACATACAGGAGAGAAACCTTACAAGTGTGATGATTGTGGGGCTGCTTTTGCTAGACCTCACATGCTGAAACTCCACATGAGAAAACATACAGGAGAGAAACCTTACAAGTGTGATGATTGTGGGGCTGCTTTTGCTAGACTTCACAAGCTGAAATACCACATGAGAAAACATATAGGAGAGAAACCTTATAATTGTGATGATTGTGGCACTGCATTTTCTAGTGCCGACGTTCTGAGGTGCCACAAGAGAACACATACAGGAGAGAAACCTTTCAAGTGTGCTGATTGTGGTGCTGTATTTACTCGTGCCAGCGGTCTGAAGTATCACAAAAGAACACATACAGGAGAGAAACCTTACACATGTAATGATTGTTATGCTGTATTTTCTAGAGCTGGCAGTTTGAAGAACCACAAAAGAATACACACAGGAGAGAAACCTTACAAGTGTGATGATTGTGGTTTTGCTTTTGCTAGACCTGTCGAGCTAAAATACCACAAGAGGATACATACAGGAGAGACACTTTACAAGTGTGATGAATGTGAGGCTGTATTTTCTAGACCTGGTCGTCTGCTGTACCATAAGAGAACACATACAGGTGAGAAACCTTACATGTGTGATGATTGTGGAGCTGCCTTTGCTAGACCTGACAATCTGAAGTGCCACATGAAAATGCATACAGGACAGAAGTGATAAATGTTTGGTGATTGTGTTGCATATTTAACACAATGATGCCATCTATAGAACCTGAAAAGAATCACATGAGATGAATCTTACCTTTGTAAGAAACTCATGAGATCTCTTTCAGGAAACAAAAAAAACCTTACAGTTGTGGTCGTTATAGTGCAGGAAATGTAAGTAAAAGTCACTGATTGCTTGCCTGGGGACCTATCAGGCATAATGGTCCAGCTGATATATTTATAGACCAATCAGAACATGAGTGGTAATGTGGTCAGTGTCATGCCACATAAAATGTTATCAATTGCAACGAGAAAACAACATAGAACCTGTACTTTTGTGTGGATGTCAGGCATTAACAATGAGCAGACAAGCTGAAAAACATCTAATGGCAGTGGAAATGTGGTTCTGAGAAAAATTTGTCAGAGAGAAAAACCAATGAACAAGTCCTACAAGAAACAAATGAAAACCATATACTGATTAGAGAAATTAAATGTTGATAGACAAGATTTGTGGCCACATTATTAGAAGAAATAAACTGCAGAATGTGGTGACAACTTGCAAGATTTAGGAGAAAAGAACAAGGGGAAGGCAGAGAAGTAAATATCTGGATAACTTGGCCACCTGGCATAAACCAGACAAAACACAGAGCTGATCCATGACTTTGGTGATAGTGTGAGATGGTGAAACATGACCTCCAACACTTATCTACATGGCACATGATGATGATGATCCATGACTCTGGTGATAGTGTGAGATGGTGAAACATGACCTCCAACACTTATCTACATGGCACATGATGATGATGATCCATGACTCTGGTGATAGTGTGAGATGGTGAAACATGACCTCCAACACTTATCTACATGGCACATGATGATGATGATCCATGACTCTGGTGATAGTGTGAGATGGTGAAACATGACCTCCAACACTTATCTACATGGCACATGATGATGATGATCCATGACTCTGGTGATAGTGTGAGATGGTGAAACATGACCTCCAACACTTATCTACACGGCACATGATGATGATGATCATGCCATCTGCCTTTGCTTCCCATGACATTTCTAGGTGCCCATTTAGGTATGGGTCAACTGGAGATCAAGCCAATTTTACAAAATATTCAAAATATAACGCAAGACCTAGCACATGCCCGAACATACTACATATCCCCGCCTGTTGCTTGTCCATCAAGAATGATGATGACCATTCATTTCATCCAGTGGGGTTGAAAGTATGGAGCCGTGAGTTCTAAGATGGCTGATAAAGCCTAATTTGGCTCAAAATGTGCTTTGACAATGTAGGCAAGGACTGCTTGATGTTCCAGGAGGAGGATCTTCTGCAGTGGTTCTTCTGTCCAGCCTTTTCTTCACAGCTCTTGCATTCCTGGTTGCTTCACAAGTGACTGCACCCTTGCTTAATGGGTACACCATGAATTTTGGTCTTTCGCAGCAGTATCCCAGATATCATAATGAATTCTTTACGCTTTCAGTAAGATTTTCAGAGTGTCTTTAAAGCATTTCCTCAGGCCGCCTTGGGAGCGTTTACCACAATGCAGCTCGCCATAAAAACTTTGTTTAGTTAGCCTGTGATCAGGCATGCAGGTTAAGTGACCAGCCCAACGAATCTGATTCTTCATTAGTAGAGTGTGGATACTGGGCATGGACGCTCTTTCTAGGACTTCAGTGTCTGGGATCTTGTCTTGCCATTTAATCTTCAATAGCTTCCTAAGGCAGACTGTGTGGAAGTGGTTTAATTTCTTAGCTTGTCGCTGATAAACAGTTCAGGTTTCACAAGCATATAGCAGTGTGGATAATACAACTGCTTTGTAGACTTTCAGCTTTGTTTGCAGGCTTATTCTATTTCTGTCCCATACATTCTTGTACAGTCTGCCAAAGGCCGTGCTGGCCTTGGAGATTCTTGCATTCACTTCATCATCAATTGTAACAACTTGTGACACAGTGCTGCCAAGATAGGTGAATTTGCCCACAACACTTAGTCTATGATCATTCACTTTGATATTCGGCACAGTGTGATTATTCCCTGAAGCTGGCTGGTACATAACTACAGTCTTCTCCAGGTTGATATTGAGCCCAAAGTTGGCACAGGCATGTGAGAAAGCTGAAACATTATGTTGCATGTCTGCCTCTGAGTTGGCATATAGAGCGCAATCATCAGCAAACAGGAGCTCTCTGACGGTGCCGATGTTAATTTTGGATTTAGCTTTCAGCCTTCTGAGATTGAACAACTTTCCATCCATACGGTAGTTGATGTCTATTCCAATGTTCTCGAAGGCATTCATCAACATAGCTGAAAACATGAGGCTGAACAGTGTTGGTGCCAGGACACATCCTTGCTTCACTCCATTGGTGACAAGAAATAGCTCAGACAGTTCACCATTTTCCAGTACTCTTGCCTGCATACCATCATAAAATAGCTGCACTGTTTGTAAAAACTTTTGTGGATGGCCATATTTTGCCATAATCTTCCACAGTCCCTCTCTGCTGACTGTATCAAAAGCCTTGGTAAGGTCAGTGAAAGTGGAGAACATTTCCTTGTTCTGTTCCTGACATTTCTTTTGCAGCTTGCTGCAAAAATATCAACAGTTCCTCTTTCTTTTCTGAAGCCATATTGACTCTCAAGAAGATCTTGGTTATCAGTTATCATTTGGGGTATCTTCATTGCACTCTGGACAGGTCCATAGGTGCTCAGATCCTCCCCTGGCATGCGCATCATCGTCTGGTGGCTAATAGTGCCAGTTCTGTGTTGGTTGACGAGGCACCTCGTTTTCCCAATGTACCTCTCGCATCTGGCCATGCCGATTCTTACCCCCAAGTCTTTCATCATGGACATCGATGTGGATTCACTTACGTCAAAGTCCTCTGTTCTTGCCATATTTTAAAGGACGTTAATACTATCGGCATGATCCATGGGCTGGCCATCTACAGGGGGTGCAGAGCTAGCCAGTTTATCAGCTCGTTCATTTCCCTCGACTCCCGCATGTCCTGGGATGAAGATGAAGGTGACTTCCCCAGCAACTAAGTCCACTGTCTACGTACAGATCCAGCTTCGAGCTTCTGAATCATGCTCATTGAATCACTTAGTACACACACGTTGGTATAATGCTGTGATTCCAGCCATATGAAAGCCTGTGTAACTGCCATCACCTCCATCGTCATGCTGCTCATGGTCATAAGTTGGCACCACTGGATTCTTGAAGGGTTCGGACCGCTGAATGGGCTGTTAATGCCCACGCACTTCTCTGCTGCTTCTTGGTTGAGATGGGCTGTGAGGTGATTGATAAGAATCTGTTAGGACCAGCCCAACTGCTTTGCATATCTCTGCTGGGATGGAGTCCGGACCAGGTGCCTTACCACTGGAAAATTGCAGGGTTGCTTTGTTTACTTCCACTATGTTTGGCAGGTCATCAAGTGTGTCATTAGTGGGAACTTGAGGAAGGCAGTTGATGGTTTCATCATCGAAGAAGAAATTGCATTTAAGATGTTGCTGAAATGCTCTGCCCAACATTGAAGAATTTCTTTCTTATCAGTGACCAATGTTCCCCCATCATGTTTGGCACATGTCTGAAGAAGGAGGAGTCTATTGCTGTTTACAATTATTGATTCTGTGCTTTCCAATAATGCCACTCCAAGAGGTGGTCTGTGCCTACTATGGCATTGAAGTCCCCCAAGGAGTATAAGTTGTGCAGGTCCTCATAGAACTTGTTCTTGGTGTCATCTTCATTTGTCATGGTTGGTGCGTTGACACTCATGATGGTTGCATGCTTCTTTCCGTTCAGCAGGGGCAACTTAATGGTCATAAGCCTGTCATTTATGCTTCTTCTTCTTCTTCAGCGTTCCGAGCCATTGAGGTTCTTTGCTGCAGATATAAGCCGTCTCCATTCGTCTCTCTGGTTGCTTCTCCTGCCAGTCACTGATTCCAAGTGCTTGTAGGTCTTTATGTATATTATCTCTTCACCTTCTTCTTGGTCTACCTCGGGGTCTACAGTCATTTATTTCCTGAGTGTAAGCGAGTTCTGTTTCCCTATTATCTTCCATTCTTTCTATAATATGCCTCGAATTCGGACTGTCATTTATAGCCTTTAAAAATCTGGCTAGTTTGCCAACCAAGGCCAACTTAATAGCAAATCCCACAACGGATTGGCGTCTTTCCTCGCTTTTCATTCCACTCCAGAAAAATGTGTAGCTGGCACCTACTTCACAGATTTGGCCTTCCTCTGCAAGTCGTGTCTCGCTCAAGGTTGCAATGTCGATGTTGTACCTGCCCAGCTCTCTCCCAATCAGTGCTGTTCGTCTCTCTGGACCCGACGCGCCGTCTCTGTCAAGTAGGGTGCGTACATTCCAAGTTCCAATTGTTAAGGGAATATGGTTTACTCTTTTAGCTTTGCTTGTTTTATCTTTCTTTGTATGTCGACCACAGTTAGGGTACCCACCAACCGCGGCTAGCTGGTTAGGTAATGATGGAGCAGACAATGTTTAGAGCACCTTTTCTAGCCCCTTCCTCATGCTATGGAGGTGAGCAGTGTGTTCCTATAGAGGGCTGCTCAGTCGCTCAGGGGGCTGCCGAATCCCACTGCTGCTCCAGTCAGTAGAAGACGACCATATGTTCTAAGCCACCTGTATGCAGGTCTTCGACTATGGTTGTCAGCGTACCCATGCCTTCCATGTCGCTGCTTGACCATCGCCACAGGGCTTGAAGGTGATATATGAAGTTGGATGAAGAATGACTTGCGCGATAACTTGGATTAAAGTGAGGAAGAGTTGCGCAATTCGTCGACCTCACTCTCTTGCCTGAGTCCATTTGAGTCCAGTGACAAGACAAGTCAAGACGACTGGAGACAAATATAGGTGCAGTGAATGACCAGGGCGCTCTACGTGCCTTGTCGTGCTCATTACATTCCACAACGCTTTGCAGGTAAATGCCAGACTTACATACAACATATAGCTATAGATGAAAGACTCAGAGAAGAACAAGCAGGCTTCAGACCAAAATGGTCATGCATAGACCACATTTTCACCCTCAGAATAATCATTGAAGACTCCGTAGAATTCCAGTCGAAATTAATCATCAACTTTGTCGACTTTCAAAAAGCCTTCGACAGTATCCACCGTCCTTCACTTTGGAATCTACTTAACATCTATGGTTTTCCTACCAAATATACCAACGTCATAAAATCTTTCTACAAAGAGACACGTTGCTGCCTAAGAACAGAAACAGGCAACGCTGACTGGTTCTCAGTCGAAACAGGAGTGAAACAGGGTTGTGTCTTATCACTGATACTGTTTGGAATAGCTATTGATTGGATCATGCACAAACAACACAAATATGGGTATCCATTGGGTTGACAAAATTCTAGAAGACCTGGACTTTGCCAACGACATAGTGCTTTTGAGTTCAACACACCCGGATGCCCAAGAGAAAATAAACCACCTCCAAAATGTTTCAGGTCAAATTGGTCTCCAAATTAACACCACAAAAACAAAGACTATTGATCTTACCAACAATTCAGATGACACCAAATTGAGCAGCTACGTTCTTGAAAAAGTCAACAGCTTCACATACTTAGGAAGCAAAATGACATCTACAGGGGACTCAACACCAGAAATATCATCTAGAATTGCACTGGCATCTAGTGCCTTCAATAAACTGCCAAACATCTGGAAGTCAAAGACACTCAGCAAACACACAAAACTTAAAATCTTCAACTCTTGTGTGATTCCAGTGTTAACATATTGATGTGAAAGTTGGAAATCAACAGTAGCTGAAGATAAAAAATTAGACAATTTTGAGAACAAAAGTCTTAGAAGACTTCTAAACATCCACTGGACAGACTTCAGAACCAATTCGCAAATAAGACAAGAGACTAAGCAAGATACAGTATCCAATTTCATAAGAAGACGCCGTTGGAACTACATCGGCCATGTACTCAGAATTGATAAGACAAGACTCCCCTACCAAGCCCTCATATGGTCACCAGTAGGGAAAAGAAAACGGGGAAGACCAAGAGAGACCCTGCGTAGAACCATCATTAGAGAAGGCTCATTCAATGGCCAAGTAAATATCCAAGATCTACAACAGGTAGCAGCGAACCGCCAAGCATGGAGAGTCAGGACTTCTGCCCTATGCGCCGCCTTAGGCTCAAGAGGAAAGACTAACTAACTAACATACAACAAGGTTAGCATAAACTACAGTACAGCCACGGAACTTTCTTCCACCACAAATTAAAGGCAGCACCACCCACATATGTACAGTCTCAAACTATTTGAATACAGTCTCATGTCAGACTAGAGGTCACCATAAAAAAAAAAAAAAAACATATATAAACATCTTAAAAATATAATCATTCCTGTCCCAACGTATGTACCCCTATCCTTACTACAACTATCATAATATGAATTAGCATTGTATTGTTTCGTATAAATGTTTTTTTTTTCTTGCATATTCTCATGTATTTAAAATTTCTATATTTTTGTTGCTTAAGATTAATGTAATGTGGGATGTATCAATGAAATATTGTATGAAAAGAGAGAGACAAGAAGGGCAGAATGTCAGATGTGCCTACATGACAAATTTGTAACCCTCTGAAATTAAATTTCTTGGTTGTTTGTTCATTCTTTAGTCCTATGTCAATATCATGTCGTAATCTCACCAATTTGCTATGTTTTCCCTGGAGCTGAAAATAACATTGTGTCCCAGATTCAGCTAAATAAATTGTGAAGTAAATTTGAGATGTTTATGTTAAGCTTTGATAGTTTCTGCTGGAATATTGTCTGAACCATCATTCAGAAAATAAATAACTTCCCATTTCTTGGTTAGATTGTTTCTCCTGGTTGTTATCCAGCTTCAATGTTTATTTTGGGGGCCAATTTATTTTAACTTCCTCAAATTTGTCAGCCCCTCTGTTTATTGTATCTTAACTGTTGGTGAAGATTTTCCGTTAACATTGTTGATTATATTTTCCTTCCAATTTCTTTGTGGTGTTGAGGTCTCTGAAGTTTCCTTCACCGCTGCATCTTCTACCTCTCTTCCAAGGCCATCCACACATGTTCTTCTACTCTCTGACTTCTTTTCTAGCATCTGTATTTTTATCCTGGGCTCTGACATCAGCTGTCCTGATTTACTGTTATTTACATTTGGTGATCTACATGTTCACTGCACCTCTACAAACTTCTGTGCTCACTTCATCTACTAACTCCATGTGACTTATCAGTAGATGTTGATCTACATGTCCACTACACTTGTAGAAACTTCTGTGCTTAACTTGTCTACTAACTCCATGTGACTTATCAGTAGATGGTGATCTACATGTCCACTACACTTGTACAAACTTCTGTGCTTAACTTGTCTACTAACTCCATGTGACTTATCAGTAGATGGTGATCTTCATGTCCACTACACCTGTACAAACTTCTGTGCTCACGTCATCTACTAACTCCATGTGACTTATCAGTAGATGTTGATCTTCATGTCCACTACACTTGTACAAACTTCTGTGCTCACACAAGTACCGGCCGCCTTGACTTCCTGCAACATCCCCTGGTACCCATGTTAGGCTGGGCCCATCTGGCAGCCCGGGTCAGTTTCTGGTCAAACCCTGGCCTGGGTCAGTTTCTGGTCAAACCCTGGCCTGGGTCAGTTTCTGGTCAAACCCTGGCCTGGGTCAGTTTCTGTTCAAACCTTGGCCTGAGTCAGGATTCAAATACTTGACCCTCGGTCAGGGAGGCTAACCACTAGACTGCTGGGGCTGTGGGTCTGCATGCTATTCCATATTTTTTGTGTATCATTACCTTTCATATTATTATGATTTTTCCTTGTAAAATATTAAAACTTTGTAGGTTGGGTGTGGGTTTGCATGTGGGTGAGTGGGCATGTGTGAGTAGATGTTCGTGTGTTGGTGAGTATGCACATGTGAGTGAATGTGTGTGGGTGGGGCGTGTGTTTGGGTGACTGTGTGAAGGAATCTTTATATACAGGCGTAACTTTAAGTATGACTGAATATGTATATGGGCGTGAGAGCGAGAGAGTGACAGAGAGAGAGAGAGAGAGAATGAATGAGTGGATGACTTAGTGTTTATGGAGTGAGTGAGTGTCGGTATGTGTGTGAGTGAGAGAGAGTAAGAGTATGAGTGAGAGGGGAGAGTGATAGTGAGAGTGAGATAGTGCATTTGTAAGGGAAAAAAAAGAGATTATACATAATTACATACCATGCTATTCTATATATTTTGTGCATTTTCATCTTTCATATGTTTATTTTTCATGCTACTTGATTTCACCAATTACCGTATGAAATTATTGCACTACTTTATCAGTTTAGCTAACAATATCCTTATTTCATTGCACTAATATACTGTCAGATATATGTTTGGATGCTGATGACAGTTGTCAATGTATGTATGTGAAAGTGTGAGAGTCTGTGTATATTGGATTGAGTGACTGTGTGAAGAGAAGTTAGTATGTGTGTGCGATTTTATGTATGATTGAATATATATATATTCCTGGTATACAGTATTTTACGGACTATAAGACGCACCTTAATTTTTAAGCAATTCTTAAAAAAATAACATTGATAGTGCATTTTCTCATGTCCACTTATTTTTATAGTTACAGTTTTAGCACCTTTCATGGCAACAGTTCTGTTACTCGGCACATCAAGTGTCAGAGGAGTTTCATCCATATTCGCTATTTTGCTTAGTTCTACACTGGTTTTCTATCGATGTTGGATAATAAAGCGATGGAAAGATAATATTTTCTCTTCATACTCTTGTGGCATTTTCTGAGATATTTTGGTGTTGGTTCGCATGCTAAGTCCATGAGGCTTCATAAACCTGTAGCGCCAACCAACTCCACCCTTAAAGTCTGTTAAGTTCCACTGTAGCGCTAGCTTACGAGCGTGTATTTGAATCATTTTTGTATTAATTCCAATGCCATTTTGAAGGTGTCTTTGAATCCATTTCAATACATCATCTTCTAGTTTTGCCCATTTTGCACTCAGCCGTCTATTTGCACATTTAGTCTTCCTCATCTTTTTCTGTTCTTCTTTATTAGCCCGCCAATAGCGAATGGTTTTTTTTTTCGGTGGATGGCCGAAATGCCGCTCAGCTGCTCCGTTTCCATGTTCTTTTGCATATGCTATTACTTTCAATTTATAGCCCGCATCATATGAATACCTTTTATTTTTGTCCATTGCGAAACTAGCTATTAACAAAAATATTGTACTGTTACCGATAACACAAATCACTTTCAAGTCAAGTTCACTGGCACCGTAGACTGCAATGACGCATCATAGGCTAGACAATGTTCTGGGTTTGTGATGGCGGGGCTGGAGGGAGACAGTGTTAGCAAGCTTGTGAATCCCCGCAACTCATGTTCGTCGCATCGGTGCACTGCTGCTGCCAGTTGAATTCAGTGTTGCCAGATAGAGATAGGTTTCCCGCGGCATCGAATATATGGCCATTTTTAAGACTGGCGGGAATTTTAAATCAAACACTGGACATTTTTATATTAATTTTGAGTATAAGACGCACCTGAATTTTGGAGGCAATTTTTTGAAGACCAAAGTGCATCTTATACTCCGTAAAATACGGTGTATATGGGCATGAGAGAGAGAGAGAGAGAGAGAGAGAGAGAGAGAGAGAGAGAGAGAGAGAGAGAGAGAGGTACATGAATGTGTGAATGATATTGTTATTGTGAGTGGTATATTTGTGAGTATGTAAAGAAATGTGTGTTAATGTGCGATTGCCATGAGATGGATAAGAGAAAATAGAGCAAGTGTGTAAACTTGGCACTAAGACACGAGTTGATAAACTAACCCGACATCGGGACATGAAGGGGCGGAGTTATGTGGTCACATGACGCGCCCAGGTCAGAAGCCGGGAAACGCGCGCATGTAACATGCACAATGATGAATAAAAGATGAGTGATTGGAAGGGCTGAAGTAAGACAGGCCTGTGTGCCCAATGTGTGACCCTTTTAAAATAGTATGTTCATTTGTTCGTTCATTATAGAAACATGTCTCTTCCCCCGCCACTGACCAGGGAGGCTAACCACTAGACTACTGGGGCTCCATGTCTTTAATTATACACACTTAACCCCGGTCTCTGTGGCTGAAGGGCTTGCGAACGCGGTTTGTGAGCCCGTATACCCGGGTTCGAAACACGGCGGTGCTGGTTTTTTCGAAAAAGGTATAGAGGCCGGTCGTTCAGAAAGCAAAGGCAAACTACTGAACGTAACACTTGCCTAGTACATCAACAGCAGCTGAAAATGCTGGTGTTGACTGCAACGTCCCGAAAGGGATACGCAACAAAAAAAAAACCCTGGTCAGGGAGGCTAACCACTAGACTGTGGGGGCTGCATATCTTTAATTATACACACACTTAACCCCAGGTCAGGGAGACTAGCCACTAGACTGTGGGGGTTGCATCTCTTTAATTATTCAACAACGAAGTCCAGGATCTGTTGCACATATGAAGAATTAATTTTACTTGTTTAACCCAAGAGCAGTCACAAATATGTTAATATATATTAAACTGTCTTGTGGTTATTGCCAAAACGGAATCCCCCATTAATTCTCTGTCAAAGTCTCCGTCATTACTCGTTGTCATGGGTGCGACAGAGAGTAGATAATGCATACTCAAAGGTGTCAAGGCAAAATGCATGTAAAAACTAATATTATATTTTTAACGCCCACAGTTGCGTTAGCACATTGAATACATTCTGTTTCAATATGATAAAAAATAAGTAAAATCAAATACTCAGCCATAAAAGGCAATCATGCTTTCGTAACGCAGTTCTGTCTCACACACAGCGCATTGGCAAATCACTGCCCCATTCCCTCAGCAAAGGCAAGCGTTCACGTCGGCAATCAGTACATTCATTCGCCGAGACACGCATCCTTCCTCTATCATGGTCCTGTCCAGTCTGATCTCTCTAGCCCTCAGTCTTGTGGTCACGTGGTGTTTGACCCCGTGTGATCCGCAATAGTCGTGCTATGTCAGATGTCTAGGTATTCTGGATGTCGTCCTGTCCTCACCCCGTCTGTTGATGACTGGTGTCTCAGGTCATGCAGTGCAAGGTTGTACTGTTGCTCAGGGACCTTGTCCTGTCTATATCCTTATGTCCTGTCCGTAGATGGATTCTCTAGTGCCGTCTATATACAATCCATGGCATACTTATATCTTGTCCTTGGCATATGCCCTCTTTTATCTCCCAGGTCGCTGACAGCTGGCTAGAGCTTCGACCCCAGGTCCATTTGTTCAATCTACTCCAATACAAGTCGAACCCATGGCCACAGGTTTGCCACTCCAACCTCTAGACATGATTCCGTTGCAGCTCCCATTCATCATCATCATCTCATCATCTTCATCATCATCATCATCTTCCACTTCTGCCGTCAAGCGTCGTGGGGATAAATATAAATCATGAACACACTGTACAGTGTCCACAAGGCAGCCATGGGGACAGGTTACGATAAAACAGACGGGTGTGATGTAGAGGCAATGGAGCCTTCGTGGCGAAGTGGTCAAGCCGTTTTACTCGAAACAAGAAAAAAAAAAAGCAGCCGCTGCAGCAGGATATAACAATATGAATTGCAAACATTTAGGTATATTTAGCTCCTGCGAGCAGTTGGGAACCAGGTGTTGTGTTTATTTTATTTTGTGTGTGTGTGTGTGTGTGTTTTTTTTTTGTGGATCTATTTGTGTTATCGAAACGTCGGCCGTCCATTGTGTCCTATAATACTTATTGTTTTATTTCATTATTATATATTTATTTATTGTTTCTCATTTGGATAAGTCACACTTTGGTTTCAGCTGTATATGAAGGAGTTCTTTGTAAGGTATGGACACTGTGTTTGTTATGTATCTTCTTGTTGCAGGAGATATATATACCTAATTGTTTGCAATTCGTTTGACTCGGGCTCCGAAGGTTGTGTGTTCCTGTGGGTCGTCGCTAGAGCTACGGAGTTCGTGCTTTGTGTGACACTTTCCACGCTATGGGAAGAGACCGAGCTATATGGGATAAAAACCCGGTGCAATGAAGTCGACCCTGTCAAGTTTTAAGCAACCTACTATATTATAAGCCCATGGCAGATACGGGAAGTCACTTGAGATGATTATTCATCCCATGGCACTTAATCAGTAAAACATCCGGTGCGCTGATGCCGAGGTAGTGGGTTCAGCCCCTACATCGCTTCTCGTCCTTGACTTGCTGACGTACATTACAAGTACCTCTAAAGTCGGAGTGGATAGGCCTGATGGCGAGGGACACTAGTAACAGAGAAAGATAATCCATATGCAAAAATCAGTCTAGTGCACTAGAAATAGTTGCATGTGTATTGACTACACTTGAGTTAAAAGCGAATGAACGCCCAAATTTAACAGACAAATCTAAAATGCTAGTAAAAACAATGCTTTCCCGTCTACAGGACCGGCTCATTACAGCAGTTGGCCGAACAATCTGTGCTGCATCTCCAGTTATTAGGTACAGAACCACACCTATTTCCACACAGGCAGTAAAAGAAGCTGTCCCTTTGCACGCCAAATCCAATTGCATTTACCAATTCACATGTAGTTGCCAATCTACCTACATCGGCAGAACAGAGAGGCGGTTAAACAGCAAGGTGCTTGAACACATACCAATTGGATTTACAAGATACTACACACAGGTGATGGACACCTGGCAAAACCGACACACCGCAAATCTCCTATGTCATCGATTGCACGGCACGTTTTGGAAACCGGCCTCGTGATTGATAGAGACAATGTGTTGTTCATCATCATCATCATCTTCCACGTCTGTCGTCAAGCGCCGTGGGGAGGAATAATTTGCGTTCCAGCGCCCGGTGGGCGGCACTGAATACTGTCATTCCGTGTGGTTGTACAATGTCTATGATGTCGTCAATCCATTTTCTTCTTGGACGTCCTCGTGGTCTCGTCGCAGATGATCTTTGATGTAAGGCCAGTGATGGTAGCTGCTGATGTTGCATTCTAACGACATGGCCAAACCACTTGATCTTCTGTCTTTCAATAAATGTGGCACAAGATGTTGATCCCACAGTCTGTCTGATAGTAGCATTTCTTACTCGGTCTCGGATTGTTAAGTTGGCAGCTCTCCTCAAGCATCTCATTTCACAGGTGTTGATTTTGCGAAGGTGTAATTTGGATAAAGTCCAGGTTTGAGATTGGTAGCATAGGGTTGGTGTGAATATGCTGTTTATTATCTGTCGTTTTGCGAACATGGGTATGTTTGGATGTTTCAGTAAGGGTGATAGTTGATATGTAAGTGCACTAGCTTTTTGACATCTGATTTCAATTTCTCTCTCCAATCTGCCATCTTCTGTGATCATACTTCCAAGGTATTTGAATTCTTTAACTTGTTTCAGAGTTGTGTTATTTATCTGTATACTTAGTGGGCCTGGCTGATCTGCTAACTTGCATTACTTCGGTTTTGGCTGTGTTTATGCTCATATTGTATCTGCTGCAGGTTGAACTCAGATTAGTAATATGATCTTGTAGTCTGCCCTCATCGCTGTTAAACAGGCACTGATCATCTGCAAATAGAAGTTCATTTATTCCCTGTGGCTCAGTTGTTTCATCTGGAGTAAAGAGTTCCAAATTTTCTGAATCTGTTCTGTCGAGACTTGCTTCTTTGGAAATTCTGTCCATGTAGATATTGAATAGCAGGGGAGAGAGCACACATCCCTTCCTCACTCCTGTATTGACTGTGAACATATCTGATATACCTTCTTGTGTTCTTACTGCACTTTGGCTCGAGTGGTACATGGCTATGATGTTTTCTAGCAATTGCCCTTGTATCCCATAGTCTTCAAGGATGGTCCATAATTTGTATCTGTCTACTCTATCGAAAGCCTTTTCCTGATCTACAAACACAATATTCTGCTGGTCACTATATTCGATAGTTTTTTCACAAATTTGTCTAAGTGTAAATAATGCATCAGTGCAACTTTTACCTTTCCGAAAACCGAATTGTGCTTTGCTTAACTGTTTTTCAGCTATTGGTCTAGCTCTTTGTTCCAATAGTTTTGCATACATTTTCCCTACATGAAATGTGTTGTTAAACACACAAAATAATCGCTTTTTAAAGTTCGCAGTAACAATCATGGTTAATATTCACATTGGCACCTTTCCGTCTTGACAGACGATAGTTTGGTACATTGTGCTTCAAAAAGGCTTAATAATTACAACCCATGGCGGTAGCGAGTGTGGCTGATAAGGCCAATTCGCGCTGTAAATGTTCGTCCACAGTGGATGCATGTGAAAACATGGTTATTTCACCATCATGCACCATCTTACGTCTCTCACGCTCTGTGTGTGTTTTATCTGCAATCATTTCCTCTTTTGTCTTTATTCCATTTCTGATAGTTGCCTTCCATGCAATACGTTCAGCGGCAACTTGCTCCCAATGTGCATTATCAATGCCTGTATCAATCATGTCCCGCTTACACACATCTTTGTATCGTAGTAGAGGCTGACCCTGAGATCCCTTACCATCTGTAATTCACCAAAATAGATGTCTTTTGATATTATACCATCATCCACCCTCCTAACATGTCTTACCCATCTAAGTCTACGAAGACTGAGCATGGAATACACCATCACACAACCTGATCTTTCCAATACTTCAGTATTTGTGATTTTGTCTTGCCACTTAATACCAAGTATTCTTCGCAGACACCGCATATGAAAGCTGTTTAAACGTTCAAGGTTAATCTAGATAGGCCAGTTGTGTGCAAACAGAAAGACATGATCGTCAGTTTAAAATTAACGTGGTAGACAATTGAAATTACTATGAGAACATATGTATATTTCAGCTTGAAGGATGTATCTAGTTGTTTTACTTTATGTCGTGTGATTTCTGCAGTATGTACCTGACGAGATGCAGCGAAATATGCCAGGCAATAAATCGTGCAACATATTGTTTGTGTCTTCGTTATTGAAAATGTCAGTGCTGGCAATAGGAGATTCTTCCTTCTCAGTTATCGTGAAATGGTGAAGTGAATATGTATTTATCAACTAAAGATGTATAATTGAAGAGAATCGAGAATCATAGAGATTCGGATTCTGAAAACAAACAGACACCTCAACAAGAATATCTATCGTGATGAGATTAGTCTGGAGGACAGTCTCATCATCTCATGAGAGCTACGTCAGTAGAAGATTGGATGTCAGATAGATATGAAACATAAGTAAGAATATCAAGGACAGGAAGATGTAATTTCCTATACTTAGGTGCTCAAAGACAAAGAAGCGCAACACTGACTTTTAGTGGGCCAGAGAAGAAAAGGACAATAAGAAGAAGTAGAGAAAGAGCACTGTATATATTCTCCTCAGTTAACAAGAATAGGGGTATAATTAGACAGAAGATTCCAGGAGTTCTTAGGGCGGGGGATATACTGTTGTACACCCCAGACAGAAGATTACACTGCTGGACTGTAACAGGATCAATGAGTTTACACAACAAACTACAGACTAAACAAAACAAATTAAGAACAACAAAATTAGGCTTTTATTGACAGAACTGCATGATTTAGTGACAAACAGGCATCCTGACATGTCACATATCTGACATATACAGAAATGGGAACCTATGTTCCCACAGTAGATATCACTGCTGCCTAACATCGCTATGGATATGACCGAATACCCATCCCCACAAACCAGCAAGGACATGACAACAAAGGGGCCTCAATGTAAACAACAACAATGGTAACAGCAGGTATGGACTCTCTATTGTTATCATCTCAGGGCTCATGGACAGTCGGTACATACAGAAATGGGAATCTGAAATCCCACAGTTAGAGATAACTGCTGCCTAGCACTGACTACAGGGGCGGTCTCTAAATGACAGTGAGACCTCAATCATGTTCAGTTGAGTCGAAGGGCACCCTCAATACCCACACAAGACACCCGCATCACATAGGTCGACTGGGACCAGATACAGCGAAGAGCCATAACATAACGAATAACAAAACTATAACCCTAACAGCAGATATATAGTGGCATAAACAGGTATACGAAAGGGGATGTGAGTGGCCTACGACATTAACCAGAGCCGGGGCTCAAGTTTGCTCTACAACACACAAACATGGCCTGGGGTCACTACCAAGAGTGGGCTTACAAATTGCCAGTCGTTTGCATGGATTTCCTCGGTCCTTGTGTGTGGACCACACAAGCCAGTCTTGGTTAAATCTAGAGGCATTTGTGACTCCCTGCTCCGGTCCAGTGACTGGGGAGGGCTGGTTAAAGCTTCCCTATTTTATAATCTACATAAAAACAGCGATCTACATAATCGCTCCTTCGGCCACGGTTGTCTGGTTTTGAGAGACCGGGAAACTGACACGCGCCTCTATTTATCAGTGTGTTCCAGAGCGACTTCCCATCATACCCTAGGGCACTGCGAGGGACGCTGGTATTGGTAACATCATCATCATCATGTATCGCGTCAAGAGATTACAGATATCCATCCATCCATCAAGTGCCATGCCGGTAAGCGTGGGCGGTCATGTTCTGCCATCTCACTCGATTACCAGAGTCGTGGATCAGCTCCGTGTTTCTGTCTCGACCATACCACAAGGCCAAGCCATCCAGGTACTTGCTTCTAGGTCTTCCCCTTGGTCTGTTCCCCTCGATCTTACCAGTTGTCACCAAATTCGCCAATCCATTTCTTCTCATTACATGCCCAAAAAATTTTGACTGTCTACGTCTAATTTCTCTAATCAATTTACGATCTTCATTTGTTTCTTGAAGGACTTGTTCATTGGTCTTTCTGGCTGTCCATGGTATTCTTTGCATTTTCCTCAGAAACCACATCTCTACAGCCATCAGATGTTTTTCAGCCTGACTGCTCATTGTCCACGCTTCACATCCATATAAAAGTACAGGTTCAATGTAGCATCTCAACACTCTTTTTCTCGTTTCAATTGACATCTTTTTATTGGTCAATATGTTTTTCATCTTGCTAAAGGCTACTTTTGCCATGGCGATTCTTGTTCTAATCTCTTCAAGGCATCTCCCATCAGATGTTATTACTGTTCCGAGATAATTGTACCTGCTCACTTGTTGAAGAATATTCCCATTTACTTGTATATTACATTGTGGTATTTCGTCCTTCCTAGTGACGACCATAATCTGTGTCTTTTTACAATTTAATTCTAACCCTAGTTGTTCACTGTGTGTAACAATCGCATCTACTAAATTTTGCAGGTCCTGTTCATTGTCTGCAATCAAGACTGTATCATCTGCATATCTAATGTTATTGATGCATCGTCCCCCAATGTTGATTCCTTCCATATCTTCAATATTTCTGAAAATACTTTCACTGTACAGGGAAAACAGATCTGGAGACATTACACATCCCTGTCTCACACCCCTTTTAATAGGCTGATATTGGCTTACTTCATTATCAACTCTTATGGCAGCTTGTTGTTTCCAATATATGTTTTTTACAAGTCTAAGATCTTTTCCATCAATTTGTAGATCTTCAAGCATCCTTATCATGTTGACATGTCTCACTTTATCAAAAGCCTTTGTGTAGTCAATAAAGCAAAGGTGTAGATCTTTGTTTACTTCTATAGAACGTTCGATTATGTTTCTCAGTATATACACAGCATTTACTGTACCCTTGCCTTCCACAAACCCACATTGTTCTTCTCCTATTTCAGGTTGTATTTTCCTCCTAACTCTTTGCATGATAATTCTTAGCAAAATCTTCGTGATGTGACTCATTATACTAATTGTTCGATGTTGATCACATTCCAAGGCTCCTGATTTCTTTGGGATTGCAATAAATACAGAATTACATAACTCCTGAGGTATATTTCCAGTATCATATATTGTATTAAGCAGACTGGTAACTTTATCTATTCCATATTCTTCTAAAGCATTAATCATTTCTGTTGTGACGCTGTCTGAACCGGGGGTCTTGCCAGATTTCATATGGTTAAGCGCATTCTGAACCTCCATCTTTAAAATTGCTGGTCCTTCATTATTATTTTGGACATCATACTGTTCGTCTCTGTTATCGTCATAAAGGTTTTTCACATAATCTGACCATTCATGTAAGATCTGATCTTTTTCTATTATGACTCTTCCATCTTTTGTCTTTAGGCAGCCTGCTGATGTACGTGTTCTTTGATTAGTAAGCTCCTGAATTCTTTTGTGCATTAGTTTCGCATTGTTACTGTTGTGTTGTTTTTCAATTTCTCTGCAATTTATCTCAAGCCATGTTTCTTTTGCCTCCTTACATAAGGTTCTCACTTTTCTGTGAATTTCTTCATATTTGGCAGGATTATTTTTGTTCTGTCTTCTTGTTTCCATTAGTTGTAAAATTTCTTCAGTCATCCATGTCTTACGGCCAACTTTCTTTACTTTTGGAATAGTTTTTTCTGCTGCGCAACTGATTCAACTCTTCACCGTTTCCCATTGATCATCTACATCTTGAAACAGGATCTCTAGATCAGACAATATATCATATTTGTTCTTTACTTCTATGTTAAAATTATCTTGTATTTCTTTGTCAGTTTTCAATTTGCACAAGTCATATTTAGGGTTTCCTGCTGTATACTTGACTTTCTTTAACTTTACCCTCAATGTGCCTGTAATTAATCTGTGATCACTGTAACAGTCTACATTTGGAACTGTTTTTACGACTGTTAACGCATTTCGAAACCTTTTGCTAATCAGGATGTAACCTATCTGGTTTTTAATCCTGCTGTCTGGACTCCTCCATGTCCATAATCTTCTAGGATGCTGTTTAAACCAGGTGTTTCCTACAACCATTTCTTGTTCTTTTGCCCATTCTACAAGTCTGTATCCTCTTTCATTTCTCTCTCCCAAACCATGGTTGCCTACACTGCATCCATCGCCTTGGTGTCCTATTTTTGCGTTGAAATCACCCATTATGATATTTATTTCTGATTTTTTGCAGTTCTTCAAAGCAGACTCCACGTCATTATAAAATTCCTCTATGCTTTCTTCACTGCTTTCACTTGTTGGGGCATATACTTGAATGACATTTATTTTAAAAGATCTTCCGTTTATTTTTACTAATAGGACTCTGTCTGACACAGCATGATATCCTTTGACAGAATTTGATGTTTGCTTATCTAATATAATGGCTACACCTCTTTGCTGTTCTTCTCCCCCAGAGTAAATATTCTTGCAATCCTCTCCTGTCCTTATCCCTGCTCCTTTCCATCTCGTTTCCGATACTCCTAATATGTTAATCTTCTCTCTCCCCATTTCTTTTTTGATGTTTTCTAATTTTCCATCTGCATTCATTGTTCTTACATTCCAAGTTCCTACTTTCAATGATATTAATCTGTTGCACCTAGTAGCCTGTTGACGGTCTGGAGTCACCTGGTGCGCATGACTATCCCTACCGGGCGAGGCTGCTCCTATGGAGCACCCATTTACGCCGTTTCTCTGATTATCGATAAGTGAACACAACATGATTTTCTTGGCATCTGTAAAGAAGGTAGTTTGCCATTGCTTTCCTTCCTAGCAGTGACCATACTGGTCAGTGACCGTAGCCATTGTCTCCTCAAAATAGAGATCCTCTACCTACCTGTCGTGAAGGTGGAGATCATAACCTACAACTATCTGTTGGCTGCTCCAATCTTCATCCACCACCTGCACGCATGGCTTCACGTAACTCTGATCGGGGGGGCTAAACGGGTACTCCACCTTGCTCAAGGGTGTCCCGTAGGCTAGCGGAGGGAAGGAGGCGCCTTACTTCTCCTTTGATAGGGGATACCCCTACCCCGCTACCTATTACAGATATGCAGATACAGAAAGTAGGATGTATGTCACCTGATCCCGTAAGAGGCCTTCTGGACCCTTTGGTCTTGTGCCTTGTATGTACCCACTCTTGTGAAAAACATAAGCAGGGCGAGGCGCTGCATTTGTATACGACAGTTTCTAATCTCCGTGTTGTCTACAGATCTCGATATGCAAGTTGTCTTGTGTGTCCTCAGATTCTAACTGCATCCATTGACTTCTGTGAGTGCCCATCAATACCCTTGAATATAATTAGCAAAAGAGACTCGGGACGAATACGATTACATTCGATCGTTGAAAGTGCCAAGCTGGTAAGCGAGGACGGTCATGTTTCATCATCTTACACGATCACAAGTGTTGTGGATCAGCTCTATGTGCTATTGTTGTTGTTGTTGTTCACGACCATGCCGAGTGGGCAAGCCATACATATATTTACTTCTTTGTCTTCCCCTTGTTCTTTCACCTCAACATTGTCAGTTGTCACCAAGTTTTCTAGTTTATTTCTTTTCACAACGTGCCCAAAAAATATGAATATATACGTATAATTTCTTTGATCAGTTTGCGGTTTTAATTTGCCTCTTGTAGCACTTGCTCCTTGTTTTTTTTCTCTCTCCATGGTATTATTTACATTTTCCTCAGAAACCACATTACCACCGCCATTAGACGTTTTTCAGCTTGTATGCTCATCTTCCACGTTTCACATCCATACAACAGTATGATAGGTTCTTTGTAGCTATTCAACACTCTTTTTCTCGTTGCATATTTTTATTATTCAGTATGTTTCCCATTTTACAAAAGGCTATCTTTTACGATTCTTGTTATAATTTCTTCAATGCATCTCTGACCGTATGTTATAAATGTTGTTGTTTGTTCATCAAGAATGACGATGACCATTCATTACATCCAGTGGGGTTGAAGGTATGAAGCCGTGGGTTCTAAGATGGCTGATAAGGCCTATTTTGGTTCGAAATGTTCTTTGACAATGTGGGCAAAGAATGCTTAACGTTTCTGGAGGAGGATTTCCTGCAGTGGTTTTTCTGTTCTGCCTTTTCTTCACAGCCTTTGCAGTCCAGGTTGCCTCACATATGTGTAGCGTTTCAGAAATCATTGTACCGGTTCTCTAGTTTAAGCCAATCCAAGTTTTATATTAACTTCCGCCGTTGTGTGGACATTGGTGGTCATGTGACGAAGTTGACTTGTTCCTGTAGCCAGGCGCTGTCGTCATTTGGAGGTGACAAGTTCGAATCTCGGTTGGTAACTATAGCTTTCAAATTTTATGTTGTCAAATGCGTCCTCTAATCTCCTTCTAATAGCGCCAAACAATACTAAGTGTGTTAATTTATGTACTGGAGAAGACATTTTGGTAAGTGTTATGTTAGTTAGTTATCAGTTGGGGTATCTCCGGACATGTCCATAGGTGCTCAGATCCTCCCCCCAGCATAGGTACTTTGATGACATTTTAAAAATTGGTTTGGCATTGATTAAATCTGGACAGATGAATAGGACCTGAAAAATATTTTCCAACGCTACCTCATTCAAGTCTATATGTTGATTCTAAGCCGAGATATCCAGAATTGTGTGTAAAATTAAGTCATAATTGGAACAAAGAAGCAAATACTCCTTTAGCTGAATTTGACTTGCTGCCCAGAAACAACAGTTGTTTACAATGTGTTTAAAACTGCTACAACTTCTTTAGTTTTGAGAAAACCCCATAGCAACTATATATTGTCTTGTTCGGAAAGGCGAGGCCTAACTGCCCAGGTAGAAAATTTTTGATGTTATGCAATATCGAGTCATTAAAATTCAAAATGGCCGCTAATTAATTATTTAATAATGACTGAACTTAGCTAACGAACCTTAAAATGCCAATTATGAATATTTTTCCCTTCAGTTTGATCAAACAAATAAAAAGGCCATGTTGTGGTGTTGTAAATATGTTTTGTTACTAATTTAATTTCAAAATGGCTGCCAATTAATTAATTAATAATTAATTTTAAAAATTTAAACTCTGCTAACGAACGTTGAAACACCAATTATGTGTCTCTGAAGTTGGAGTGGGTTCGACCTGATAGCGAGGGACACTGGCAATAGGGGAAGCTAATCCACATGCAAAATTCAGTTCAGTGCACTATAAGTAATGTGTACGGACTACGCTCGAGCTCAAATCGAGCGAGTGAGCGAAAAAAAAAAAATATAGAAATTTTTTTTTTTTTAAAATTAAATAACTAATGTATTTTGCCCCCTTCAGTTTTATAAAACAAATCAAAAGACCATGTTATGATTTTATAAATATGTTTTATTACTAATGAAAATTTTAAATGGCAGCTAATTAATTATATATATTCCATATCAACTTATGAAACAATGATCTATAAAGCAACAGCAAGTTTTAACACTATTTGTTTCTGCTCTCTAACGATAGCATCTTGCCAACCTGGAAAAGAAAAAGAAACAACAAACTATTACTAATAGTTATGCTAATTAATAGTAGTAGTATTACTAGTACTAATTAAAAAACTAATACACATGTTCGTTGTCATTAAAACCTTCTGGTGACGTCTGCAAATCTCTTAAGCCTTGTAAACAGATTTCCGTCTCCTTTTGAAAGAAATATTCTTAACGAAGGCAATTTTGTAATCATATATATCTAGTAAAACTAAAAACATCCAATTGCTTTTACATTAATATTTGGTGGATATAATAAGTGGTTTATCTTAATTTGTGATTCGTTGTGGATTATTTTATGAAGGTAAGTGGAAACAAAATATTTCATTTGATTTCTGTAAGCATGTCATCTGTTTGCTATTATAAAACTACTAACTACTAACATATTTGTTTGTTGTAGCAATAATATACAAGACTGCAACTAAAAGAACATGTTTTTTTAAAACATGAAAACGCTTACTGCATCGAAGTGTCTTTTTCTGTCTCTGTAAAATCTCTGCATCCATGGTCCGGTGAGGAAGCGATAGTACAGCATAAGCACTTGCAAGTGGAGTTGAACACATGAGTCTGTCAAAACTTCGTAGATCACCTGCGAAATATGAATAAAATTAGTGGAACTGGAGTAAAACAGATTTCTGTCTCCTTTACCTGTGTGAAATGAATGTTACAGAAACATATTTAAAAAAAACACACATTTTGTAATCATGTATATCTAGTAAAACTAAAAACATCTTATCCAATTGCTTTTATATTAATATTTGGTGGATATAATAAATAATAATTAAATAAAGAAAAGACTGCATATAAAACTAAATCATAAACTAATTTTTATAACACATTGTACATTTTAAAGAACATGCCCTAAAACATTTAATTTACCATTTATTTAAAGTCTTTAATGTTAATAAAAAGTTAATTCGCCGAGAGCGAAATCAACTAAAAACTTCTTCATTCGGCATGGTGAAGGAGGTATCCGATGGTGACTCACCCTCTTCCCAGTACCATAACACAATTTTACTCATTCAACTTGTCCTTCCGTTTAACACTTTTAACCACCTCTATATAAACTTTATCTTTTGCATTTTCATACCAGACGTGCCGCAGTAGTGTATTGGATAATGCACCATCATCAATTAGAAACTTCTTTAGCTTCTCTAGGGACTCCTGATCCAGACTCTTAAACAAATGCATGTCGAGTACTTGACAACACAGACTTTGTTCGCTCAAATTCTTCAGTGATTAATTTTTCATAGCCCTCTCTCTCCTTCTTGTCCATCTTCTGCAACACTTCTCGCTGAACTTGACTCTTCCTCTCCGACTGTTGCTTTCTCACCCAAGCCCCACAATGAACAGCATAGTCCACCAGGATCTTCTGGAAGTCGTCATCAAATGACTGCAGCCAATCTAACGTTTGGTTCTGCACACCTTTCACTTTACCATCAATAAATCCCAGGGTGGCATTCGGGGCTCTTCGCAGTGCTGAATCACTCATGCCTAAAGTTCTTTCAGCATGCATGTTATTCAGTGGCGCAGAAGCAGTATTTGCAATAAGTTCCTCGGATGGATTGGACAAGGGCCCCTCCCGATAAGGTTTCAGCTGTTGAGAAAGAGTTTTTATGAAGGCAATAGCTAAATTCTTAACAACTACAGTAAACCTATCTTTGATAGCAATGTTCACTTCCCTTAAATCAGGCTCCACATTCATTCTGCCCCCAAACGCATCCTGTTGTTTGTCATTAAAACCCTCCGGTGACATCTCCAAATCTCGTAAGCCTTGTAAACAGATTTCCGTCTCCTTTACCTGTGTGAAATGAATGTTACAGAAATATATTATTAACAAAAACAATTTTGTAATCATACATATCTAGTAAAACTCAAATCTTATCCAATTGCTTTATATGAATATTTGGTGGGTATAATAAGTGCTTTACCTTCGTTTGTGATTCGTTGTGGATTATTTTGTGAAGTTTTCATGGAATAACCTAAAGGTAAGTGGAAATAAAATATTTCACTTCATTCATTTCTAAAAGCATGTCATCTGTTTGCTATTATATAACTACTAACATATTTGTTTTAGCAAATAATATAATATACAAGACTGCATCTAAAGAACATGTTTTTAAAAACGTGAAAATACTTACTGCATTGAAATGTTTTTGTTTGTCTCTGTTTCCGTAAAACCTCTGCATCCATGGTCCCGTGAGGAAGTGTGAATACAGCCCAAGCACTTGCAAGTGGAGTACGACACTTGGGTCTGTCAAACCTTCGTAGATCTCCTGTAAAATATGAATAAAATTAGTGGAACTGGGGTAAAACTGTGGAAATGTAAACAATATAAAATAACACAAAGTAATGCAGCTTTACAGAACAGAATTACAAACAATATAAGGACGTTGCGGCGACTACTAGCCTTCATCAACAAACAGAATAAATAGAAGAATAAACAGATCACCAATAAGTAGATCACCTTGCACAGATACTTCTCTTTGATGTTCACAAACTCTCGAAGGATGTCCCTATGATGGTAAATCACAGCTGCCATACTAAACAGGATGTTCAGTCTGTTGCCGACATATCTTTTGATGATGCCAGTTTTGATCATCTTCTTCTTCAAAAAGGCTGTGAATCCACCTGGATCTCCTGAGACATCCTTGTACCTGCAAAACATTCAAACATTAAATTGTATTAAAAGCATGTACATGGGAGTAACTAGACGCTGAACGTGTTGCATGGAGGACAAACATCAGAAATGGAATAAAGACAAAGGAGAAAATTATTGCAGATAAGTCACACACCGGGCGTGTGAGACGTAAGATGGTGCATGATGGTGGAAATGACCACGTGTTCACATGTACCCACTGTGAATGAACATTTACAGCGTGAATTGGCCTTTTCAGTCACATTCGCTACCGCCTTAGGTAAAAGTTATTATGTCTTTTTAAAGCACAAACTATCGTCTGTGAAGACGGCGAGGTGCCAATATAAACATGTGCTCTATTTACTGCAAATATGAAACGGATTATTTTTTATATGCAATAAACAATTTCTGCAAAAAAATTACAACACTATTATGATGATAATAGGTAAAAGTGCACTGCGATCATGATGATGGTGATAATTACCTGAGTTTGGAAATTTGGTAAGTAAGTTCAGCAGCGCGGCATCCCAAGGGACTTGGACTCTTCTTCTTCTTCTGTATGTCTTCATCTGCCTGTCCGTCTTCATCTGCCTGTCCGTCTTCATCTGCCTGTCCGTCTTCATCTGCCTGTCCATCTTCATCTGCCTGTCCATCTTCATCTGTAGCATTGACTGTTGACTCCAGCTTGCGCAAAACTTCACGAGCAGCTTTGGCAAGGCCATCCAATGGATGCACCAGACACTTCAGGTCCGCCAAATTGCCAAAATCCTCCTGCAGCTTTTGAGAAACGCAGCGGTTGACGGGAGCTCGGTCAGTCATAGTGCTGTGAAGTTTGCTTTTGACCACTTCTATGAAGTCCAGGGCTGATAGTCTGAACACATCACAGTACACATCAATGACATCAGACAGAGCATCCATGACATGCTGGTATATTTCGTCTGTCGATCCGCCAGAAATTTGTCTGATATTTAGAGTCAGCGAATGTTGTTGTTGTGATGTTGAAAGAGACATGCTTACTTGGTTAATATGGGCTCCCTGGTAAGTTGTGGCATCCCAAGCCAGAGTTGCAACATCGCACTCATGCAACATTTGTCCGACCTGTATATTGGCAAGGACCCCAAGTTCGTAACTCATCTGTGCTACTGTCGATATACATGGCAAATTACTAAATTTCCTTTGGCCACAGATGTCTGATATAGAAGACAACAAACTAGACACATTTGCCACACTTACGTTCATCAACAAGCAGCTATAAATGCACTGACGGAATCTGTAATCATATTTTCCTTCATCATCCATTGTCACAATGATCTTCTTATCCTCTTCGATTCTGGCTGAATAATCTTCAAACGAGGCACATTTTTCTTTCTCCTTTTTCAGTTCGGCCCGTAGCTGCTGCAATTTAATGTTAGTCTCCTCAGCGCACAGCTGATAACGTTTTTCCAAATTTTCTTTTTCTTTCTCAGATTTCTTAAGCTTCCGTTTGTACGTGTCAGTGGTCTCTCTCAATGTCTTGTTTTCCTCCATATATAATTTAAGATGTTCTTCTGTTGTCGTGAACGTTTTCAATGACTTTTGAAGCATTTCCTTTTGTTTCTGCATGTCCTCGAGTTGATTCTTCAACACTGAACACTTGGCTCTCAACAGATTGGCTGATTGTGTTTTTCTCCTTATTTTTTCATTCAGCGTTTTCAGTGAAAACATCCTCCTTTCCTGTCTATGGCGCATCTTTTGTTCTTTCAACTCCAGGCGCAAACGTTTGTTCTCCTTCAGCATATTTATACATGTCCGCTGCTTTGCTACACAGTTGTCACAGTCCCTTCTCAGTCTCTTGGGTGATGGTGGGCCTGAAAGCATTGAACCAGGCAATATTTCATTAGTAGCATCTTGGGTTAAGACTGTAGCTGCTGGTATTTCTATTTCAAGAGTGTTCGGTTGTATGGGCACTGGTGTGCTTGCAGCTGTCTGACTTTCAAATGGTATGTCAAATGTCTGCTGGTGTAAACTCAAAAAGTCTGTCCATTGTTCCGTGTAATTGATTTTTTTGTAGCAATTCTTCTAAACGTATGAATTCTAGTCTGTAGACATTCTTCACGTATTTGCCGGTCTGGTTCTGCTAGCCTGAACAATGTCCTTGATTTTCCTAGCAATCTCAGGAACAGGACAGTTTCTCATTCACAATCAGTCGAGCTATGTAGCCCTTCTTAATAACTGGATACTCAGGCTCAAAGCTTGACAGAAGCCGTCTCATGTCACTTGCAGTTTTCTTCTCCATGATGAACTGAAGACGGAAGGGAAAAAAATTGTACTACAATAATTTAAGTGACATGAGGTTACTTACTTACTAGTACTACTTATGAGAGAGAGAGAGAGAAATAAATTTATTTTATTTTATTAACATTTAATAGCCAGTCTCTCTGGCTGTGGGGCTACAACACTTTCTCTCTGTAATCCCGTTTATCACGCAGAGTCTCGTAGCGGAGCAAGAGCTGAGGCGGTTCGACCCCCGCTCGTGACTTGTGGGATACTGAGCCGGCCGCTCAGAAAGCAATGGCAAACTACTGAGCGTAATCTTGCCAAGAGATCAACATACAGCTGAAAGATGCTGGTGTTGACAGCTAAGTCCTGTAAAAGGATATGCTTAAAAAAAAAAACATTTAATAAAATATTAAAATTCAAAAGAAAAAGGGGAGGGGCAGGGGAGAGGTATAAATAATTAATAGGGTCACATGAGAGAGGGGAAGGGAGAGAGAGAGGAACGGAGGGAGGGGAGGCAGAGGGAAGGAGGGGAAGGGAGAGAGGGAGGAGAAAGAAGGGAGGGGAAGGGAGAGGGGGAATGGAGAGAAAGAAATAAAATTAAAAAGAAAACAGGGAGGGGCAGAGGAGAGAGTATTATTAATTAATCAGGCTATTTATAATTTATTTTACACAAGAGATATAGAAATGGATGAAGAATTAAATTATTATTAATATTAACCACACAGTGGCTTTACCAACGAACTGTTAACTAAAGAAATGGTGTAAACAATGACACAAAGTCCTGTTTGTATAAGGAAAAAAATAAGGCAAGATGGCTGCCGGTTTTTCTGCTAGAGACAGACAGACTGAAGTGATTCACTTCAAACAGCTAACTCAAATCATCCCAATCATTTAAAGTAATGAAATTTCACACAGAGATATAGAAATGGATGAAGAATTAAATTATTATCAATATTAACCACATGGTGGCTTTACCAACGAACTGTTAACTAAAGAACTGGTGTAAACAATGACAAGTCCTGTCTGTATAAGGAAAATAATAAGACAAGATGGCGGCCGATTTTTCCGCTAGAGATGAACTGAAGTGATTCACTTCAAACAGCTAATGTAAATCACCCCAATCGTTTCAAGTAATGAAATTTTACACAGAGATATAGAAATGGATGGAGAATTCAATTATTACTAATATTAATCACATGGTGGCTTTAACAACATTCTGTAAATACGTGAACTCACCTCAATAATTGAATATACACAGCAATGATGGTTACCAACGAAAAGCCTTCAGAGCACATGTGTTTGATACTAGACCACATGGTTCAGAATACTGGTCTATTTATAGCCCGTCAAAATCACGCGATTTTCGGAATTCAAAAAAAACTATGACCACTTTAGGAATCGGGTCAAATTTTCGGAAGCCAGCAACGCGGCTGTCGGGTCACGTGACCTCATCCGTGAATGCCCGATCACGACATCAAATCAAAATGGCTAAGCATATGCATCAGCGTCCGGTGGCTAATAGTGCCAGTTCTGTGTTGGTTGACGAGGCACCTCGTTTTCCCGATGTACCTCTCGCGTCTGGCTGTGCCGATTATTACTCCCAGGTCTTTCATCCTGGACAGCGATGTGGAATCACTTGACGTCAAAGTCCTCTGTTCTCGCCATATCTTTACGGGCGTTAATAACATCGGCACGATCCATGGGCTGGCCATCTACAGGGGGTGCAGAGCCAGCCAGTTTGTCAGCTCGTTCATTTCCCTCGACTCCCGCATGTCCCGGGACGAAGATGAAGGTGACTTTGCGGACAACAGACTTCCGCAGCGACTCAGTCCACTGTCTACGTACAGATCCAGCTTCGACCTTCTGAATCATGCTCATTGAATCACTTAGTACACACACGTTGGTATAATGCTGTGATTCCAGCCATATAAAAGCCTGTGTAACTGCCATCACCTCCATCGCCATGCTGCTCGTGGTCATAGCACCACTGGATTCTTGAACGGTTCGGCCCGCTGAACGGGCTGTAAATGCCCACGCACTTCTCTGCTGCTTTACAACAGATCCATCTGTATAGATGAGCACTTTGGGGCTATCTGAGTGATCATAGATGAGCGCGTTAACCTCTGCATTGACAGCGGCAGGGTTCTGCTCTCTGCACCGTCTGTCGAGTGTGATAATGCAGGAGAAGGTACACTTAAAAGCTGGAGGCACCGGCACCCATTCCTTGCCGGGGTTGATACTGGTAAGACTGCAGACCTGTCCGACGACATCTTCCGCCCGACCCATCCATGATTTGCCCCTCTTTAGCCTGTCACCCTTTTCTCTGAATACAGCATCATGCAGAGGGTGCTGCTCATCTGCACTTATTTTTAAGTATGCACGAGCTCTCCAGATCTTGATCCTGTGTTCCATTGTCGGGAAGTCAAGGAGGTATCTCATTGCTACACAGCTGGTGTCTCTCGTGCAGCCCAAAATGATGCGCATGGCTTCGTTTTGTACCTTTTCAAGTCTTCCAATCTGTGTAGGGCTGACAGTGAGGATGGCCAGGTCATACTCGATGCGTGAAAGCACAAGTCCTTGGAACAGAAGTAATAGCAGTCCTTGCTCGATATTGGCAGTCGCCATGACTCTCATTGCTGCCCAACCTTTTCGAGCCTTCGTTATGACATAATCGACACGATCTCTGAAGGACAGGCTACGATCAAGCCTCACGCCAAGTGTTATGTGATTGCCTTCACAACAAAGGTCAGCTTTGAGTTTGTTGATGGTCAGTTTATGACCAGAACATTCTCTTACACGACTGTTTGCCAGTTTCATGATTCTTTCACTTTACACCATTGCTGAATCTAAGTATAATAAAACCATGCTGAATAGAGCCTTCAAATGGCTATCGAATAGAAAAAGGTATTGTATCGAAATAAAAATGTTTAAGTTGACTGAACCCCAGCCCTGCCTTTACAGGAGTCCGAATAACAATGTTACAATAGTCAATACTAAAACTAAATATGACAGCGAAGCTCAGAGGATTGAACCACATACAAATATACAGGTCAAAGTTTTGAATGATTATCTGATGATACAGTTATCATGTGCCACATTGATAAACATGGGCGTTCATGTTTCACCATCTCACGTGATCAGCAGAGTTGTGGATCAGCTCTGTGTTCTTGTCTCGACCATACCACATGGCCAAGCCATCCAGGCATTTATTTCTCTGCCTTCCCCTTGTTCCCCCCCCCCCCCCCCCCCCCCCCCCCCCCCCCACAATCTTTCCAGTTGTCACCTAGTTCTCCCATTTAAATCTTTTTCATAACATGTCCAATCAATTTTGACTGTCTACAACTAATTTCTCTATCAGTTTGTGGTTTATATTTGTCACTAGTAGGACTTTCTTTTTTTTATTCTTTTTTTTTTGCTTAAGATGCATATCCTTTACAGGACGTTGCTGTCAACACCAGCATTTCTCAGCTGTTGTTGATGTTCTTGGCAAAATTATGCTCCATAGTTTACCATTGCTTTCTGAGCGACCAGCTCACATACCCCATAAGTAACCAACATGACGTGATCCACTGCTGAATCTTGCGCAGCTGCGTTCTTCACGTGGATATACAGGATTATGGAGAAAGTCATTAAGCCCTTCACCAGGGAGACTGCCTGTAGGACCTGCTTACTGGTTTTTCTGTCTGTTCATGGTATTCTTTGAATTTTCTTCAGAAACTGCATTGCCACTGCCATTAGATATTTTTTCAGCTTGTTCACATTTTACATCCATAAAAGAACAGGCTCTATGTAGCACTTCAACAATCTTGGTCTCATTACAATTATCATGTTTTTAATTGCTAGCAGCATGTTTTCCATTTTTCAAAAAGCTACATTTGCCATAGTGATTCTTCAAGGCATCTCCCATCAAATATTATGATTATGACTGTTTCAAGATAATTGTAACTGTTCACTTGTTTATGAATATTCCCATTTACTTGTATATTGGCTGGTCTCCCTGGTGTAGGCGTCAAACATGTTCATAATCCCATATACTCTCTTACGAAACACAGCTGCGCTAGATTCTTCAGCGGATCGCGTTTTGTTGGTTAATTATGGGGGTATTTGAGCCGGTCGTTCAGAAAGCAATGGCAAACTACTGAACATAAAAACTTGCCAAGACATCAACAGCAGCTAAATAATGCTGGTGTTGACTGCAATGTCCTGTAAAAGGATATGTGAAAATTAAAAAAACAAAAACTTGTATATTACGCTATGTTGTTTCCATCTTCCTTGTGATGACCATAATCTGTGTATTCTAACAATTTAATTCTAACCCCAGCTGTTCACTGTGTGCAACAACCGCATCTCCTAGATGTTGTAGATCCTGCTCATTGTTTGTAATTAATACTGTCTCATTCGCATATCTAATATTAATGATGTTATATTCCCCAATGGTGATTCCTCTCATATCTTCTAAATTTCTGAAAATATTTTCACTGTATAGGGAAGAAAGATCTGGAGACATTACACATCCCGGTCGCACACCTCTCTTAATAGGCTGATATTGACCTACTTCATTATCAATCTTTATGGCAACTTATTGTTTCCAATATATGTTTTCTACAAGTCTAAGGTCTTTCCCATCAATTTATAGATCTGCAAGCATCTTCATCATGTTGACATGTCTTACTTTATCAAAGTCTTTGTGTTGTCAATAAGGCAAAGATGTAGACCTTTATATATTTCTGTAGAATGTTCAATCAATGTTCTCATATAACAGTTTGCAACATATGTCTGTGAGACCTCGACACTTCATGGTTGTCTGCAGATCTCGATTTTCAAGTTGGTTGGTGTGTCCTCACATTCTAACTGAATAAATAAATGTCTTTGAATATAAATGTTATAGATGGGTTCTAAGAATATCTTGCATAAAGAAAGGAACAAATGAATCCATATGAAAAGAGCTGAATATTGAAGAAGGTTGGCTATTAAAGATGATAAAACAAAGAAAATTGAAATATTTTGACTACTTGAAATGCCATGAAAGTTTGGAGAGAACCATCATGGAGAGGTATGTGCCTGGGAAAATAGGAAGAAGAAAGCCAAAGAGAAGATGGGTGCAGGATGTGGCAGATGATCTCCAGATGGGTGTATCGAACGCAGGGCATCTTGCTTATGACAGAGAACTTTTCCAGAAGGTTGTTATGGGAGTGAGGTTAAGGACATGCTAATGAACGGATTAATGAATATACACTGCATTTACTGTATTCATGTCTTCTACGAACTCACATTGTTCTTCTCATATGTCGGGCTGTATTTTCTTATACTCTTTTCATTATGAATCTTAGCAAAATCTTGAATTTTGTATACATGTGTTTGCATAATCTATTGTGTCCTGTTCTGAGGAGCAGAATAATGACTTGTTCTGGTTTGTCCATAAAGTGGTAGTCATCTTGAGCAGCTTTTGGTAGGCTTTCTGACTGATTTGATCATTCTTTTATTTTGGTGGTATGTAATGAGCACATCAGGCTTCATCTTCTGCTCCTTTCTTAACCAACTGATCAGCTCTGTTGTTTCCAGGTACTCCACAGTAGGATGGTATCCACTGTATGGTGACCTTATGCTGACTGCTAAGTTAAGAAAGTAGTATCCTTAGTACTGGCAGTTTCCCAGACAGGAGCGCCTCGAGTACTGATTTTGCATCTGTCTATAGCACCACAGGTTGTGTACCATGGCTGGTATTTAGTAATTTATCTATTGCTATTTTTATTGCCTCAATTTCAGCATCATAATTATGGCAGTACTTTCCTGTTGGTACTCTGGCCATGTCCCAATTATTATTTGGGTGTTCTATGTACACTCCCGTTCCTCCATTTCGAACAGCATTTTGTGCTGACCCATCTGTGGACTCGGATCCAGAGGTCCTGTGGGTATTCTTCATCAAGGACGCTGAGAGTGGCTGTTCTGTGCTGTACACTGTTCTGTTCTTCCTTGTCAAATATTCCTCTAACTTTTGCCTGGATTTGTATTGATAGTCTATGTTCATCTTTCCATGGAGTTCGCTCTGGAATAGTTTTCAGGGGGATACCAACTGTGGGCAGATCAGTGGTTTCTCTGCTGTTGTTTGGCCTGGTGGATAAAACTGCTTCTTTTCAACCGCCCCATAGCTAAGTTTTCAAATCTGTTCTTCATAGGGTGGCCTGGCAAGCTGATGAACTTTTCTGCTTGCATTAGCATTTTCATATCTCTGCGCTCTCTCAGTGCTTGTGTCCTCCCCATCTTCTCCATCTCCACTATAGGGGTTGATCTCATCTCTCCTGTGGTGACTTTAAGTGCTTGATTTTGCACCTTGTCCAGCTCTTGTAGTGTGGTTTTTGATGCTGAACACCACGCAGTTGATCCATATTCCAGGTGTGGTCGTATGCTCTGTTGATAAACTTTGCTAAGTATTTTCCCACTGGCTCCCCATGTGGTTCCACTTAGCTTTCTCAGGATGGCTATTTTCCTTCTGGCTTTTGCTACTGCTTTGTTGATGTGCTTTCTCCATGTCAGCCTGTTATCAAATGTTACTCCAAGGTATGTTGGTTCTTTGTCTTCTCTTAGGGGTGTTCCATTTATCTGGATGATCCCTGCCTTTTGTTTTGGAGAGAGGGTAAATAGAATGCTGCTGCTCTTGTCAGTGTTTATGCTGACACACCATCTATTTGCCCATGCAACAAATGTATCTACCGCTCTTTGTAGTGATCTGGTGGCCACTGATGCATGTTCATTTGTGCTCCATAGAAGCAGGTCATCAGCGTACATTGCTGCTTTAATTCCATGTAGATTAGCAACAAGATCATTGATGAAGATTAGAAAATGTGGGGGACAAGATTCCGTCCTGGGGAACACCGTGACGTAGTAGTGCTTTCTTGCTCTTGAGTCCTTCTATCTGTACTCGGGCTCTTCTGTTGTGCAAGTATGCTTTTACCCATTTGTACATTCTTCCATTGACTTTACAATTTCTCAGTTTCTTCATCAGATCTATACATGTTGCAAGCACCAGCTTCTCCTCTTGGAATGCATCCTCAATTTCTTGAGAGAGGTAGGTTGTCTGATCTTCCGTAGAGTAGCACTGCCTAAAGCCAGCCTGCTGTGGCACAAGGATGTTTTAACTTTCAATGTACCACTGCAGTCTGTGATTGATGATGCGCTCCATTGTTTTGCAGAGACAGCTGGTGAGGCTAATTGGTCTGTAGCTAGAGGCAATGGAACAATCTTTCCCTGATTTTAGGAGGGGTATCATGATTGCTTCTCTCCAGGCTTGTGGAACAATGCCTAAGGTCCAGCTGTTATTGAAGATCTACAACAGCTTTGCTTTGGCCTCTATCCCTAGGTTCCTAAGCATTTCATTGGAGATACCATCAGCTCCTGGTGACTTTCTCATATTTTCAGTTTTGATATGGCTAGCTCCAGTTCGCTGATTGTGATAGGTGCCTCCAGAACTTCATGTACTATATTCTTCTATCCTGTATGTTGCCATTTCTGTACTTTTACATTAATTCACCCCAAACAAACGGAATCCTAGGGTAGGACATCACATTCAGGGGTTCCCTGTGTTGCGCCGCACCTCGGTGCGCAATTTTATCGGTGTGCAATGTTCTATGAGGTGCCCTATTCTTCTTGCAGTGGCTAGAATCGAACAATGTCAGCGAGAATAGTGTTGAACACATTGAGAACAGCGCATTTAGTCCATAGACGCCACATGAATTTGCACATGTAGGACTCTAGTAGATGCCTGTGTATTCCATTCTGCCTCTTGTTTCTCTCCTTGGCCGTCTCCACATGCGCTCGATGTATTGAGTATGTGCACCGGTGATAGGGTCCACAAAGTGGTGGGATTGGTTGACTGTGAGATGCATCAATTAAGGAATACTTCCAATTCCGTCGTACACACGCCAGAGGTCGGAGACTACAGTTGTGCCAGGCCAACCAACTGTAACTGACAAAATGAAATGCTTGTCAAGTCTTGAGATCAGCAGTATATGAAAAAAATGATCTTTCTGTATGGGAGACATGAGTCTTGCAGCCATGTGCCTTGTCTCAGCGGGATGTCCAGCTGACATGGTGAATGTCATCGGCATCTCCCATCTGTCCTGACGCTCAGTCAGTGATAGCACCATGACATGATTATGAGAACAGCGTCTAGCAGAATGTCAGATGCCATGATGCTGCAGAAAAGCAACGCTACTCTGCTTGTCGTGGACAGCTGCTGCTGCCAGTTCCAGAAAACTCATGATGAGACAGACACACACAAACACACACTCACACAGAAACGGTTGCCAAAACCAAAGAAACACTGTGGGGTAATTGAAACACACTAACACACACTGTAACCAAACACAGGAGATCACCGTCAGTGCTAAATATAGCTGGTGACGTTTGTTTGGGGGTGAAATAAGGCAAAAGTACCGCCATTTCTCTCCAATCTCTTGTTGTTTCTCTGGACTAATTTCAATATTGTTATCTTGTGTGAATGAGTCTGCAAAATGGTCAGCTGCTTGCTTTCCTATTAAGATGTTTCCGTCTTTATGTAGTGCAATTTTTGAGTTTCTCTCTGTGCCCTCTTCAATAAGTTGTTTTATTAGCTTGCACAACTTCCTTGTGTCTCTTTCAAAGGTCAGTTACTCTGTTTTCTCCTGCCAGCTTTTCCATCTAGCCTACAGCTTGGCCCTTTGAAATTTGGCTTTTGCGTGCTGGTATTTATTGTGGTGTCCTTGGCTGGGTTTGGCCTCTGCTTGCTTTCTACACACTTCCACATCATTATGCAACTGTTCTAGTTCACTACTCCAGTAGGGTTTATATTGTTTACGGGCTCCTCTTGGTACTGTTTCTCATGCTGCCTGTAGTATGCATTTCCAAAACTCTTCAACTACTTTATTTATGTCTTTCTCAGTGTTCAGGTTTCTAATCAGTATGCTGGTGCCATGCTTGTACATTGCCCACTCTGCTTTTGAAATCACCACACACAATCATTTTTTTCTTTTGATGGTAGTGTGTCCAGTGCCTGTGGGCGGTCACTTGGACAGTAGTAATTGATCAGATGTAGGTCTGTGCCATGAGCGAAATGTATTGCTCATGCATGAATTGTGTTGCTATATTGTCATGGAGTAGATTGGTACTATCTGCCAGTGCTTGACGCTGCTATCTGTCAGGGAGTTATTCTCACACTCTAACTTTCATCTGGTAAAGATCATCCTGTTGTTCTCCAGGAGTGATTCTTAATTGACTGGTGGTAGTATCATGCTTTCTACCTTCTCTAAATCACCACACGTATATCACATAACAGTCAACACCATGGTAACAATGACTTCTTCATAACATGACAGCTGCATCAGTTTTCACACGGTGTCTTTCTTTAAAACAATGTCAAATCAATGTCACTAAAACAAAAATACTTGCACTCGATCTCTGTAGCCAACATCTGTCGCTCGAACTCTCAACTGACGTCGACATTTGATCACACCTTCACAACTACTGTATCTACACAAAAGTGGCGGCTAGATAGACATTTGCCATCTTCCGTCTGACCTCGAACGCGTTCTAGACATGAATGAGCTCTCACGGACCTGTAGTCTGTGCTTGAACCTTCGCTCTGCTTACTTCCGGTCAAGCATGGTTCACAATCCACTCAAACTTCACGTCCTGTCACTAAACTGTGCAACACTCTAGGTTACCTATACTGAGTAATACTTTGACCTACTCCAGTTACATGGCACTGTAATGCCTGTCTTACGTTTAAGTGTCTGATACTCAGCCCCTTCCATGTAGCTTCGATTTGGGAAGCAGTGATGTTATTTTTTACAAGGGTCAGTATCCCACCTTTTCATCTGTCCTTTCGGTCAGACCGGTAACACTGGTAGCCTCAGATTTTGAAGGCTATATTTTCATTGAGGTGAGTTTCTTGCAAGCAACATATGCTTACTTTTTCTTGGTTCAAGATGTTTTCTAATTCTATTTTGTTGTTGTTGCTGACTCCCTCTGCATTCCAGTACATTATTTTAAGTCGTTTAGTATGGCCAGCCGTTCTATTCTCAGGTCCCCTGGCTCCACAGGACATCTGAGAAGGACCTCCAGTAGTTGGGGTTGGACCCTTTCGAGACATAGGGCCTGGCACTGCACCTGCCTGGGGGTCCAAAGCAGGGCGAGCACCATAACTTTTAGCAGCAGTCGACATATTCCATTTTGCGTAAGTGCGTGGCATCCTGATTTCTGTTTCTGATGTCCGGCTGGTTGCCTCCATCTTCAGCACCCTTCCTTTGCTAGAGCAGACTGTGGTCTTACTTGAGTTTGGATGTGTAGGCGCACACACGTGTCTGTGCATGCATGTACGTGCATACAGGTCTAGAGCGTAATAGTTATTTTTCGGCGACAGAGACTCGCTGATGCCACGCCTCTTGTTAGTTAAAACAAGTCTGCCACGAAAGGGCCAGGAGTTTGACTTTTACTGTAGAGGTGGGAAATGCACAAGCCATGGAGTATTTATGCATGGTTGGGTGCTCACCCCAACTCTGCGCCCCCGGCTACATAACGGCAACATTTAGAACCCAGTCTGGTACATGAGGCTACGACCTCCAGCATGAGAATGGAGGTAGAAGCAGTCACAGTGGCATTCCTTTGGTTATAGGAGACCACTGCAACACACATTGTCATCATCACGGACTCAAGGTGTATGCTTATTAAGGCGGAGAAAAGAATGTTTCTTAAGGAATGGCTCATCTCTCTTCAGAGGTCACAGATTGTGAGAATTGTATGGAATTTTTGCCCTGGTCATGCAGGAGTCCAGGAGAACGAAAGGCTGGCAAGGAATGCACCTCTTGATGGTAGATTGCCTATGGACAAGTGAGAAGTGGTCGTGCACTTGTGGGACCAGGTGGAGAAGATGGGGGAACAGATTGAGAACACGTATGTTGAAATAATGAGACTGAGGAGGATTGGCAGGGGTTCTGGTAGAATCTCAAAACTGAGAGGGAAGACCAGGAGAACTTTCAATCAGATAGTGGTGGGAATGATTAGTAGTGTGACTCTTCGCTGGCTGTTGAACGAGTGGGTGGAGCACATATTGGAATGTTTTGAGATGTCAGTTCTTAGCTCAACTCAACTTATTTACATTCACAATAGATGTTCATTTGTTAGATTATCCTCACAGAAGCTGTTTTATATGTTAGACTAGCTGACCCGGCCCGGCTTCGCCCAGGCCCTGGCGGGGATCTATCTATCTGTCTGTTTGCTTGTTTGTCTGTCTGTCTGTCTAACTCGGCCCGGCTTCGTCCAGCTCCTGGTGGGGAGCATCTCATTTAATTCATATAAGTAGTCATATAAGCTCCCGTTCCCGACTATCTGTCTGTATGACCCGGCCCGGCTTCGCCCAGCTCCTGGTGGGGAGCATCTAATTTAATTCATATTAGTAGTCATGTAAGCTCCTGTTCCCGACTGTCTGTCTGTCTGACCCGGCCCGGCTTCACTCAGTCCCTGGTGGGGAGCATCTAATTTAATTCATATAAGTAGTCATATAAGTTCCCATTCCCGTCTGTCTGTCTGTCTGTCTATCTATCTGTCTGTCTGCCTGCCTATAGTCTCTCCCTCCGTCTATCCCACCCTCTCTATCTATCGGGTCAGATCTATCTATCTATCTATCTATCTATCTATCTATCTATCTATCTATCTATCTATCTATCTATCTATCTATCTATCTACTATCTATCTATCTAGCTAGCTAGCTAGCTATCTATAGCTTTTGATTTGATTTAGCCAGGGGACTTAACCTAAGATATAGCAATGCTACTAAAAGTTATATCCCTTTATAGAATATTTCTTATGTTAAGTCATGTAATTACAAAATGAAATTTTAGTAAGTAAATAGATGATTGCCCCCTAAGAATCTATTACAGTTGGTTGCACTGGAATGAAAGGAAGACGTGTAGAAAATTTCATCTCAATCGGATGTACCGTTATCGAACGCAGCAAATACATCCCCGACCACAAACATACAGTCTCTTTTATAGATATAGATTACATTTTACAGTAACTGTTCATCTGTTAAATTATGCTCACAGTAACACTCTATCTGTTACATCACATTCACTTTAATTGTTCATCTGTTAGATTATTTTCAAAGTAGCTTTTCATCTGTTAGATTATGTTAACAGTAACTGTACATCTGTTACATTACAGTCACATAATTCTATGCTACTTCAGATTACGTGCACATCAGTAATATTTACATTTTACCTGACATTCTTATGAAGTGTTTACTCTCTGTATGTTTCAGAAACACGTCCCTGTTTCTGGAGTTGTTGATCCCTCTTCACACAAGAACAGACAGTTATAAATGGAGAATAAGATGGCGAGTGGTAACATGGATGTGAAATACGAGCCGTCAGATGAATTGTGTGAGGACCAGAGTCTGAGATCCAACAAAATGTTGGACAAAGCAGATTGTTGCAGCATTTAAGAAATGGTCATTAACAGTAACATAGAATCAGCAATGGCTGTGAACACAGGTGAAAGACCTTACAAGTGTGATGATTGTGGCGCTTCATTCAGGCAGATTGGCATTGTGAAATATCACATGGTAACACATACAGGAGAGAAACTGTACATGTGTGATGATTGTGGTGCTGATTTTTTTACAGCTCGCAGTCTGAAGCGCCACAAGAGAACACACACAGGAGAGAAACCGTACAAGTGTGATGTCTGTGGTGTTTCTTTTAGTGTAGTCAGCAGTTTAAAGTGCCACAAGAGAACACATGCAGGAGAGAAACTTTACAAGTGTGATGATTGTGGCGCTGCTTTTGCTAGACTTGGCAAGCTGAAATACCATAAGAGAACACATACAGGAGAGAAACTTTACAAGTGTGATGATTGTGGCGCTGCTTTTGCTAGACTTGGCAAGCTGAAATACCACAAGAGAACACATACAGGAGAGAAACTTTACAAGTGTGATGTCTGTGGTGTTGCTTTTGCTAGACTTGACAAGCTGAAATACCACAAGAGAACACATACAGGAGAGAAACTTTACAAGTGTGATGATTGTGGTACTGCTTTTGCTAGTCTTGATGACCTAAGATACCATGAGAGAACACATACAGGTGAGAAACCTTACAAGTGTGATAAATGTGGTGCTGCTTTTGCTAGACTTGATGAGCTGAAATACCACGAGAAAACACATACAGAAATGAAACTTTACAAGTGTGATAATTGTGGTGCTGCTTTTTCTAGAGTTCTCAGTCTGAAACGCCACAAGAGAACACATACAGGAGAGAAACCTTACAAGTGTGATGATTGTGGTGCTGTATTTTCTAGAGCTGATAATATGCTGTACCACAAGAGAACACATACAGGGGAGAAACCTTACAAGTGTGAGGATTGTTGTGCTGCTTTTGGTAGACCTTATGAGCTGAAATACCACAAGAGAACACATACAGGAGAGGAACCGTACAAGTGTGATGTCTGTGGTGTTGCTTTTGCTAGATTTGATGAGCTAAAATACCACAAGAAAACACATACAGGAGAGAAACTTTACAAGTGTAATGATTGTAGTGCTACATTTTCTAGAGTTCTCAGTCTGAAACGCCACAAGAGAACACACACAGGAGAGAAACCTTACAAGTGTGATGATTGTGGTGCTGCTTTTTCTAGAGCTGATAATATGCTGTACCACAAGAAAACACATACAGGAGAGAAACCTTACAAGTGTGATTATTGTTGTGCTGCTTTTGGTAGACCTTATGAGCTGAAATACCACAAGAGAAAACATACAGGAGAGAAACCATACAAGTGTGATGATTGTGGTGTTTCTTTTGCTGTAGCGGGCAATTTACCATACCACATGACAACACATACAGGAGAGAATCCTTACAAGTGTGACGATTGTAATGCTGCATTTACTAGACCTACCGACCTAAAATACCACAAGAGAACACATACAGGAGAGAAGCCATACAAGTGTGATGATTGTTGTGCTGCTTTTGCTAGACCTGATGAGCTAAGATACCACAAGAGAACACATACAGGAGAGAAAACTTACAAGTGTTGTGATTGTGGGGCTGCTTTTGCTAGACCTGACAAGCTGAGACACCACAAGAGAAAACATACAGGAGAGAAACCTTACAAGTGTGATGATTGTGGCGCTGTATATTCTAGTGCTTTTGGTCTGAAGTACCACAAGAGAAAACATACAGGAGAGAAACCTTACAAGTGTGATGATTGTGGTGCTGTATTTTCTAGTGCCAGCGGTCTGAAGAGCCACAAAAGAACACATACAGGAGAGAAACCTAACATGTGTGATGATTGTGGTGCTGTATTTTCTAGTGCCGATGGTCTGAAGTGCCACAAGAGAATACATACAGGAGAGAAACCTTACAAGTGTGATGATTGTGGTATTGCGTTTGCTAGACTTGACAAACTGAAATATCACAAGAGAACACACACAGGAGAGAAACCTTACTTGTGTGATGTCTGTGGTGTTTCGTTTACAGTAGCTGTCCATTTAAGGTTCCACAAGAGAACACATACAGGCGAGAAACCTTACAAGTGTGATTATTGTGGTGTTGCTTTTGCTAGACCTATTGAGCTAACATACCACAAGAGAACACATACAGGAGAGAAACCTTACAAGTGTGATGATTGCGGGGCTTTATTTTCTAGATCTGATAATCTGCTGTACCATAAGAGAATACATACAGGAGAGAAACCTTACATGTGTGATGATTGTGGGGCTGCATTTTCTAGAACTGACCATCTGCTATACCATAAGAGACAACATACAGGAGAAAAACCTTGGAAGTGTGATGAATGTGGTGCTGCTTATACCAGACCTGCCATGCTGAAACACCACAAAAGAACACATACAGAAGAGAAACCTTATAAGTGTGATGATTGCGGGGCTTTATTTTCTAGATCTGATAATCTGCTGTACCATAAGAGAATACATACAGGAGAGAAATCTTACATGTGTGATGATTGTGGAGCTGCCTTTGCTAGACTTGACAATCTGAAGTGCCACATGAAAATGCATACAGGACAGAAGTGATAAATGTTTGGCGATTTTTGCATGTTCAACGCAATTATTTCATCTAAAGAACCTGAAAAAAATCATGTGACAGCAATCTTTCCTTTGAAGAAACTCATGAGATCTCATTCAAGAGAAAAACCTTACTATTGTGGTCACTATAGTGCAAGAAAACTAACTTACCAGACTCTGTTTGCATGCCTGGGGACCTATCAGGCATAAAGGTCCAGCTGATATATTTATAGACCACAATCAGAACATGAGGGGTAATGTGGTCAGTGTCATGCCACATAAAATGTTATCAATTGCAACGAGAAAATGATATAGAACCTGTACTTTTGTATGGATGTACGACGTGGACAACGAGCAGACAAGCTGAAAAACATGTAATGGCAGTGGAAATGTGGTTCTTAGGAACATGTAAAAAATACCATGGACAGACAGAAAATCTAATGAATAAGTCCTACAAGAAACAAATGAAAACTGTAAACTGATTAGAGCAATCGGACATAGACGAGAATTTTTGGGCACAATTTGAGAAGAAATAAACTGCAGAACTTGGTGACAACTGACAAGATTGAGGGGAAAAGAACAAGGGGAAGACAGAGAAGTTAATATCTGGAAGATCTGGCGTAAACCAGACAAAAACACAGAGCTGATCCACGGTGATAGTGTGAGATGGTGAAACATGGCTGCCAACAATTATCTACATGGCACATGATGATGATGATCTGCCATCTACCTTTACGTCCCGTGAAATTTCCAGGGGCTCATTTAGTCTGGGTTCAACTGGAGGTCAAGGCCAAGTTTTCAAAATATAACGGAAGACATTGCACATGCCTGAGTACATATCCCCAGGCTGCATAAAGACTTGCATACAAGGTTAGCGTCAACTGCAGCATGGCCTCGGAACTTTCTTCCACAGCAAATTAAAGGCACTACCACCCACATATGTACAGCCGCAAACTATTTGAATACTGTTTCATGGCAGACTAGAGATCACCATAAAAAACATTTGTTCATCATGTGCCATGTCGATAAGTGTGGGCAGTTATGATTTGGCATCTCACTTGACCATCAGAGTTTTAGATCAGCTCAATGTTCTTGTCGTTTAAAGCCTAGATTGAACTTGTACAAAACATGTTTTGTGTATTCTGGTGCTCACTTATGAAATGACCTTCCAGATCTGAAAACTGCAATGAGTCCCTACACATGTAACAAAAAACTCATTTCAATACTTACTCCATACCGACTATATGCCAGCATAATTCATCTGTTTGTTTTTTGTTGTTTGTCCATCAAGAATGATGATGACCATTCATTTCATCCAGTGGGGTTGAAGGTGTGGAGCCATGGGTTCTAAGATGGCTGATAAGGCCTATTTTGGCTCGAAATGTTCTTTGACAATGTGGACAAAGAATGCTTGACGTCTCTGGAGGAGGATTTCCTGCAGTGGTTTTTCTGTCCTGCCTTTTCTTCACAGCTCTTGCAGTCCTGGTTGCCTCACATATAACTGCACCTTTGCGCAATGATGCACGCCACGAATTTCGGTCTCTGGCTGCAGCCTCCCAGGTGTCATGATGAATTCCAAAAGCATTCAGTGAAATTTTCAGAGTGTCTGAACGTTTCCTCTGGCCACCTTGGGAGCGTTTACCACAACGCAGTTCGCTGTAAAAAATTCGTTTAGGGAGCCTGTGATCTGGCATGCGAGTCAAGTGACCAGCCCAGCGAATCTGATTCTTCATCAGTAGAGTGTGGATACTGGGTATGGATGCTCTTTCTAGGACTTCAGTGTCTGGAATCTTGTCTTGCCATTTAATCTTCAGGAGCTTCCTTAGGCAGACTGTGTGGAAGTGGTTTAATTTCCTAGCGTGTCGCTGATAAACAGTCCAGGTTTCACAAGCATATAGCAGTGTGGATAATACAACTGCTTTGTAGACTTTTAGCTTTGTTTGCAGGCTTATTCCAGTTCTGTCCCATACATTCTTGTACAGTCTGCCAAAGGCTGCACTGGCCTTGGAGATTCTTGCATTCACTTCGTCATCGATTGTGGCAGCTTGTGACACGGTGCTGCCAAGATAGGTAAATTTGTCCACAACACTTAGTCTATGATCATTCACTTTGATATTCGGCACAGTGTGATTATTCCCTGGAGCTGGCTGGTACATAACTACAGTCTTCTCCAAGTTGATATTGAGCCCAAAGTTGGCACAGGCATGTGAGAAAGCTGAAACATTATGTTGCATGTCCGCCTCTGAGTTGGCGTATAGAGCGCAATCATCAGCAAACAGGAGCTCTCTGACGGTGCCACTGTTAATTTTGGTTTTAGCTTTCAGCCTTCTGAGATTGAATAACTTTCCATCCATACGGTAGTTGATGTCTATTCCAATGTCGTCGTTCTCGAAGGCATTCATCAACATGGCTGAAAACATGAGGCTGAACAGTGTTGGTGCCAGGACACATCCTTGCTTCACTCCATTGGTGACAGGAAAGGGTTCAGACAGCTCACCATTTTCCTGTACTCTTGCCTGCATGCCGTCATGAAATAGCCGCACTATTTGGACAAACTTTCGTGGACAGCCATATTTTGCCATAATCTTCCACAGTCCTTCTCTGCTGACTGTATCAAAAGCCTTGGTAAGGTCAATGAAAGTGGAGAACATTTCGCAGTTCTGTTCCTGACATTTCTCTTGCAGCTGCCTTGCAGCGAAAATCATGTCAACAGTTCCACGTTCTTTTCTGAAGCCACATTGACTCTCAGGAAGAAGACCTTGATCGAGATGGGCTGTGAGGCGATTGAGAAGAATTCTGGCGAGTATCTTCCCTGCAATTGAAAGCAAGGAGATGCCTCGGTGGTTGTCACAGGATTGGCGGTTTCCTTTACGTTTGTAAAGGTGGACTATTGACGCGTCCTTAAAATCTTGTGGCATGGTCTCGTTCATCCATATGTTTGTGAAGACTCGGTGAAGCTGCTCTGTTAGGACCGGCCCACCTGCCTTGTATATCTCTGCTGGGATGGAGTCAGGACCAGGTGCCTTGCCGCTGGAGAGTTGCTGGATGGCTTTGTTTATTTCCACTATGGTTGGCAGGTCATCAAGAGTCTCATTGGTGGGAACTTGAGGAAGGCAATTGATGGTTTCATCATCGAAGAAGGAAGTTGCATTTAAGATTTTGCTGAAATGCTCTGCCCAGCGTTGGAGGATTTCTTTCTTATCGGTGACCAATGTTCCCCCGTCTGCACTGAGGAGGGGAACTATGCCTGGTGATGAAGGACCATAGACCGCTTTCAGTGAGTCGTAGAAGTTTTTCATATCGTGTCTGTCAGCAAAGCCCTGAATTTCATCAGCTTTGCTGCTCAGCCAGGAGTCCCGCATGTGCCGAAGTTTCTGCTGCACTACTCTCTGAATGTTCTTGAAAGCATCTTTTTTTGATGTTGACTTTGGGTCATTCAAATGTGCCTTGAGGAGAAGATGTTTCTCGGCCAGCAATTGGTTGATGTCTTGGGAATTTTCATCAAACCAGTCTTTATGCTTTCGGGGGGCTGGACCCAGGATTTCCATAGCAGTGTTATAAATCGTGTCCTTTAGGGCTCTCCATTCTGTTTCTGTATCCTGTTTTGCTTCAGCCCTGGGCTTGAGGCGGTCTTCCAGCATATTTTCAAACGACTGCTGCATTTTCTTGCTGTTTAGGCGGGTGACATTTAGCTTTGTTTGCATTTTTGCCCCTTGAGGACGCCGTGGTGGCCTGATGTGGATGTTCATTTTCGAGACAATGAGACGATGGTCTGTCCAACATTCGGCACCACACATGGATTTTGTCACTCGAACGTCTTGTCTGTCACTCCTCCTGACGATTACATAGTCAATGAGGTGCCAGTGTTTCGAGCGAGGGTGCATCCACGATGTCCTATTTCTCATGGGGAGACGGAAAATTGTGTTCGTAATCAGGAGATCATGTTCGGCACATGTCTGAAGGAGGCGGAGTCCATTGGTGTTACAATTTCCGACTCCATGCTTTCCAATAATGCCACTCCAAGAGGTGGTGTCCGTGCCTACTCTGGCATTGAAATCCCCAAGGAGTATAAGTTTGTCTCCTTTGGGAACAGATGTTAATACATTGTGCAGGTCCTCATAGAACTTATTCTTGACATCATCTTCGTTGGTCATAGTTGGTGCGTAGACACTCACAATGGTTGCGTGCTTCCTTCCATTCAGCAGAGGCAACTTCATGGTCATGAGCCTGTCGTTTACAGCCTTTGGAAATCCAGCTAATTTGCCGACCAGGGCCGACTTAATGGCAAATCCCACACCGGATTGGCGTCTTTCCTCGCTTTTCCTTCCACTCCAGAAAAATGTGTAGCCGGCACCAATTTCACAGATTTGGCCTTCTTCTGCAAGTCGTGTCTCGCTCAAGGCTGCAATGTCGATGTTGTACCTGCCCAGCTCTCTCCCAATCAGTGCTGTTCGTCTCTCTGGACCTGACGCGCCGTCTCTGTCAAGTAGGGTGCGTACATTCCAAGTTCCAATTGTTAAGGGAATATGGTTTACTTTTTTAGCTTTGCTTGTTTTATCTTTCTTTGTATGTCGACCGCAGTTTAGGGTACCCACCAACCGCGGCTAGCTGGTTAGGTAGTGATGAAGCAGACAATGTTTAGGGCACCTTTTTTAGCCCCTTCCTCATGCTATGGAGGTGAGCAGTGTGTTCCTATAGAGGGCTGCTCAGTCGCTCAGGGGGCTGCCGAATCCCACTGCTGCTCCGGTCAGTAGAAGACGACCATATGGCCTGAGCCGCCTGTGTGCAGGTCTGCGACTACGGCTGCCAGCGTACCCACGCCTGCCGCTTTGCCGCTCGCCCATCGCCACAGGGCTTGAAGGTGATATGTGACGTTGGATGAAGAATGACTTGCGCGATGACTTGGATTAAAGTGAGGAAGAGTTGCGCAATTCGTCGACCTCACTCTCTCGCCTGAGTCCATCTGAGTCCAGTGGCAAGACAAGTCGAGACGATTGGAGACGAATACAGGTGCAGTGGATGACCAGGGCGCTCTACGTGCCTTGCCGTGCTCATTACGTTCCACAACGCTTTGCAGGTAAACGCCGTCTTGCCCGTTGAATCAGGAATGATTTCTTCCGCGCAGTCTGCCGAATCCTGTCTTCACATGCTGGGTAGGCATACCCTAGTTTACCTCTTGGTTTGACACCAAATCGGATACCCATGCCTGGTTTAGCCAGCCTCTCACAGCTGTTGCCCGGGGGGTGGCCGCTGTCGCATGCTGACAGCTACTAGGAGCCACAGGCACGAGCTGGGTGTCAGACTTGGACCAGTGGGGGATGGGTCCTGAAAGGACATGAGAGCCATCCTTACCAAAGGTGCTACCAATGCCTGACACCCCGTACCCCCCCATCATAATTCATCTACTGGTATAATTGTTCACTATGTGTGTGTATGTGAGAAAGATAGTAAGTGAGAGAGAAAGTGGGGGAGAATGTGTGTGTGCATACATGTATGTGTGAGAGAGAGAGAAAGGGAGTGTGTGTGTGCTATTTTACATATGTGTATGTGTGAGAGAGAGAGAGAGAGAGAGAGAGTGAATGTGTGTGTGTGACTGTGAGAGAGTGAATGAGTGAGCAAGAAAGAGTGAATGAGTAAGAGAGTGAGTGTATGTGAGAGAGAATGAGTGATAGTATTAATACAAGTATTAGTGAGAATGAGTGCGTGTGTGTGTGTCTGTGTGTGAGTGAGAGAGAGCAAAAGAGAGTGGATGACTGCACAACATTGAGAGAGTTGGTTAGTGAAACATTGAATGATAGCATGAGTGTTTGTGTCTGTCTGTGTATGTGTGAGAGAGAGAGCGAATGAAAGATGGAGAGAGTGAGTGAAGGAGGGAAAGAGTGGTCAAGAGAGAGAGTGGGTGAGTTAGTTTGTGTGTAAGAAAAAGACAGTTGAGCACATGCATGTCATGTGACATGCTATTCCATATTTTTTGTGTATCATCTTTTGTATTGTAATTTTTAATGCCACTTGATTTTATCATTATATATGAACACATGTACATTACTGTACATGTATTTTTTTTTTAGTTGAGTGAGAAAGTGTGTATAAGTGAGAGACAGTAAGAGAGATAATAGTGAGTGAGTGAGCAAGGGAGAGGGTTAGAGAGGGATTCTGAATGAGAGAGAGTGAGTCTGTGTGTTTGCCTGCCTGTGTATGTGAGAGATAATTAATGCGTGAGGGTACGTATGATAGAGAGTGGGTGTGTGTGTGTGTGAGTGAGAGACAGTAAGAGAGAGAGAGAGAGCAAGAGACAGAGTAAGTGAGTGAGGGAGAGGGTTAGAGAGTAAGTGAGATAGAGTGATTGAGTATGTTTGCTGTGTGTGTGTGTGAGTGAGAGAGAAAGTGAGAGATTGTGTGTGTGTGTGTGTGGCTATGTGTTTGTGTGAGTTAGAGAGGGTTAAAGAGAGTGGGTGAGAGTGACTCAATGAGTGATAGTGACTCAATGAGTGATAGTGTGTGTGCGTGTGTGCGCGCACCTGCGTGAGACAGTGAGTGAGTTAACACGTGTATGTAAGAAGAAAAAAAGAGATTATACATAATCACAACATGCTATTCCATATTTTGTGTATTTTCATCGTTGATATGTTTATTTTCCATGCCACTTGATTTAATCCTGCACAGTATGATAATTGTTGCACTGCTTTATCAGATTAGCTAACATTATCCTTATTGCATTGCATTAATATACTTTAAGATATAGTTGCTGTGTCTAGCGGTGACTGTGTGAAAGTTGGTGAAGCTAGTGCAGGTTTCCCAAAGTGCGGCCCATGGGGGTGGGGGGGGGGGGGGGGGGGGGGGGGGCAATTCAAAAATGGACTTGTCCAGAGTTTAAGTTAACCATATGGCGACTCTCAGTCGCTACTCGAGCTGGGTAAATGTCCAGTATAAATAACTCTGTCCACCATGTTAGTAGCCGTGATTTCTTTGTTAGATCTTAGAATTGAACTACTGGTTATACTGGGCTGACACTAAGCATTTCGCGCTATTTGTTCTGAATGGCGCGAAATGCTTAGTGCCAGGATCTCAGTTTCTGCAGTGTTTTGCAGTAACGCTCAGCATTTACCGTTGGTATTAATTTGAAATAAGCGCCTGTTAAATTTTTGCAAAAGTCTCGTTTAAAAATAAATATACATTGTATACATGTAAGTGATTTATTAGGGATATTCATTTGAAACCTGTTCCAATGGCATAATTACAAAAGCATGAAAGAAACATTACCAATTGTGGTAGAATTAAACAAAGCATTCATTTTGAATGAATTATGCACCATGGGTTGGTCAGAAGAAGTTGCCGTAGGCATTCAGGCAAGCATCCCATTGCTTAGGAAGGCGGTGAATGCCGTCCGCTAAAAAGGATTGTGGTTGCTCACTGAACCAAGTGTTTACCGTGTTCATTACATCTGCATCTATGTGAAATCGTTGCCCCTTGAGAGTTTTTTTTGGAGGTACGAACAAATGAAAATCACATGGTGACAAATCAGGACTATAGGCTGGATGTTGCAGAATGTCCCACATTTTCCTTGCTTCCTGCACAATCTTTGTGACATGCGGACAAGCATTATCATGCAACAAAATCACACTGCGAGAAAGCAGGCCAGGTCGTTTATTCTTGATGGCTTTTCACAGCTTTTCTAGCGTTTGCAAGTAGTGGGAGATTTGATGTTAACACCAGGTTCTTTAAAGTCAGCCAACAACAGCCCTTCATGGTCGAAAATGCGCTCAGCATAACCTTACTAGTGGAAACCTGTAACTTGAATTTTGTGGCTTTTGGTGATCCAGCATGCTTCCATTGCATGCTCTTTCTCTTGCTGCTCGGCTCAAAGTGGTGACACCATGATTCATCACTTGCCACTATGTGGAAGAGAAATGCATCACCCTCCACCCTGTAACGCAAGTGGTTCAAACACCATCTCAAGCATTCCTCTTTTTGGTGGTCAGTCACTATCCGTGGTACTCACTGTGAACACACCTTCCAGTATTGCAGTTTCTTATGAACGACCTTTTGAATTGTCCCAATTGACACATCAAATTCTTTTGGCTAGTGAACGTATGCTTCGACAACGGTTCATCTGTACTGCTGCATCAATTTTAGCTATGGTTTTGTATGTTGCAACAATATGCGCTTGACCCGGTCGTCAAACATCTGTCGTGAACTGACGTCCTTTCCAAAACATTTGTGCCCAGTCTGTCACAGTTGTCTTCGACAAACATTTGTTACCGTACGCAGCCTGCATTCTTCGATGAATGTCCACTGGTCGACATCCTTCAAATGAAAGAAACTGAATCACCGCTCTTTGAGCTTTGGACAGATTTTGAATCATCTCGACGGTCAGAAACAGAACCTATGCATCATGGGACGATAAGTGCATGCTCTTTTATTCATTGGTACTGATTGTAATATCTCCTACTCATACCACACTTTTATTCATTGGTACTGATTGTAATATCTCCTACTCATACCACACTTTTATTCATTGGTACTGATTGTAATATCTCCTACTCATACCACACTTTTATTCATTGGTACTGATTGTAATATCTCCTACTCATACCACACTTTTATTCATTGGTACTGATTGTAATATCTCCTACTCATACCACACTTTTATTCATTGGTACTGATTGTAATATCTCCTACTCATACCACACTTTTATTCATTGGTACTGATTGTAATATCTCCTACTCATACCACACTTTTATTCATTGGTACTGATGGTAATATCTCCTACTCATACCACACTGATTACCACACTTTTAACTAATTAAAGACACATACACCTAGTCTGTAATCCCATGCATGTAGTTTCAGTGAATGTTATTAATATCCCAACCCATTTTATACCAGAGGAGATAATCCCCCGGGATTAAGAGATTAGTCATATACACAGAGCCGCATATTATTGATGTTTGTAACAGATGGCACCTGTCATGGACCTGGCTATTGCTTCATGCTTGCTTCTGCTCATTGGTTTTCTACAAGCAAGTCAAATCCATGGCTGGCATTTTTTCATGGCACTCTTTCTGAACTCTGTGTGTCATACTAGGGAGTATCTATGCACCATGAGTTACTATCTTCTAAATACTTTGTTGTCAAACCTTAATTGCTTGTCCATGTATGTAGGCCACTCTCTCTCTCCATCTCTCGTGCCAACGTCACAATCCAACTGAAGGACATAACAGAAGTCCACGCTGTTTTCATCATTTAGTATACGGCATCACATTTACAATCGAATCTTCATTCACAGTTAGCTGCACAGTTATTCTCAACTAAAATAAGCACCAAGACTGTCACTCGCAACTGAAACATTGTACAAAAAGGCACTAGGCTGATGTCCTTCTCGGACTCGTTACAACACGTCCGACCTGGACAGTGTCTTCCCTATTACTCCCCATTCAAACACGAGAGTTATCTTTCCACACTCTCGTTACAAAACGTGTTCCGCGCACTTGCAAACCCTCATGCAGGCATGAGTTCTATCCATACCAATCCTGCACCCCGACACACACCCCCGGCCAAACAAACAAAATATTTTATATATTTTTCCCCCAAGATTTCTCTCCTCATTACAATCACTTTATATAATACTATAAACTTAATATCACATTGTATTTTCTAATGTTTAAATAATCTGTGAGATTCTTTTTACTTGTGACAGTCTGCAGTGAAAAGACATCTATTAAATTCATATTTATCAATTAATCCATGTTCATAATATTTTTCACATTCTATTTATTGAGGAGTATTGTGTTTTAATGTAATTTGCAAGACTTCAGCTATCTAAGTTGTATATCCCCACATGATATATGATTTGGAATTCCATCTTTCTGTACAATTAGCTACTATTTTCAATCGATTATAACCATACTTCAATCATCAATCATTTTGTAGGTGAATAATCTTCATGACGGGCACTTTCTGCATCCCTAGTTTGCTTTTCGCAGGAGGTCAGTTTTAACTCTTCATATCGCATATTTATCTCACTCTGTTTATTGAGGCTAAGCGCGGTCCGAGGACAACTGTTGTTTTAGCCATACTCGGCTCAGGCAAAAACAACGCTGTCTCAAAAAATCTCTGTTCGGCTCTTTGTTTTCGGCCATTGTCAAAAAAACAGAGAAAAGATATCCCCACGTCTATGCAAGACTGATAACCTGGTCTCCGGTCTCTGCAGCTGTTGATCAATATTTCTGCATATTTAAAACACCATCATCACTGCTTGCTATGATCCATCATTCATCATCACCCTACCAATTGTTTGTATGTGTTATAATTGTTTGTTTTTCCTCAACTAGCCATCATTGGAATCACATGTACACAATAATTGATACTTCACTCTTGTTTAGTTATATTTTATTCAACCTTTTATCTGAAAGGAATTTTCATAATTTATGTCAATTGTTATATACATATTTTAGCTTTGTATATTAATCGAGCAATAATTTAACTATGGTGGTAATTTCCCAAAGTAATCACTTTACTGTTGTAATTAATAAACCAAGACGTTAAGTCATACAATTACTATACTCAACCTCTTATAATAAATAAAGATAAAATAAACATTTTCGTTTGTTTGTTCGTTCGTTCTATATTCTTGCTCATGCTGATCAATGAAATCAACACTAGCTATGCATGACCCACCCCAATGGTTTCCCAGGCCATGGTGATCAAACAGCGTCCAATCTGCATAGAATAATGTTATCCACCTATGGCTGGGTGTCCTATATTGCTGACCTTCAATAACAGGCACTTGATACCCCAATCACTCCATATGGGTATACCGATTCCACTGTTGTGAGCCTATTACAGACTATTTGATGCAGCTGTTACACCAGGTGGAGCTAGGTGTCTCATTCTGAGCTCTTAATACCTACAATTTGCTTCATCTACCAACGGCAACATCCAAGTTTCTGTTACTTTGTCAAATCAGCACTGTCAGTTGCATTCCTGAAAATGGATCTCAACAATTAACAATGGGAAGGTCATGGCATTACAAATTCATCAGCATTGATTGGCAGTAAAGATCACGACAGCAATATTTAAACTAAATCTCCCAATTAACAATGCTTCCAATGTTCTCAACTGAACCCCTAATTAACCATGAAGTAAACCAGAGTCATGCCTCAAACCAACTATCTGGAAATGACAATGCTTACCTTGTTGTCCTTAAACTTTAAATCAATAACACAGAAAGTCAGAGTTATATTTCAATACAACAATATTACAAACAGCAAAGTTGGTTAGTATAATTTACAACAATCAATTCCATTATTCTGTAAAGCATGCAGTAAATAACTTAATTTTCATGGTGTTATGATAATTCAATTATGTTACATTTGTTAGTTAACATCATAATCAATTTAACTGCTTATTTTAATTTATTTGTAGTATTAATTATCTATTTAATTCAAGGGTGGTAAACATTAAATAGCTGTTCAAAGTTCTTACATCATGAGACACCTCAGCTGTGTGTATGCGTTACATCCTTGGTTTGCCGACTGTTGCAGGTAGGCTCAAGGTGATGCAGGCAAAGGCATACCTCAGAGTAGCTGCAGACACAGATCACCCGTTGCATGAGGCGCTGGACGCCGTTAAGGGTCAGCGACTGATAAGAGGGAAATCATGGATGGCTCAGGCGGAGGATATGATCAGACAGGTGTGCCCCTTGGAGAACATTAGGCGTGGAGAGGAGTGGGTCAGAGTGCCAGTGGAGCAGTCAGACTTGTGCAGAGTTATAATCACATTGAGCATGGAGTGGCCAGCAGGGGCCACGGAAGTAGAAATCCAGCAACTAATTCAGGATAATGCTCGCTCGGGTGATGTGATTATCTACACAGATGGGTCGGTGTTGAGAGGTAGGAGAAGTGCCTGGGGGTTCTTAGCAAAAACTAATGGTCGAAGTTTGGTGCAGGAGAGCCTGGCATATGATACCACAACATCTATGGATAAGAATGGAGGTGGAGGCGGCCAGTACAGCTTTCCGCTGGATGGAAAATATGATACACTCACACATCGTGATTGTAACTGACTCAGAAAGCATGCTGTGTAGGGTGAGGACAGGCAAGCTTTGTGCAGAGTGGCTTGCTTCCCTTTGGAAGTCACGGGTGACAAGCATCATCTGGATCTTTTCTCCGGGGCATGCTGGTGTGCTGGGGAATGAACAGGCGGACATTTTTTGGCTCAGCAAAACTTGGTGGAGTGTTGATGCATGACAAAGCAGACGTGTTTGCGGCCTTGTGGGAGCATGTGTACACCTCGGAGGAGCAAATGGACCACCCTGGTTTGGCAAGAATGCGACAGCGAGGGGTGACGAGGAGATCTGGCCGACGATCGACGCTCAGAGGAAAGGTGAGATGGACATATAATCAGATTGCTACTGGTACTATTAGTGTTGGAACCCTTCGCTGGCTGCTGAGGATGGGGATGGAGCGCTTATGGGAATGCCCCAAATGCTGTGATGTCGGTTCCTAAATCAATCAATCAGTTCTTACATCATGAAAACCGCTAATTATAATAATCTAATTCAGTTATTTAACTTTAATTATATCCCTTTACAAAGTTATAAGTTTAAGTAGCAGTTAATAATTATAGTAATGCTAGGTTCTATTCCTAGCGTTCATCTATCGTTCACTCAATTGTAAACACACGAGCAAATTACCCATTAACTAAACTAGTTCTATTTTAGCATGACACACATTTTCCCTTTACATTCTAGTTAGTTAGTTAGTCTTTCCTCTTGTGCCTAAGGCGGCGCATAGGGCAGAAGTCCTGTCTCTCCATGCCTGGCGGTTCGCTGCTATCTGTTGTAGATCTTGGATATTTACTTGGCCATTGAATGAGCCTTCTCTAATGATGGTTCTACGCAGGGTCTCTCTTGGTCTTCCCCGTTTTCTTTTCCCTACCGGTGACCATATGAGGGCTTGGTAGGGGAGTCTTGTCTTGTCCATTCTGAGTACATGGCCGATGTAGTTCCAACGGCGTCTTCTTATGAAATTGGATACTGTATCTTGCTTAGTCTCTTGTCTTATTTGCGAATTGGTTCTGAAGTCTGTCCAGTGGATGTTTAGAAGTCTTCTAAGACATTTGTTCTCAAAATTGTCTAATTTTTTATCTAAAGCTACCGTTGATTTCCAACTTTCACATCCATACGTTAACACTGGAATCACACAAGAGTTGAAGATTTTAAGTTTTGTGTGTTTGCTGAGTGTCTTTGACTTCCAGATGTTTGACAGTTTGTTGAAGGCACTAGATGCCAGTGCGATTCTAGTTGATATTTCTGGTGTTGAGTCCCCTGTGGATGTCATTTTGCTTCCTAGGTTTGTACATTCTAACAACATTTAATTTATAACTGATTTCTAACAGTGACACTTAAAATTATCATTAATCCATTTCTAAAATAGTATTTAATTCAGATAGTCTTAATTATACATTGTATAGTTCTAATACAGTTTCTGTAACTACGCTGTATTATGCGATCCAGTGGATAAGGAAAATTATTTTTCTCTCCGAAAACACATCTTACACAGAATAACTACACAGTGTTACTTGATTCACACATGTCACTTCTATACATTACTCAGTAACAAACCCTCGTGCAAGCATGAGTTCAGTACATACCAAACCTGCACCCTGACAGCGTAGTTTATTGGCATATTATATTCTAGTTTTTATTTATGTCACATTTTGTTAAGTGTAGGTAAAATTGTGAAGTCGTCTATGAGTGCGTATTACTTCTCGATACCTGGCTTAGTGGTCACTTCTCGATGACCGAACTTATGGTTACTCGTCGATGACTGACCAAGTTGTCACTTGAGAGAAACCTCAGTACTGAGAAAGAGAGAACAATAGTGATAGTTGATCTCGGAAAAGACCAGAGTAAGAAGATACGCACGCGTATACTTATGATCATACAATCCCCTGACAAGGTTAGAAAGAGGTAACAAGAACAACAGAATGTGTCACATTTCTAAGGGAAAGTGCCACATTGTTTGTGCGGGGGGAGAGTGTCAGGGTCTTATATGTAAGTAATAGTGTAATTGCCGGTATGTAAGCGAGAGTCAGTGTAAGCATAGCTGAGGTCAAGGGCAGTAGGAGACACCACGGCTTGGCTGACGGAAGGTCAGGCAAGAAGTCCGTGGACAGACCCACGTGATGTGGGAAGGTCAAGGAGGAGAGAGTCAGTGTGTGTGAGACAAGTACAAGTACAAAATGATTGGACTTGACACACAACGACACTAAGTTCAATGGATTTATTTACAGTTCACAAGCAATACGATATAGTTTGGCATGTGATGATCATTACTATACATATACAAGACATCAGTACACTTACAGACAAAACCCTCAGCTTCACAGTCTATCTCACAAGATATACAAGCACTCGACTTTCGGGCACAGAACTACACAAAGCCTTTCTCAACCCACACGTCTTGTCATGTCCGAGTTCCCAAGCAGTCTGGCGGTTTCTCCGCACAGCGCTTTCCCTGAGGCTTGGCTTCACGAGGACTGTGTGCGTCTTGCTTTGTCCTTGCCTGACCGCTGCCGATCACGTCAGCCGGCAACCTGCGGGCAGGTAACTGGTACTCGCCTGGCGGGCAGTAACGATGTCACTGCATCTCGGGTGGCGACTATTCGCCTGTTGGGCGTAACGATGTTACTGCATCTCTGTTAGAGACATTAGAGATTCTGACACTTGACCGCCCTGTGAGTCAATCCTCGAATACTGGTCAAGTGGTCACTATGAGGTGGACACATCTACTCGGTGACACTGATGCACTACACCCCGAGGGGGGCGGATAGAGCAGATACTAACACTAACATCAACCTTAACATAAACCCTAACCCTAATCATAACCTTAACCTTAACTACAACGCGCGAGATATGAAAAACGAGGTCAAATGAAGGCCGTTTTATGATGGAGCGCGGTGAGTGGTATAATCCACATATTGCACTATACTCCAGATCATTCCTCGCAATCCATCAGGCAGCTCCATAATATGTCATCAAATACCAGAAAAGATCTATGGATCGCTCTTGTTTCGACTTGGACGTTGATGAGTTATGTTTGACCTTATTGCTGACTAGATGCATGTAATGTATTTATCTCTTCTCTATTCTACCCAGGTATTATCTTCTTTGGGGTGTGTTGACCTGATCTTTCTTTGTATGGATGCTATCATTGCACATGGACGTTATGGCGATGCTGGTTTTATGTTTGTTGTGTGTACAACTTCTCTATATAACTTATTACCCTGTCCTTTCCAATTATGCATTTATCAATGGGATTCATTTACCTTACTGCATCATCATATCAATACATTACATAAGTGTTTTATCATCCATTATAACTACTAATACTATATTTCATACAATACATACATGTTTCATCATCTTCAATTAATGACAATATATATCATTCAATGTATACATGTTTCCCTATAATCAATCAATATTAAAATAATATTTTCCATTCAATGTATACATGTTTTATAATTTGCCATCACTGTACATTGAATCAATACAGTAATATACACATATACAACGTGTTGTTGTATTAATGTTCTATTTGAAATATTCTGGTTTAGAACATTTCTACTTGTTTTGTTTCTCTCAAACTTCCATTTTCACTTGGTGTTGTTTATATGTTCTGTTGAACTGTGACCATACTTTGGTTTACCATTTGCCTCATTTACGAACCTTTTCCTAGTTTTGACCACATGTGTCGTACTGTTGGATTTGTAGTTGTTTTGTATCCAACATATAGTTATACTGTTGTAGAGAATTTAAGTTGTAGCTTCATCAGTATCTTTCATACTGTGTGTACTGGATCTTTTCATGAGATGATAAATTTTAGTGGACTACTCAATTTCAAATCTGTAGAAATCTGTATAATTATAAATTAATTGTTGCAATGATTATGAATGAAATGATGATAATATCAGGGAAAATATATTTTTTTTCCATCATTTTTTCTTCTTTTTTTCCCAGTCTATTCTTGTGTGTGTGTGTGTGTGTGTGTGTGTGTGTGTGTGTGTGTGTGTGTGTGTGTGTGTGTGTGTGTGTGTGTGCGTCTTTTTTTTCTCTGTGTTTTCTTTTGTTTTTTTTTTTTCAAAAATTGATGATGATGATAATGATAGAAATTATAATCTTAAACTAATATTTTGAACCTAGTTCCCTTAATGAATACTTGTGCGATGTAGATCAGTTTTGTGTACATTCAACATTAGCTTCTGATGGTGGTCTATGGACTTCTATGGTGCTCATCGTGTGTTCAAGTGGCGTAGGTCTTCTATCTGCAGCTCTATTCTTACTCTCCATTCAGCTTCAGACACTCTAATGCTATCTGAGATAGCATGATATTGGTATTTGGATGTATGTATCTATATACATATGAATATATATCAATTATTAATAAAAGAGATAGCAGTAACTAATTTTAAACTGTTTCCAGTGACATGCAAATGTCCTGATTAGCAGTTCAGAGTGCTGGTGATTCTTCAAGCACCCTTTCAATGAGGTGCTACATAATTGATGTGTAGGTGATGTGCTGTATATTTGCAATTTTCTTCTGCTATCTACATATAAGGTATTCATATTTACATGGAATTTGATCAACATCATAATGGTGTGGAATTATTAGTTTAGCTATATTTTACACATGATCATGATATACTATTGTGATGGTATCACCTGGACACTATGTCATATATATATTCTGGCTCTTCTATATCAGAGCTATAGTTATTACTATTTTTGCATTTGCTGTTTCTTTCTATTAAACCCATTCAAATAAAATTATTATTAACTAAGCATTCATTTTGTTAAAAAAATATGTCTATTCTAAACTATCTATACATTATATACATATCACAAGACAAGAGTGCTTCATTTTGATATATGTGAAATTATCTTGTGAGTGGTGCCAATGTGTTACTACTTTTAAATTTGCAATTTCTGTTTGATGTTACTGTTTTTTCCATTGTCTGCTGAACCAAGTAAGTATATGCTGTTACAATCATCTGCTGTGCTTTGACTGGTGGTGTAGTGTAAGAAGTTAGTATTGGGCTTTCTGTATCTTCTGAAGTACAATCTTGGTTTTTAACTATATGTTTTATTCTTGCAGTGACTGATTTCCACATGTGATATAGTGTTTTGTTTTCTATAATAATAGTAGTCATCAACATGCTGAATGTTACCAATCTGAGTCTGATGGACTGTGTAAAGTTATCTCGAGATTGCTCTTCTATTAATCTATGTAATGTTAGTGTGACTGCTGGTTGTTCATGTGTCAGTGGTTTATCTGTCTCTTTATCAGCAACTTGTTTTATGTGGTGAGTTTCTAATTTGCTGTCACATTGTTGATCGTGTTTCTCACAAGTGTTTTCTACTTGTTGTTTGTTGCATTTCTCTATCTGAATGTCTGGGATCGGTACGTGTTTCTGTTGGCACAGTTTACATGATCAGACATAATTTCTTATGTCTTTTTCAATGCCTGGCCAGTAAAATAAAGATAATAATATCTGTCTAGTCTTGGCTATTCCAGTATGGTCTGTACTTGATAAGTTGTGCGCTAAGTAGAGTGCATTGTTGCGATGTTGTACTGGCAGCACAGTTTGTGAAATACGTGTTGCATAACTCGTATATTTTCTCGTGAGGATGTTATTCTCTAATTTAAATTTCCATCTACCTCCTTCCGCTTTTTTAGATGGTTGGTTTACCTGCTGAAAATACGTTTGCAGTGTCTCGTTGTCTCTTTGTTCTTTTGCTAAGTCGATGGTCTGTTTGTGTGTTACCTGTCTAGTGTCTGTCTGATTATTCTGCAGTATGACTACTTTATCTTCTTCTTGATCTTTTTACTGTTGTGCTCTTGTCACGGCATTCGCTAAAGTGTCTTTTGTTTGCCATGCTTGGATTTCTTCCTGTGTACAATCTTTCACCTGTGGTATGTTGCCAATTATTAACCCTGTGTAGGGTTTGGTAGCACTGCTGCTCATACTGTCCCAGTATAGTATGGCCTATTGATTTGATCCATGCTATGTTATATCTCTCGAGGGTTCCACCGAATGTTCGACAAGTTACACTCTTACCTGTGTAGTCTTCTAACAAACCTTTGGTCAACTCCTATTAATGACGCTCCAGTGTCTCTTATGCATGTGGTGTATATGCTGTTAACCAATACTTTCTGGATCTTTAGAGTTCCCTTTATGATCTTTGCTGTATCGCTCTTGTATCGCTACTTCGTGGCCGCAGGTGAGGTTATCTTCTTCATAGAATTGTCTGCAGATTTCGTTTTGTGTGTTATTGTCTGTCATTATGGATAATATGCTTGTCTTTTGGTCATGTTCTTCTTTCTTACAAGATGTAACATACGCTCTTTTAGCTTCTTTAGTTATCTGTTTCAGCCTACAAGTCCTGGCCTCGTGTCCAAAACTATGACAAAGATAACATGTTATGTTGTTTTTGTAGTCTGTTTGCGCTAATTGTAACGCCATTTTTTCTTTCTCGTAATTCCATTTGTCTGTTTCAAACTGTAGTCTTTTTGATTAGAAATCTAATTTTTCTTTCTCTAAGGCTAGTTCTTTATCTTTTTGTTTTTCTTGTGCTTCTCTGGCCTCTCTGGCTGCTGTCTCTTGTGCTTGTCTAAGCTCTCTAGCTGCTGCTTATTGTGCTTCTAATTCTTGTCTAGCTGCCGCTCTGTTTTCTTTTTGCTGCACCTGAAATTCTGAGACTTTCTTTTCTGCCCATGCCAAAAATTCTAGGCCTGTGTAACCACATTTTCACCAAGTGCAATAAAGTCTGCTAATGTAGACAGGTTGTTGTGTACCTATCTACTATATATGTGTCAATAATATGTAGATGGAACCAATGTACAATAATTGCAGATACCATTTGTATAAGTGTGTTGCGATAATAGTATCTGTGTTGCTGATGGTAGAGAATCTCAACAGCAGGAATCTCTTTTATTCAGTGTCACTGCTGGTCTTGTTCTGGCGAAGCCGACTGTGATGAACTTGCTGTAATGTTGCTCAGCAATAAAGATAACAATACAGTACAACTAATAACACCTATCAGAGGTTTATCTAAATGACATAACACCTGTGGACAAAACAATCTTAAAAAAATAGAGACATTAATGACTTTAAAAAACAACAAATAATGGACTAAGTTACCAAACAAGACATAGTTCTCGCTAGAAGTCGAAAATTTACTTAAATTATAAAGTCAATTTCGAATGCTAACTGAACGGACCGTACTTTTCGGTGATAATGAAATAACACAAAAGTAGCCCTCCAACCTCCCGCGAATAATGAGGGTGAGTAAACATAGTAATAAATGGGTGCCTGTTGACTGTGGACTACTAAGCAGGACACATACACAAATCAAATGGAAACAACTCAACCTGTGTATATTCAGCTCTGGTGTCTTTGATGGCTTGCTCCAGATGCTTGGCTCCACTTCGGATTGGTTCAGGAATTGATATGGATCAGCTTGGATGCACTCTGGTTCGATTCGTGAATCAGTACAAGTTGGGTCCTCAAAGTGCTGCTCCACCAAAAGGGGTGTCAATTGTCCCTGTTATACTACTGATGAAGTCTTGAAAAATGTAACTGGAAAAAAAATCTTGGATTTTGATAATTTCATTAGTTTATCAGAGCACTATCGTGCATGGAACACATAACGATGGCTGTATAATGTTGCTCTGTGTGGATGAGTGCCATTATGTTTCTCCATTTCCAATATTTGAAGTGTGGGGGAAAATTGCACTGCTATATTTTGCAGTTTTGAATTAATTGCACTGTTTTTCCTTATGCAACGGTACACTGATTACACAAGTAACACGAATCACGTAAAGTGATATTGGGCTGAGACGTGGGCTATCTTGTTCCAGTTGGTGGCTATGCTTGATTGTTGACCTTCGTCAATGTCATTCTCTTTGACTTTCAATTCTGATGTGTACTGATTGATTTAGGAATCGACATCACAGCATTCGGGGCATTCCCATAAGTGCTCCGTCCCCATCCTCAGCAGCCAGCGAAGAGTTCCAACACTAATAGTACCAGTAGCAATCTGATTATAAGTCCGTCTCGCCTTTCCGTTGAGCGTCGGCCAGATCCCCTCGCCACACCTCGCTGTCTCATTCTTGCCAGACCATGATAATCCATTTGCTCCTCCGAGGTGTGCACGTGCTCCCACAAGGCCGCAACCACGTCTGCCTTGTTATGTATCAATACTCCACCAAGTTCTGCAAAGCCAGCCAATCTGTCCGCCTGTTCATTACCCAGCACACCGGCATGCCCCGGAGAAAAGATCCAGGCGATGCTTGTCACCCGTGACCTCCGAAGCGAAGCGAGCCACTCCGCACGAAGCCTGCCCGTCCTCACCCTCGTCAGCATGCTTTCTGAGTCAGTTACAATCACGACGTGTGTGTGTGTGTCGTATTTTCCATCCAGCGGAGAGCCGCAGTGACTGCCTCCACCTCCATTCTTAAGCTGGATGTTGTAGTATCATATGCCAGGCTCTCCTGCCCCAATCGTCGACCATTAGCTTTGGCTATGAACCCCCAGCCACTTCTCTCACCTCTTGACACCGAACCATCTGTGTAGATAATCACATCACCCGAGTGAGCATTGTCCTGAATTAGTTGCTGGATTTCCACTTCCGTGGCCCCTGCTGGCCACCCCCTACACTCCCGGCTTATTGTGATTATAACTCTGCACAAGTCTGACTGCTCCGCTGGCACTCTGACCCACTCCTCTCCACGCCTAATGTTCTCCAAGGGGCACACCTTTCTGATCGTATCCTCCGCCTGAGCCATCCATGATTTCCTCTTATCAGTCGCTGACCCTTAACTGCGTCCAGCGCCTCATGCAGTGGGTGGTCTGTGTCTGCAGCTAATCTGAGGTATGCCTTCGCCTGCATCACCTTGAGCCTACCAGCAACAGTCGGCAGACCAAGGATGTAACGCATACACACTACTGGGGTGTCTCTAGTGCTTCCCAGAATGACCCGCATTGCTTCGTTCTGTATGCGCTCTAACTTCACCAGCTGACTCTCTGAGACAGTGAGCAGGCCTAATCCATACTCAATTACTGAGAGGATCAAGTGCTGGTATAGCGTGGAAAGCATTCTCTGCTCTGTGTCCATTGCAGCCATAGTTTTAAGTGCACTGAGTCCCTTTTGAGATCTTGTTACAACCATCTCCACATGGTCCTTTAAGGATAAGCTTCTGTCAAATGTGATCCCCAGATACTTCAGTTTGTTCTCTCTGCTGACATTTCTACCATCCATCGTGAGGCTTGGGACATCAGCTCTTACAATCCTGTTGTCCAGAGAGCACCACAAAACAGCCGCCTTTTCCGGGTGGATGACAGCACTCATTTCTGTGCACCAGTCAATCACTTTATCTACTGTCACCTGTAACTCCTGGGCTGTTTGCTTCCTATCTCTCCCCTGCCTATATGCAGGAATATCATCTGCAAATGTTAGTATCCTTCTAACCCCTGGTGCTTCTAGGTTTGCAATCTTGCTCGTATACACATTAAAGAGCACCGGTGAGACTGCAGATCCCTGTGGCAATCCCGTGGTTAACATATGTGGCTCTGAGGTCCATGCACCCAGACGGAGAGCAACCCGACGAGAGTGCAGGACTGCTGCTATCCAGTTCACCAACCAGGGATTGACCCCTTTCTCCATCAGTGCGGTCATCAAAATATTATATCGAACTCTATTGTACGCATCCTTGAGATCAAGCGCTACCGCCATTGTTTCCTGTCTACTCTGGAACCCCTCATAAATATCAAAGGCAAAAGTGGCTGCATTTGTCCAGGTATCTTTTCTTGGCCTGTAGCTCCCCAAACCTCTTGGAAGAAGCTTCCCCCTTTCCAAAAAATCCTGCAGCTTAACAGCGACTATCTTCTCTACAACCTTCCCAAATGTATTTTGAAGGTTGATGATCCTAAAGCCGCTAAGCTTTGACTGATCCTTGAATGGTTTTGGGAGAAGGATGAGATAGCTGTGCACCCAATCCTGCGGTACTGATGCTGTCCTAATGCTCTGGTTAAAGCAGTCGGTCATCTCCAGGTCTGCATCGCTCAAACCCTTCATGTGACCATACCTGACCCCATCGGGCCCTGGTGCCGTGTCTTTTGCCTTTTACAAAATGTGTTTAACATCTTCCACCCGTATGCTGTCTTTATACTGCATATTCTTCGTGGTGCCATATAACTCCTCTCTAACTGCGTCCCTGGTGTCCGCATCATTATGATTGGTCTGCTCTAAAAATCTCTGGAGAAACGCCTCCCTTTCTCTTTGTCTGTTGTCACGGGCTCCCACTGTCATAGGCCGATCTTTTCTCTGCATTTGCCTGTGCAGTTTCCAGAATTTTCGCAGTGTTTTATCACCTCCAACCTCCTTCATGAAACATTCCCATTTAGCCTTTTTTGCCTCTGCAGCACAGCGCTTGAAAATCTCCACCTTGTCTTTCTTGACATTTTCCGCGGTGTCCACTTCCTCTCGTGAGCTTCGAAGTGTCTGTCGCACTTTCTTTAGCTGCTTCACTGCAGCTCTCTTTGCTTTCAATGCATGGTCTACTTCTGGGGTCCACCATGGGGGCTGCAAAAAGGGAATTTTAACAGTCCTGTTGCATGCCCCTTGTCTGAGGCGTCCAAGAAGGCAATCGGTCCACTCATACCGGAAGGTCTTGCGCGCTCTCCCAGCTTTAACTTTCCTGGGTTTAGAGATCTGGACTGAGCATGGCATGTGATCACTCCCATGGTCATTCAAAACAGTCCACTTTACATCAAGGACTGATGACTGGGAGACAAGTGCCAAGTCAATAGCTGTGTCTGCATTCTGATGTGTACTTTTGACTGTAAATATTTATCTTTGGTAGCACTGTTCACTGTTAATATTCACAACACTTTATTGTTTATATTCGGGTTCACATCGACCGGGCGAAAAACCCCTGCGTGCCATGTGCCGGAATCGTGGTAAGTGTCAAAATCACGCTTCAAGCACAAAGTGTAGACATGATGTCAAGTGTCAGAAATCTTGGGATTTGTCCAGGGTTTAGTCTTTGTATAGGCTCGTACAAACACTTGATAATGTACAGATCCACTATGCGCACAACCCACAAAAGACTCTTGCGTCTTTAGTCAACACACTTTATTGCAGAACAGTAATCACCGTGGCTGTCATACACCGCCGGCTTCCTGCCGTTTCGCGTTCTGCGTATGACCAGCACACCCACTGCTTACAAATATAATTCATGGTTAATCTAATCGTCAGGAGAAACTTTGGTTGATGCATATTGTAGATCTTACTGTTGTAACACTCACTTGATAACCTACTTAGCAATTATACATCTACTCACGCACATAATTTATACCCAACAAGTCCTTGTCACGGCGTGTCTCTGCCCATCATTTTGGTCGAGGTGTTGTTCAAAACAGTGTCCACTGTCCCGCTACCGCTTGTCGGCGTTTGCAGCCCTTCATCAGGCGTCAGCTTCAGTGTGTTGCTTCATGATCGCCAACTTCCACCAAGGGAACAATCTGTAACTTAGGAATACGACTCAGATGATCTCAATCGCTTTCATCACTTTCCATCACTTTCCATCGAACCTTCTCTGTCCACGTCTCTGCGCCGTCTGGCTAACAACCAGGTTTTTCGTTCTCAGCCTGGCGCAGTAATGCGACCACGTGAACTCCGCCCGCTCATGCCACCGGTGTTAGCTTGTATTTTGTTCACTGTGTGTTAGTGACATCTGCATAGTTTCTACGTTCGACACATTTGTCGTATTTCTCGTATCCATCTCATGGCACCTAGTCTGTCTGAATGATGGGAAGGTCACTAGGATGGCCACTCGACCAGGTGATTCTGACAGCGTCATTGACTAGGCCCTGGCGTCGTCCACCATCGCAAAAAAAGTGCCGGTGGGGCACACTGGGATACCACGACAGTGACCACTACCTTTGTGTCATCCTGATCAAGAAAGACAGGGCCAGGAGTCAAGGAAACAAGACAAATGCCTTCCCGTATGACAACACTGGTCAAGACGCCATAAGCAAGATCAGAAGAAGAAAACTAACTTCCTCCCGCAGGAGACAAGAAAGATGATTGCAACCACCATGGTGGAATGGAGAGGTCGAGAAGGCATGACTGGGAAAGAGGCAGGCTGTCAAAGACTGGCAAAAGGCCAGAAAGGCTAACATGCCACAGGGTGAGTTGGCGAACCTAAAGACTGAGGTCCATAAGACGATGACCTTATTCAAATCCTGCGCCAAACAGGCCAAGGCCGAGAAATGGGGCGAGTTCTGCATGAAGGTGTGCTCCAAGCGATCTCTTACGACATTCTGGCGCCTCCCTAAGAGTATGAACGGTGCTGCACAACGTAGGGTTATTCCAGACTGTTAAGGCACAGACCTCACATGCAAAAAGTCGGATGGGGATAAAGGTAAGGCCCTTCTTGCACGCTACATAGAGCAGACTGACCAGAAATACGAGCCCGCCAGACAGAGGACCACAACGACACTCTCTCAGTTGTGCGAGGGGGTCGGGACAGACGAAGAATACATAATCACAGCTGAGACAATACGTGCGACGCTCAAGAAATGACCTAACACCACACCAGGCTCAGACAGCATCCGATATGGTGACCTACTGGTGATATCAGATGATGACATGGAAGAACTGGCCAGAGAATTCAACACCAGTATCCAGAGGGGTCAGATCAAAGAGGAATGGCTAAACAGCTACTTGCTGCCGCTGCCAAAACCGAACAAAGACCATTCCAAGATAAGCGGCTACAGAACCATTACGATGCAGAACACTGCTTACAAGCTACTGGAGAAAATTGTAGCACACAGACTTGCTTGTGACTTGGAACAACTCGGCTGCTTCCCGCCAACACTGACACAGAGGATACAGACCTAACAAAGAGTCATGGTTGATTGCGGCTGTCTTTGCTCAAGATATTTACGAAGGATTTCAGGTCAGAGATGAGACATGTGCGGCCGCCATAGACTTAGAGGACGCATACAGTAAAGTATCCTTCGAGCACTTGATTCAAACCCTCCTCAGACTGAAAGTGCACCCTCACCTTGTACGATGGATAGCTGCAATTCTGCTCCAAAGGAAGGTGGTGCTAAGTTGCGGGAGTTGGTCTTCTGAGCCGATAACGGTATGTCCAGGATTGCCGCAGGGTTCACCGCTGTCACCAGTACTATTCAACGTGTATACGGTGCCGATCACTGAACAACAGTTGGATGGGAGGGGTAGGACTCTATCATTCGTTGACGACATCCTCGTGTATCGACAGGGTCGAGATAGACAGGCGGTTGCCAATGATATGCAGGGTGAACTAGATCGAATTTCCTCATGGTGTACTGATGTCGGTGCCCTTGTCAATCCCTGCAAAGGCATCGGTTACATGGTTCTCCCTAAACAATCATATTGTGAACACAGACCTGCCGGCAGTAAGAATGGATGGGAGCATTTTGAGTAGAACCCAGTCAATGACATATCTTGGCGTGAGGCTTCATCGTAGCCTGTCTTTCAGAGATCATGTCAATTATGTCATAACGAAAGCTCGAAAAGGTTTGTCAGCAATGAGAGTCATGGCGACTGCCAATATCGAGCAAAGACTGCTAATACTTCTGTTCCAAAGACTGGTGCTTTCACCCATAGAATATGCCCTGGCCATCCTCACTGTCAGCCCTACACAGATTGGATGACTTGAAAAGGTACAAAACGAGGCCATGTGCATCATTTTGGGCTGCATGAGGGACACCAGCTATGTAGCGATGAGATACCTCCTTGACTTCCCGACAATGAACCACAGGATCAAGATCTGGAGAGTTCGTGAGTAGTAAGAGACACGCAAATTATTATTTATGGTGCAGCACCATAATTTTTACTATATAAAAAGTCTATCACAACAAGCGAAACGTCATATTTTATGACCTCATTTTCAAGGGATGCAACCCATGAATAAATAATCGAACGTATTTTTGCACTGTTATTCCCTTTTTGTGTGATAAATTGTATATGTGTAAAAATTATATATTTGCTGGTATTATTGATTGTAGCGGGGTGGGGCTCAAAAACTATCATCATGTTAGTGATGTCGCTAAGGTACAGTGCTCTTCCTCCTCGTTTTTTCCGTCTTCTATCTTTATGTGTATTGGGTCGGGCATAAAAACTATCATCATTCCATTGGTTCTGTGTAAGGCTTGGGGTTACAGTGCAATTCCGCGTGGTGGTCTAGGGGACGGCGGGCGTGGGTGTGGGAGCTCAGGGGTGGAGTGTGGGGTGTCGACGTGTGGGGTAGGGCAAGGGGTTTTGAACCTCCGGTCGGGACAGGTGTCATAGGAAAATTGTAATAGGTAAACATGTAAATATGGTAGTTATATGATCAGTAGAGGGTCGAAGTAGCGTAACACTATCATCATAGGGTTACAAATGAAAACCTTAAAAAGTGGCAATGGTAGGTGGTATTGATTATAGCTGGTATAGCTTAGTGAAATTCGTTGGTAAGGGGTAGGTAGCGGGTATTAATGATCTGTAGCGGGTCACGGTGGCCAATACACTATCATCATATGGGTTATTATGGAACATCTTAAAAAGTAAAGATGGTCGATATTATTGATTTTAGTGGGTATATCTTAGCGAAACTCTAGGGTAAGGGGTGGGTAGCGGGTATTAGTGATCTGTAGAGGGTGACGGTGGCCAATACACTATCATCATACGGGTTACAAAGGAAAACCTTAAAAAGTAAAGATGGTCGATATTATTGATTTTAGTGGGTATATCTTAGTGAAACTAGAGGGTAAAGGGTGGGTAGCGGGTATTAATGATCTGTAGAGGGTCACGGTGGCCTATTCACTAGCATCACATGGATTACAAAGGAAAACCTTAAAAAAGTAAAAATGACCGATAATATTGATTGCAGCGGGTATATCTTAGTGAAATTCGTTGGTAAGGGGTGGGTAGCAGTTATTAGTGGTATGTAGAGGGTTGTAGTGACCTATACAGGTAAAAATGAAAACCTTAAGAATGTAAAGATGGCCGGCATTATCGACTGTACCGGATATGGCTTAGTGAAAGTCGTTGGTGAGGGGTGAGTGAGTAACGCAGTAGCTATCTAAGTGCTTCCGAACACTGTCATCATAGGGTTTCAAATGAAAACCTTACAACATTAAAAATGATCGATATTATTGAATGTACCGAGTATAGCTTAGTGAAATTCGTTGGTAAGGGGTGGGTGAATGGAGGAAAGACTAGATAAGTGCTTCTGATCATTGATAAAGGGGTGTCGAGTAGCGGGGTGTGTAGATAAATACGTCCGGCCCTTGTTAAGAGCAGAAAGAGGTGCTAAATAAAGGCTCTCGATCAAGGGTAAATAGTGGATGAGTAGAGGAAAGGCTAGATAGGTGCTTCTGATCAATGGTAAGGAGTGGTAGAATGGCGGGGTTGCTAGATAAATACGGTCGCTCCATGAAAAGAGCAGGAGGTTGCGTCTCATATTAAAGTCTGGAACATGAACTCATAGTTGGCTGAGGTGAGGGTGACTGTCTGGGTGACTCATCACGGGGCTATGTCGGTGGGTGTGAACGTACGTAAACGTGTTCAGACATGCCTTTGGGGAAAAAACGGAGGATGACTCAGAGTGTACTGATCGGGGTAACCCTGCTTGAACATGTTTAGACATGTTTTCTATGTTTCAGCAGCCACACAGTCTATATAAAAAAGGACCGCAAAGGTGGGCTTAAGACACTACGCTTGCGACAAGATCTATGGAAAACACCTCATCGAATAGACCACAGTGGTAAGTAACACTGTGTGTATGCTATATTGTTTCGTTACAGGTCGTCAAGTCGGTATAGTGCTGTCATTAGTGTATATCTCAGAAGCTACATGAGGCAACTAACAAGAATACACCGCAAGGTATAGCCGCCCGGTATAGGAATACTAATACAGATGCTAATGTCGGTCGTAATCATCATCAGCTTCACTTTTATCGTCAAGTGACGTCGGGAGAAATGCCGCCTCACAGCTCGATGGGTGGCACTGAATAGTGTCATGCCGGGTGATTGTCTGTACTCTCAGGCATCATCTGTTGTAATCCATTAGGGTAGCGGCTGTGGTGCATTCTAATTGTGTACATATGAAACATGTTTTTCATTAAAGCATGCTTTCTGTGTTCACTAAAAAATAAAGTATTATGATTTTGTCCAGCTACAGATTCAAACCAAGACGACCAGTCCCTCATTGACACGTGGCACACATCGATTCTGGAACGCACAAATGTATGTGTACATAACAGATCTCCACTAAGTGTAGTGTAACATATATGCGTCTTCGACTATGTCCTCTTTCTATGTAGTGTATGGAAGCGTGCTGTGTTCAACCATTCAGTATTGAAGGGGACTGAGTGGTCTCGAGGTATGGTGTCCGCCTCGAGTGCTGGAGGTCCCGGGTTCAGGCCTAGGTGGGGACCAGGATTTATTTAAAAAATCCACAGGGACTTCCAGTAATTTCCCCTGGTCTCTGGGTAGTGAGATCGGACGCCCGTGTGTATTGTTGCGCACGAAAAAAAATCCCTTGGCAGTTGGAAATCGAAAAAGAGTAGCCTAACGGCGCTGCCCGGGCAAAATTTCGAGTTAAAAATCTACCCAAAGCATTTCAGGATACTCGCCGATGCCACGGAGTTCGTGCATTGAGCTGAGTTTCTCCAAACTCAGGTTTGATTTAGGAGGAAAACGGAGCACTTATGGGTTAAACCGTGTGCCGTGATGTTGATCCATGGACTAAAACTAAAAACTAAAACTATTCAGTATTGATCATTATTCCGCTCACTCTACAGAGAGAAGAAATAATGTGCTAACACAGGAGAATCTATAGTCATGCTCAGTGGTCACTAATGTATTAAATGAATGTATATCACTAATGTACATGATCTCAAAATACTCTTTCTCTTCAAAATGTGTCAAAGCTATATATAAAAGTCAATTATGTGGTGGCAAATTCAGTATGTGCAATTGTATTGTCCCTAGGTATATCATCTTTATCCTTTCTCCAGACTGAAAATTTACAGACACGGAAAAATATCGAGACTATTGAATGGTTACAAGAAGTGAAATCTCGAGGCTATTGCTTACAAGAAGTGAAATATCTAGACCATTGCTTACAAGGAGTGAAATCCCGAAGGTATTGGGCGGTGTATAAGAAAGGAAGACACCGAACGGTCTAGCAGAAAATATTTGTATGTATGCTTTCATCATTTCTCACTAACTATTGGGGGATTATGACATATTGGTCATCACTAAATATTTTCACCCCTAAGTGGTGGGCACCATTAAAGGTAGTCAACATTTCTCACTAATATAGTACAACTCTGTGTAATACAATATAAAATAACACAAAGAACTAAATTACGAACCAAGGCGTTGCTAACCATCACCACAAAATTATAGTCACGGAGAAGACCCTCTGTAAGGATAAAAAGAAAATGAAATAATTTACAATGTGCGACATCATAAGCCGCAAATCCTTTTTTCTTTTGGTATTTCCTAACAATGTATGTGATATGAAATATTTTTTTTTAAATGTAGATATGCTATCATCATGACTGTCGCATGTTTTGACGTACAAAATGTAAAAATGTCGGACTATAATGATGTTGTCTTTTCTTCACAGCTGTTTGACAGTCAGTCCATACAACGATTGTGAAAGTCTGGAACTAGTGGAAGACTACACAATTTTATAGTGGTCACTATACCTTATCCATTGGAGCTATTCACGCGAGACATTATATAATACCCGAAGCTACAAGCGTGTTGGAAATATTACTGAGCTATCACCAAGCCATTATCTAAAACCAGTCTTTTTCACCACTACATTTTTTCTATCATTATGGCCACTAGGCAGAAAAATATCTATCTCTGCTCTATCTGCGGTAAAGTATTTACAGGAAACCGCAGTCTTATTCGTCACATTAACACCGTACACAAAACCCAAACTCACACATGCCACATTTGCGGTAATCTATACAAAAGGAAAGACATCCTACAACGACACATAAAAACTGACCACCAGACATCAACACCAACACCTGTTACCACTACACGATCAAACGCGGACACTACACCATCAAATACTACAACTGCATCAAGAAAAAAGAAAGTAACATCAAACACACAAACACCTAAAACACAGAAACTTGATCAATTGGAGGCAGATAAAGCCAACATAGTAGAGCTAGATGAGAAAGTAGATGAGGAACTAAAGACCGTAGACACCATCCGCGACGTGGAAGTCCAGCAGAAATATAGAGACGTCTGGCCCTACCTTAGGACACATCAGAACATCCACAAACATGTATCGACATACAGTATATTTCATCGACCAGACTCAACACAATCAATTGACTGGATCGAGACTTTAAGCCCAATATTTGCTAGTCAGACATGCAGGTTTAAGGTAAATTATTCTCATCACATGATCTTACGTCATAAGGAGACAAAAGAACTTAGATTTTTCCACTCATCCTCAAATAATGCATGTGAATTCGACGTCCCCCACCTAATTAACAACGAAAAAGACTTTGACGATTTATAGAAATAGTTCAGGACAGTGACATGTTTAATTACGCCTTATACAACAGACCTGACACTAAGTACATGATAGAGACAATCCCCGCGACTAGTTTCTATATATACCACATCACTGAACACCCGCTAGGTTGATTGCTGTCTATAATATGTTCTATTTAAAGGTAAAGTGGTCATATGTGTGATATCCTTGTATGTGTGGGACAGTGAATTGTCTATATCATTGAAAATAAAAGACTCAATATTGTGTGTCAATGTCACATTTTTTCACCGATCATTAAAATGCTATTTGTATTGACAATAAAAACATATTGAATGTTGTGCACATAAAAATACTGATTTTGATGGAAAAAATAAAAGTTATGAAAACGAAAATTTCTTGTTCAATGTTTTTTTTCCAGGGATATGCTTGGTTTGATTTCGTCTATCTGTGTTTTTTTTTCTTTCTTGTTTTCGTCTTTCTAGTCTTACTTGTTTTCATGTTGACTGCTGCACGAGCTTGTTTTTTTCACGTTGAATGTCGTGCAAAGCTGTATAAAAATTGACACACACACACACACACACACACACACACACACACACACACACACACACACACCACACACACACACACACACACACACACACTCACACACACACAATTGAACTGTGAGACAAGACCAAAGTCACACAAGAACAAAGACATATTGGAACAGAGAGACACGTACAATATCACACAAGAATGTTCATCCAAACTTATAATTATCTCAACGAAACTTATAAAATAAGTATGACAATTTGTTAACCAAATGTGAAAAGGTTAACCAAATTTCAAACCAAACTTATAAAAAGCTCAGTCAAACATATGAAAAGTAGAAAAATTTGTTAACAAAACGTGAAAAGGTTTGCCAACTTTCACCCAAACTTATGAAAATTGGGAAATTTTCCTGTCCAGATGTGAAAAGTTTGACCAAATTTCACCCAAACTTATGAAAAGTAGGAAACTTTGTTAACCAAATGGCAAAAATCTTGGCCAAGTAAGAAAAGGTGTTAACAAAACGTGAAAAGTTTGGTCAACTTTCACCCAAACTTATGAAAAGTGGGAAATGTTGTTGTCCAGCTGTGAAAAGTTTGACCAAATCTCACCCAAACTCATAAAAAGTAGGAAACTTGGTTAACCAATTGTGAAAAGTTTGGCTAAAGTTCATTGAAACTTATAAAAATTAGGAAACTTTGTTAACCAAATGTGAAAATTTTTGGACAAGTGAAGAAATATTTCAGCCAAAACTTATAAAATGTAGGAAACTTTGTTAACAAAATAGGAAAAATTTAAGCCAAATTTAAGCCAAAACTTATAAAAAGTAGGACAATTCCTTAACCAAATGGGAAAAATATCTCACGTTGTCATTTTAAATCCCCAACCTGCTAGAGATATTCGTCTGTCCCCTATGCAAACAACAGTTGTATTTCAGAAAATTAAATGTATCTTATGTAATAAGTCACTATGGTTGAATGAAAAAATAAAATTTCCACAATTAGATTGTAGAAAAATTAACAATTACATTTTTACATGAAACATTCAAATTGGAAACATAAAAGAGAAATTTAATTGTTAGTGTTTTGTACAATTTAATTTTGGAAATTTTGGACCATGTCTACGGTCTTTAGTTCCTCATCTACTTTCTCATCTAGCTCTACTATGTTGGCTTTATCTGCCTCCAATTGATCAAGTTTCTGTGTTTTAGGTGTTTGTGTGTTTGATGTTACTTTCTTTTTTCTTGATGCAGTTGTAGTATTTGATGGTGTAGTGTCCACGTTTGATCGTGTAGTGGTAACAGGTGTTGGTGTTGATGTCTGGTGGTCAGTTTTTATGTGTCGTTGTAGGATGTCTTTCCTTTTGTATAGATTACCGCAAATGTGGCATGTGTGAGTTTGAGTTTTGTGTACGGTGTTAATGTGACGAGTAAGACTGCGGTTTCCTGTAAATACTTTACCGCAGATAGAGCAGAGATAGATATTTTTCTGCCTAGTGGCCATAATGATAGAAAAAATGTAGTGGTGAAAAAGACTGGTTTTAGATAATGGCTTGGTGATAGCTCAGTAATATTTCCAACACGTTTGTAGCTTCGGGTATTATATAATGTCTCGCGTGAATAGCTCCAATGGATAAGGTATAGTGACCACTATAAAATTGTGTAGTCTTCCACTAGTTCCAGACTTTCACAATCATTGTATGGACTGACTGTCAAACAGCTGTGAAGAAAAGACAACATCATTATAGTCCGACATTTTTACATTTTGTACGTCAAAACATGCGACAGTCATGATGATAGCATATCTACAGAAAAAATTTAATATCACATACATTGTTAGGAAATACCAAAGAAAAAAGGATTTGCGGCTTATGATGTCGCACATAGTAAATTATTTCATTTTCTTTTTATCCTTACAGAGGGTCTTCTCCGTGACTATAATTTTGTGGTGATGGTTAGCAACGCCTTGGTTCGTAATTTAGTTCTTTGTGTTATTTTATATTGTACTACACAGAGTTGTACTATATTAGTGAGAAATGTTGACTACCTTTAATGGTGCCCACCACTTAGGGGTGAAAATATTTAGTGATGACCAATATGTCATAATCCCCCAATAGTTAGTGAGAAATGATGAAAGCATACATACAAATATTTTCTGCTAGACCGTTCGGTGTCTTCCTTTCTTATACACCGCCCAATACCTTCGGGATTTCACTCCTTGTAAGCAATGGTCTAGATATTTCACTTCTTGTAAGCAATAGCCTCGAGATTTCACTTCTTGTAACCACTCAATAGTCTCGATATTTTTCCGTGTCTGTAAATTTTCAGTCTGGAGAAAGGATAAAGATGATATACCTAGGGACAGTAAAATTGCACATACTGAATTTGCCACCACATAATTGACTTTTATACATAGCTTTGACACATTTTGAAGAGAAAGAGTATTTTGAGACCGTGTACATTAGTGATATACATACATTTAATACATTAGTGACTACAGAGTATGACTATAGATTCTCCTGTGTCAGCACATTATTTCTTCTCTCTGTATAGTGAGAGGGCCAATGATCAATACTGAATAGTGAATACATCACGTTTCCATACACTACATAGAAAGAGGACATAGTCGAAGACGCATATATGTTACACTACACTTAGTGGAGATCTGTTACGTACTCATACGTTTGTGCGTTTCAGAATCGATGTGGGCCACGTGTCAATGAGGGACTGGTCGTCTTGGTTTGAATCTGTAGATGACAAAATCATAATACTTTTTTTTAGTGAACACAGAAAGCATGCTTTAATGAAAAACATGTTTCATATGTACACAATTGGAATGCACCACAGCCGCTACCCTAACGGATTACAGCAGATGACGCCTGAGAGTACAGACAATCACCCGACATGACACTATTCAGTGCCACCCATCGAGCTGTGAGGCGTCATTTCTCCCGACGTCACTTGACGGCAAAAGTGAAGCTGATGATGATTACGACCGTCATTAGTATCTGTATTAGTATTCCTATACCGGGCGGCTATACCTTGCAGGTGTATTCTTGTTAGTTGCCTCATGTAGCTTCTGAGATATACACTAGTGACAGCACTATACCGACTTGACGACCTGTAACGAAACAATATAGCATACACACAGTGTTACTTACCACTGTGGTCTATTCGATGAGGTGTTTTCCATATATCTTGTCGCAAGCGTAGTGTCTTAAGCCCATCTTTGCGGTCCTTTTTTATATAGACTGTGTGGCTGCTGCAACATAGAAAACATGTCTAAACATGTTCAAGCAGGGTTACCCCGATCAGTACACTCTGAGTCATCCTCCGTTTTTTCCCCAAAGGCATGTCTGAACACGCTTACGTACGTTCACACCCACCGACATAGTCCCGTGATGAGTCACCCAGGCAGGCACCCTCACCTCAGCTAACTATGAGTTCATGCCCCAGACTTTAATATGAGACGCAACCTTCGGCTCTTTTCATGGAACGACCGTATTTATCTAGCAACCCCGCCACTCTACCACCCCTTAACATTGATCAGAAGCACTTATCTAGCCTTTCCTCTACTCATCCACTATTTACCTTTGATCGAGAGCCTTTATCTAGCAACTCTTCCTGCTCTTAAAAAGGGCCGGACGTATTTATCTACCCACCCCGCTACTCGACCACCATTTAACAATGATCAGAAGCACTTATCTAGCCTTTCCTCCATTCACGCACCCCTTACCAACGAATTTCACTAAGCTATACTCTGTACATTCAATAATATCGATCATTTTTAATGTTTTAAGGTTTTCATTTGAAACCCTATAATGATAGTGTTCGGAAGCACTTATATAGCTACTGCGTTACTCAGTCACCCCTCACCAACGACTTTCACTAAGCCATATCCGGTACAGTCGATAATGCCGGCCATCTTTACATTTTTAAGGTTTTCATTTTTACCTGTATGATGATAGTGTATAGGTCACTACAACCCTCTACATACCACTAATAACCGCTACCCACCCCTTACCAACGAATTTCACTAAGATATACCCTCTGCAATCAATATTATCGGTCATTTTTACTTTTTAAGGTTTTCCTTTGTAATCTGTGTGATGCTAGTGAATAGGCCACCGTGACTCTCTACAGATCATTAATACCCGCTACCCACCCCTTACCCTCGAGTTTCACTAAGATATTCTTCTTCTTCTTCAGCATTCCGAGCCATTGAGGTTCTTTGCTGCAAATACAATCTGTCTCCATTCGTCTCTCTGGTGGACCTTCTCTTGCCAGTCGTTGATTCCAAGTGCTTGTAGGTCTGTGTGTATATTATCTCTCCACCGCCTTCTTGGTCTACCTCGGGGTCTACGGTCATTTATTTCCTGAGTGTAAGCGAGTTTTGTTTCCCTATTATCTTCCATTCTTTCTATATGCCCCAGCCATTGTAGTCTATTAGCCTTCATGATACCAGTGATTAGCGGGGACTTAAACAAATCATAAATGTCTTTGTTACTTCTTCTTTTCCACTCTCCACTTTGTGTATCCCTAATGGGTCCAAAGATGCGTCTTAAAATTTTGTTCTCAAAGGTTTGTAACAAGGCTTCGTCTCCTTTCGTTGTACTCCAGGTTTCAGAGCCATACAGCACAACTGGTCTGATCAGTGTTTTGTATATTGTGATTTTGGTGTTACGAGATAGCGCCTTTGATTTTAGTAGATGTTGTAGTGCATAGTATATCTTATTTCCAGAGTTGATTCTAGTTTGTATTTCTTCCCTTATGATGTTGGAGCAGTTGAAGATTGTACCCAGGTATTTGTATGTTTCCGTTCCTTTAATGGTCATATTATCTATCTGTATGTGGCCAGAGTTTTTAGCCATTCCGTCTCTTGAAATTACCATATATTCTGTCTTATCTTGGTTGATAACCAGCCCCATCTGTTGGGCTTTTTCCTTTAAGTGAGTCAATATTTCTAATGTCTTTTGTTCACTTTGCCCTATAATATCTATATCATCTGCATAACCAAGCAGCTTGGATGTTCCTCCAATATCACATTCCTCCTTTACCTTCCTTACAACTTTCTCTAGAGCCAGATTGAAGAGTAGCGGCGATAGTGCATCACCCTGTTTCAAGCCAGATGTTATTTGGAAGGGGTCTGATTTCCTGCCTTTATTTCACTAAGATATACCCACTAAAATCAATAATATCGACCATCTTTACTTTTTAAGGTTTTCCTTTGTAACCCATATGATGATAGTGTATTGGCCACCGTGACCCGCTACAGATCATTAATACCCGCTACCTACCCCTTACCAATGAATTTCACTAAGCTATACCAGCTACAATCAATACCACCTACCATTGCCACTTTTTAAGGTTTTCATTTGTAACCCGTATGATGATAGTGTTACGCAACTACGATCCTCTACGGATCATATAATTACCATATTTACATGTTTACCTATTACGATTTTCCTATGACACCTGTCCCGACCGGAGGTTTGAAACCCCCCGCCCTACCCCACACACCGACACCCCACGCTCCACCCCTGAGCTCCAACACCCACGCCCACCGTCCCCTAGACCACTCCGCGGAAATGCACTGTAACCCCAAGCCTTACACAGAACCAATGGAATGATGATAGTTTTTATGCTCGACCCAATACACATAAAGAAAGAAGACGGAAAAAACGAGGAGGAAGAGCACTATACCTTAACAACATCACTAATATGATGATAGTTTTTAAGCCCCACCCCGCTACAATCAATAATTTTTTTTTTTTTTTTTTAATTAGCATATCCTTTACAGAACTTAGCTGTCAACACCAGCATCTTTCAGCTGTATGTTGATCTCTTGGCAAGATTACGCTCAGTAGCAATCAATAATACCAGCAAATATATAACTTTTACACATATAAAATTTATCACACAAAAAAGGAAGTAACATTGCAAAAATACGTTCGATTATTTATTCATGGGTTGCATCCCTTGAAAATGAGGTCGTAAAATATGACGTTTCGCTTGCGTTGATAGAGATTTTATATAGTAAAAAATTATGGTGCTGCACCATAAATAATAATTAGTTTGCGTGTCTCTTACTACTTTCGTGCATAATTGAAAATAAGTGCGGATGAGCAGCACCCTCTGCATGAAGATATATTCAGAGAAACGGGCAACAGGCTAAAGAGGGGCAAATCATGGATGGGTGGGCGGAGGATATCATCAGACAGGTCTGCAGTCCTATCAGTATCAACCGCGGCAAGGAATGGGTGCCTGTGCCTCCAGCTTTTAAGTGCACCTTCTCCTGCATTATCACACTTGACAGATGGTGCAGAGTACAGAATCCTGTTACTGTCAATGCAGAAGTCAACGCGCTCATCAATGAACACGCAGACAACCCCCAAGTGCTCATCTATACAGATGGATTTGTTGTAAAGAAGCAGAGAAGTGCGTGGGCATTTACAGCCCGTTCAGCGGGCAGAACCGTTCAAGAATCCAGTGGTGCCCACTCTATGACCTCGAGCAGCATGACGATGGAGGTGATGGCAGTTACACAGGCTTTCCTATGGCTAGAACCACAGCAATATACCAACGTGTGTGTACTAAGTGATTCAATGAGCATGATTCGGAAAGTCGAAGCTGGATCTGTACGTAGACAGTGGCTGAGTCGCCGCGGAAGTCTGTTGTCCGTAAAGTCACCTTTATCTTTGTCCCGGGACATGCGGGAGTCGAGGGAAATGAACGAGCTGATAAACTGGCTAGCTCTGCACTCCATGCAGATGGTCAGCCCATGGATCTTGCCGGTGTTATTAACGTCCTTAAAGACACGTCGAAAACAGAAAACTTTGACGTCAGTGAATCCACATCGCTGTCCAGGATGAAAGACATGGGAGTAAGAATGGGCACGGTCAGACGCGAGAGGTACATCGGGAAAACGAGGTGCCTCTAGTTAACCAACACAGAACTGGCACTATTAGCCACCGAACGCTGATGCACCTATGGACCTGTCCGGAGTGCAATGAAGATACACCAACTGATAACTGATAACTGATATTGGACGATTTAATTGCGAAGTTCGTGTGTGTGTGTGTGTGTGCGCGCGCGCGCACTTGCGAGTTTTTACATTAGGTGTTTTAACTACTAAGTCCGTGTTTATGTGAAGCTAACACACAAAAGAAACAGCAAACAGAAGAACTCAGTTTTCAAACAACCATCTGTATTCACACCCAACAGTACCGCGTCCCGCCACAGCACAACACACCAGGTTGCCTATTTCTGTCAGTCCAGTAACAATGACGCTCAGACTGATGGCGCGGGCGATAATACTCCTTTTGCTAATGCATCGGCAGATGTTGTAGTAACATATGCAAATTAGGCCGCCAGCGTTTCGCGTAGTTGTGTGCTGGGCGGGTCAGTTTTGGGAATACGGTAGTTGCACCAGATATAGCCGCAGTAGTAGCGGTAGTACGGTAACGCCATCAGTAGTATACCAACAATAGTAGCCGAGGGGTTACACCACTTTATCTGTAATCCCGTTTATCACGCAGAGACTCGTAGCGGGCGAGAACTGGGAGCGTTTCGTCCCCCGCTGGTGACTTGCGGGATAACTGAGCCGGCCGCTCAGAAAGCAATGGCAAACTACTGAGCGTAATCTTGCCAAGAAATCAACATACAGCTGAAAGATGCTGATGTTGACATCGATGTCCTGTAAAAAAAAAAATGGATATGCGAATTATAACAACAGTAGCTGCCGACAATAGTAGTAATAGTAATAGTAATAGCGGCCGCAGTAATACCAGTAGCAGTATCAGTAAAAACAGTAGCAGCGATACTAGCAGTAGTATACCAACAACAGTATTAATAGTAGCGGCAGCAGTAACAGCCGTAGCACCAGTAGTTGTGGAAGCCATACCAGAAGTACCAGCGGTAGTTATACCAGCAGTAATAGCAGTGATAGTTAGCAGCAGCAGTAATAGCAGCAGCAGTAGCACCAGTAAATCGGCTGTAGTAATACCAGCAGTAGCATCAACACTAGTAGTAGTAGTAGTAGTAGTAGTAGTAGTAGTAGTAATAGTAGTAGTAGTAGTAATAGTAGTAGTAGTAGTAGTAGTAGTAGTAGTAGTAATAGTAGTAGTAGTAGTAGTAGTAGTAATAGTAGTAGTAGTAGTAGTAGTAATAGTAGTAGTAGTAGTAGTAGTAATAGTAGTAGTAGTAGTAGTAGCAGTAATAGTAGTATTAGTAGTAGTAGTAGTAGTAGTAGTAGTAGTAGTAGTAGTAGTAGTAGTAGTAGTAGTAGTAGTAGTAGTAGCAGCAGCAGCGATAGTAGTAGCGGTAGCAGTAGCGGCTGTAGTAATACCAACACTCGAAGTAATAGTAGTAGGAGCAGTAGTATATACCAACAGTAGTAGTAATAGTAATAGCAGTAGTAGTACCATTAATATCAGTAACAGCGATACTTGAAGTAATATACCAACAGTAGTAGTAGTAGTAGTAGTAGTAGTAGTAGTAGTAGTAGTAGTAGTAGTAGTAGTAGTAGTAGTAGTAGTAGTAGTAGTAGTAGTAGTAGTAGTAGTAGTAGTAGGAGGAGGAGGAGGAGGAGGAGGAGGAACACCAGTGGTAGTAGTTGCAGTTGTAGTAATACCATGGTTGTATCGGTAATTTTTCTTTTGTTGCAGTTAAACTCGCTTCTGAATATTGCCGATATGCAAATGACTTGTGAGGTCTGAATGAGAATATGCGCCATGTGTTGTTAGCTGCTACCAGCTGCTGGTTCAGAGAAAGAAACTGAGACAGGTGTTACACGCGCTCAGAATTAACACTACAGACTGTGTCGGATTGAAAACGGTAGTAGTGGGTGTTGCTTCGATGTCTCAAAGTTGTTTAATTTTAACGGGGTATAGCAATAGACTAGTGTGTGCCTGGGATCAGGTGTAGAATTATTCTAGTGTATATCTGCTGTGGTAGGTAAGAGTATTGACCAACAACAGTGAGGGACGATGTGAGACAGACCCAGCGAGCAGACAGATGGTTTCTATATAAGGTAAGGCTGGTTTTGTCTTATTATATTTCTTGTTAAGTCTGTTGTCTGGGTATATACGCTGCTATTTCTCATAACCAAGATGTGATAAGTTATTGAGATGCAAGTCAAGTATGTCAGTTTCTTTAATTTTAAGCAATTGGGGTGACTGACAAGAACCAGAACTGCATCACTAAAATAACTCTCTTGTTACTATTATTATTGTTGTTATCGTTACTGGTGTTATTATTACTGTTTTTAATGTTGTCGTTATTGCTGGTGGTGTTAAGCAGGAGAGACAAGTCAGTGGGGGAATAAACGCCACGGAACTAGGAAGACAAACACAACGCAGACAGATATAGTATGTGTTTCTCACTATTGTTACTGTTATTGGTATCTATCTGCTTCGCTTTACCACGTATGGTCTATAGCTAATTAGGCTGCGTACACAACAGTTCTACGTAACATCACTGCTTCTCCTTGCAAACATGTTTTCACTATGTATTCCAGCTGGCCAAAGACTCGCCATGCCGATTTTAATTTCTCCCAGACTTAAGACAGTCGATTCGGTTATTTACCTATATATTGCGGTATTCCCAGTACCAACTATTTCTTACAATTCTAACAACCGCCTCTACTAAGCAGACACAGTATCAACACCCTAGCTAATGTCCCCAATATCTTCTTCACGTCTGACCATATTTTACGCTGTTGGCGCCATAGGCCAATTGTCCAAAAGTCATTGTGTGTTTTATTCTTATCATAAATTATCATTTCGCGTACCCAACCCCCCCCCCCCCCCCCCCTGTATTTTCTACCCAGCCGGTTCAATTTGTGTTCTTCCTTCAATTGTCTGGGTAACCACCTTGAGCACACTTTCTTAAATAAGAGTTACTTCAGATTAATTTTGTGAGATGGAGAGAAATCTTTTCACACTATAAAAAGAAATCACAACAACATATTTGTAATATATGTGTTACTTATACGAGGGGAAGTAAAAAAAAGTAAGTCACAAATGGCTGTAGAAAAATAACTACATATGATAACAACTTGAAACCAGTTTATTTTTATACATACGTTGTCCCTTTATTTCTGGGCATAATTTCCACCAACATTGATGCACTTATACCATCGTTTTATCAGTCCTCCAAAACCGGCTGCATAGAACTGCGTGCTCTGTTTTCTAAACCACGTTGTCACTTTACATTCAACTGCGGTGTCATTCGCGAAATGTCTCCCGCCAAGGTGGGTTTTCAGTGGACCAAAAAGGTGGAAATTGTTAGGGGCTAAGTCGGGGCTGTAAGGCGGATTTTCCAGAACTTCCCACCCTAGTTGGTAAATTTTCTCCTGAGTTAATCGAGCCGTATGTGGTCTGGCATTGTCATGAAGAAGCAGCACTCCTCTAGTCAGCAATCTTGGACGTTTTCTTCGAATTACACCATAAAGCATCGATAGAACTTCACAGTACGAATCAGAATTCACATTGTCACCTTTCTGTTTGAAATTGGTTAAAAGCACTCCTTGACAATCCCAGAATACTGTCAGCATAATCTTCCGTACTGATGGCGTAACATTGAATTTTTGGACACAAAGCGAAGAAGGATGTTTCCATTGCATTGACGCACGCTTTGATTCGGCCTGGTAGTGATGCACTCATGATTCGTCCCCAGTAACAGTCCTGTTTAGCATGTCTTCTCCTTCTTCTTCGTATCAATAGAGATAATGCAAGGACAGACCAAATCGGTTCAATGTGTGTGATCCTCCTTCAATTGTCTGGGTACCTACCTTGAGCACATTTTCTCAAATTTCTATCAATCATGCACTTTGCTGTATGCTGAACCAAGTGAGCACCCTATTGCAGATGCTACAGAGTCTATCATTACTCGCCTGTCACCTCATATCATTTCCTCCACACGCTACACGGATGCTTCTGTTGCAATCTCAACAGGACGACCAGATCGGATTTCATCAACAATTGTGGAGCGTTCTTGAGAAAATTTTTCTACCCAGCTATACACCGCTTTACGGGACAAACATTTGTCAGCATAAACAGGAAGCATTTCCTTTTCAATTTCCTTTTCATACAGTACTTCCCCCCCCCCCCCAAATAAAAAATGCGCAACAGCACGTTGCTCTTTGGTTGTACACTCCGTAAGTACAATCACCATTTTGTTTATTCGCTCCGTATGCGCATGAGAGCATGAGACACCTAGCATCACCTGACGAACGGGAATATAAAGTTCGATGTTGCTGCCACCTAATGACACCTGTGGAAAACACCAAATACGTTTACCTGCCATCCCATAGAACTGTGTGACTTACTTATTGACTCGCCATCGTAATTATGAATATTGCATATGATAATTAAATTTTGGCATTGGTATGTTTTATTTTACAAGTAAAACATACGACAAATCAGTGTTCAGTGTTAGACATTGGCTTACAATACTTTACATTCGTATAAATGCACATTTAAGAGATGCAAAGTTAAAACAAAGAAGTCGGTTTCTGCGTAATTTATCTGCGATTCAGACAGACCGCCAATGTTTAGTTTAGTTTAGTTTAGTTTAGTCGACGGATCAACATCACCACACACGGGTGTAATCCATAAGTGCTCCGTTCTACTCCTAACCCAAGCCCGAATTCGGAGAATTTTGCCCGGGCAGCGCCGTTAGGCTACTCTGTTTTGATTTTCAACCACCGAGGGATTTTTTACGCGCGCAAAAAATACACACGGGCATTCGATCTCACTACCCAGAGACCAGGGGACAGTTTGCTACTAGAAGTCCACGTGAAAAAATCCCGGTAGATCGCTAATGTACAACACACGTGTCTTACATGTTGTTTCTAATGCTACTACGGGTTATGTGTGAGTGTGTGTGTGTGTGTGTGTGTGTGTGTGTGTGTGTGTATGTGTGTGAGTAGATGCAAAAGGGTTAGGCGTTGAGGGCCACCACCAACATACAACCACCCATGGCAGCGGCGTAGGATTTAAACACACGCCCCAGCTACATCACACCATTGCAGGCCAGGGAGGAGGGGGGGGGGGGGGGCGAGGCGTAGCCGGGGTACCCATCCCCCCTTGGGGGTTACGACGAGTTCCGGCCCCGACGAGGCTAATCAAACTTATGCGTCAGTCGACACCACGTGACACTTCCGCCAAAATCGGTCACACCAGAAGTAGCAGGGCAAAAATGCACAAACTTGACCAAATATTTTCAGTATGACCATTTTGATGAATGAGACGATTTGCCCGCGTGCTGAATGGACGAAATGGTTTTGCTCGTTGGTTGAACAAGCGCTCCGTGTTTTTCGGGGAATAAGCACTTCAGATGACAAATGTATTACATCCATGTAGCGGACGCGTAATATTCAGGGGTCATTATCCAGCAAACGGTTGCTGGCGTAATATCTTATTAGACATAAGTCACTCATCTTCATTCCAAGATGAACAATTGTGAGTGGCTTGTGAGTCCCGGGTCCACCGTTCGGTGTAGAAGAAAGTGCAGAGGCGATTTCTGGTACAAACATGTACAACAACTTAAAAAGGGTAGGGATACATTTGAGTATCCTTCTCGAATTCCAACATGGCCTGGGCCCTCAGAGCTGTGTTAATTTCTATATATGGCTTCATCCACGGGGATTGATTGAACTTAACGGCTCTATGGATCATTGTAACCTGTAGACGGAAACAGTGATAGAGCTTGATTTTGCGGTAGTGGATGATGTACGGCTCGGTGTTGCGGAGGTTATGGACTAGATTTATTTGCTCCGTGAACTTACCCCCGAACTCATTCTGGAGCTGTCGTTTATAGTCACTCAACCATCACCCTGGGGTGGGCATCGTTTCTGGTCCTAGCGTGTAACCACAGTGGGCTTCATGCAGTTGTGCCGGGTACTTCATATCTACCTCGACGAGCCAGCCCTCAGGGGCGTCGTCTGGCGTGTTCAGTACCTCCTCGAGAGTCTGATTGGCCCATCGGAATCCACAGATGGGGAGGTAATCCATCATCGCGCAGCCGTACAGATTATTCTCATCGAGATACATACGGGGGGGGGGGGTGTATTCTGGGGACAGGAGGTTGTTGGCCTTCACCTGTCGCTTGGAGACCTTGGCATCACAACCTTGGAAACCCTTCTCAATGAAGACGTGCATGTCCTGGTTGGTCAGGAGCTCGACTGCCACGCCAAGCCGGGCACACTGATGTCATGAGCAGGGTCGAGCCTTTACACTTGCATACAGGTGTCTCGGAATGTCTCGAAAACATCGACCAGCAAGAGTATTCAGGCACAAGTCGTGGTAGTCTCCGAGCGTTTTTGCAACCGAGCTCCTGCCACACTTTTTGAGCATGGGCGTAGTCAGCATCACTGATGCCTTCTCGGCTGAGCTTGCTATAGAAGGCCTCTCTGGGCGGCAGGCGGTCTTCATCAAATAGTTCGACGCTTTTCATGTATTCGTATGGGTATAAACCATTACGGAGAAGGAGATGTGCGTCGCCCAGGTTTAATGTCGCCCTGAACTTGCCCTCCAGTATTATCCATGGGGTGCGCTTCTGTGTGCTGACAGTGCAGGCCTTGCATCTGCCGATAGAGATTACGTCGCAGGTCGCGTTCAGACGCTCTAAGGCTGCCGGTTTGCTGCATGCGCTGCAGAGTGGTGCCAACTCGCTAAGATTCCCGACCAGGATGTCTAGGGAGTTGTTCAGGAATTAAAGGCGATCAATGAATTGTAATAGCCCGATCGTGAACGAGGCGTACTTCTCCTCGTCGTTCTGTATGCGGGAATCTTAGCATCTTCAACCTTATTTTCTCACAGTTCACCATTTTTCTTCTTGAAATACGTAGTTCTCTTATCCAAGTCCAATTTACCCGCCACCTGCATAATGAGGTGAGAATCGTAACCTCTTAAATTGTGGAAGACTACAAGCACTCTCAGGTTGTTTTTTGGTGATGCGCCATGTCAGATTGTGGGCTGCGCCTCGGTATTTACCGGTAGTGTGGCAGTGGCTCCTCACAGTGGCTCTTCACAGTGGCTCCTCACAGTGGCTCTTCACAGTGGCTCTTCACAGTGGCTCTTCACAGATACGGCAGGTCGTGGCTGGGGCGAAGTCTGCGAACTTTTTCACCTAGCACCATCAGAGCGGGTCAGCATAACTGACAGCATATGGCAGCCAGCTCTCGCCTCATACGTCGGAGGAATTCGTCGGCGGCGTCCTCTCAACAATATATGACTGGGTCTATGGTGAGGCCGTCAGGGCATACGATGGTGTAGCCGAAGCCACATTGTGGCTGCTCAGTGAATAGTCACGTGTTGATCTGGCTCGGGTCCATCGGTGCACCCTGTACAGAAACTTTCAGCGTCTCAATTTCTGCGTATATAATGTATGGCACCCTCATCTGACCTTGATATGATTCCTTCATAGTTTAGCTCGCCCAGGTGGTTTCTATAACTGTACAGTTTGTCTACATGGTTGGGTGCTGGGTAGAGGGCTGAGAGAATGGCCCGCTCGAAACAGCGATTGTCGCGGGTCTTTACATTCACAACACGTTTCTTTTTCGAGATGGCCTTTGGGGTCTCACAGTAACCAGGGCCCCGGAATGGTTGGTATCGCGAGAGTCGGAGATCTAGCTGTAAGTGGATGCCAAAGTTCCAACCCGATCCCTCTTTCATGAATTCTTCAACGTCGTTGAGTATGTTGGCTCTGGCCAGTTCCAGCCCCCTTGTCGATGTAGCCGACATGAAATACCTCGAAGTTGTTACTACCATTGTATGCGTGTGCATATTCGATCTCATCATATTTAGTTTTGCACCAATACTTAGCGTGTAGACACATATACATCTTTAAACCAACATACCTCTCTAGTGCTTTCTATATCAACGCATTGGTTGGGGAGGGGGTGGGGAGTGTGGGGGAGGATGAAGCATGAGATCGAGGAATGCTCCTGAGTCTGGATATTTGTACCACTCTTTTACGGTCGCCCGGTAGTCCATCAAGCGTCAAACAACATCCCGCTCTTTAATTATATTTAAACAATGGCCAAAGTTAGCTTGGGGCATTTTGAAATAGGATTTTGTGAATTAGTGACACAAACTCTTTTGTACCAAACGAAGATTGGTCGTTGTCTAGATCATACTGCTCCTTCTATATTACTGCAGTGTGGAAGCTGAGTACGCCACTTCTCTCACACCACAACTTACCACTGCAAACCACATCCACCAGTCAGCGAACAAGAGTGAATTTGCTCACATAATTTCCTTTTAATGACGAATGAACATGAACACAAGCAAACATCTAAATCCAGGAATAGTATTTCCAGATTATCTCTTCATCACAATCTAAAACTCAAGTAACACTGCCCCTCAAGGCATTTTCAATCTAAACCACCATAACAGTTAATCAGCCACTCTCTTGGCCTGAACTCACTAGATTCAACCCACTCAGGGTCTACACTTCCACTAACTATCCCTGAAAAAACACAGTGCGGAGTTCTCTACCTAACTCCGTCACTATTCAAACCTTTTCCGACCGCCGACCTCACTGTCCGGTCTCCAAAACTCAACTGTCCATCCGACCCTCTCGGGATCTCGGCTTCAACTCCACCCCTCAGTCCCCTAACTTCACACAACACCCCTCGCCAGCCTAAACTGTCTCTCTCCCCATCCACACTAGAGGGCTGAAAACCCCTTCACACCACTTAACTCACTGTCTCTAACTTTCGGCTCTTCTTTCTCATTCCCGGTCACTTGTATATGTGATAGCATTGCTACTAAGGTCAATCTCCTTAATGTTAGTGAACCCAGACATGTCTCAATTAGTTTAGCCTTATTAAAAAGTAGGCGTTTGTGGAGTGGCAGTAACTGAAGACGTTCATGTAGGTTAGGTTGCATGTAAGCTTATCACCATTGATTAGACGCATTGCCCTTTTCTGGAGTAAATAAAGGCATTTTGTTATTGATTTGGGGCATCCATCCCAGATTGTGGAGCAATAATCAATATGTGTTTGTATGTGGGAAGTATAGAATATCTTTCTTGTGTCTTCGTCGAGGATATTTTTAATTTTGGCAAGTTGGTATACTTTTATGGCTATTTGTTTAACTAGAGCATGAACATTGAAATTGAAGGATAGATTTTGATCTATGATAAGACCCAGTGCCTTGTGCTCGGTTACACTTTCTATAGGCGTGCTACCAATGTGCCGCTGAAGAGTTCTCTGCGAGTTTAGAGTGTGAAGTCTTGGCCTGGTTCCTATTAACATAGATTTTGTTTTAGAATGTTAAATTGCATGCGGTTTGCATGACTCCAGTTAACTACACTATTTATTTCCTGTTGCAAGGACAATTCTAACACATTACGATCAACAGCGTTTGTATATACTGTGCAGTCGTCTGCAAATAGATCGCAAGACGATGACAGATATAAGGGAAGACCATTTATATAAATGGCAAATAACAGAGGGCCAAATATAGACCCATGTGGTACTTGTCAACGTGTCGTAAGTAGGGATAGCAAACTCGGGTTAAGACAGGTAGAACAGTGCGAGCTAACAGATAAGACAGAACTCTAAGTTCTAATATCGCCGTTACTTTTTATTACGATGTCTGTCATTTGGCGACATATCTTCTCGCACAGTATTTATCATATTATATACAAATTCATCATACAAAGCATTCAAGTATCTATACACAACATCTTAACTATGTCTATCGCTAATATCCTAAGGATCTAAGTAATGTCCATCCATGTGTCTCCCTCTAGAAGCTAGGCCCTCTCCCGTCAATGTCCAGTTGCCGCCTGACCTCTCTTCTCTCGTGAGGTGGACACGCTTATGCCGGGTTGTGGCTGGGTGTACTGCGTAGTTGGCATCTGACTCGTCTTTCTAGACTGTTCGAGTCTCTTCTATTCTCTCCCCTATTCATCGCATGTTTCTATGTTTCTTCTCTATCTATCTTATGTCCCTTGTCTACTCAAGTGGGACCTTGACATGGTCCGCCATCCGCCCTCCTATGGGTTTGGTATTTCTTAATTAGTTGGAACTAATTCTGTCAAGGGACCACGGAAAAACGTATATGGTTTAGGGTAGTAATCTAGTAGATGGTAACTCTGTTACATGCATCGCCACACTAGTAACTAATGTACGTTCAGTACTACTATATTGGGTGGTTGCTTCAGAGTCTAATTCTCCTTCTATTCTTAAATTAAGGCTATCCAGACCGAAGATCCGTGACGACTCAAATTGTGAACTTGCATTCGCAAATGCGTCCTTCTCAGACATCCAAAAATGATACTATGGACAATGGTCTCCTTTTATAGAGTCTCATCAAGGCAGATTGCCTTGGCCTTTTTAAGAATATATGCAAGCCATTGCCCCCTAATCTGTACCTGTATACACTTTTTTTTATTTCCGTATGTTGGAAGGACTTTCGAGCAGTGATTATTAGATTGATTCTATTAATTCCCTTGTACTGTATCTAAAGAAGTATAAAACATTTGTGACAAATGTTACATTTCACACAAGACGCACACAATGTATCATTACACAGTGGCGCGTACGATTTGCACGCAATGTACATAATTCCTTGCTTTATTACATTCACACGTGTATTTTACTTCCGTATGTTGGTAGTGTATAATATACATATCCTTTGTTTTCATCCACCAATTGCTTATGTCCCTGTTATACTGTTAGTGTATGTTAATCTCGCTTTTGGTGTTCTATAAAAGTGTATGTGTATGTATTTTACTTCCGTATGTTGGTAGTGTATAATATGCATATCCTTTGTTTTCATCCACCAATTGCTTCTTCTAAACAGATACTCTTACAAATGCAATTAATACAAAATGTTCTGATTAAATATGGAATAACAGTAATGGAAATTGTAAGAGTGGGTATGAATTTACAATTATTTATCAAAAATACATCAACAATTTTGCACCAGTAAGAATAAATAAGCATCATGCTGATATTTGTAATTTCTGTGCGAAATAATGTTGACTGATTCAGCAGTAAGGTTATAATTATCACAGACAGTTCATTTGCACAAAGGATTGTGATTAAGGAAAATTTTTGAAGCATAAGCAGTGCTGTTGTTAGTTTTGTCAATAATAGCAGTATTGTGAGTAGTTTACCACAGTGAAATGTAAACTCTGGTGATTTCGGAAGTTTAGATCTGTCTGTCGCGTTGTGTTTTTTATTGAAGGTGTTGTTGTCGCCGTCAGTACAACTGGTGGGTGGTAATTCTGTGTTAACCTTGTTACTTGTTTCCCTGCTGTTGAGTGTTGAGGGAAGTCGTTCTTTGTTGCTGTTGTTGCGATAAACTGGTTTGTTGGTATGTGGGAGTAGGGTATGTGGTTCCCGTGTTAAGTCAATTGTTTGCGTTGTTTTATTTGTATGCTGTTTGTATGCATGGTTGTTATTTTGCGATATTAATTTGGTACTGGTGAAAAGTTCTGTAGATTTGTTTGTCGTATTGGTGAGTCTTTTATTCGTCATTGAGAGATGACAAATTTGGGTGGAACACGTGAAATGAAAACTATCTGTTTCTAGTCTAGCTATGTCACTGGTAGTGTCCATTGGAAATTTTGTTTGTAATTTTCCTTTTTGGCACTTATAATTTCGTTCAGTTGCAGGGTGAATATTTTGTAAAATGACAGCAAAGTCTGCTGGAGGTTCAGTTATGTCATCGTGTTTACACGTGAAGTTTTATTTGTCAATGTGACTTCAGTTACAGCTTGCAAATTTTGAGCGACACATGTATAGGGGACCTCGCTTGTTCCTTTTGGAGGTTTGTCACTGATGGTCTCCCCTAGAATTTTGTCATTCTGAGGATCGCAACCCCATTCAGGTGTAGTGGGATTATTGACTGGCTTATTGTTACAATATTTGTTTCCATTTTATGATGTCTTTGCCTGAACATCTTTTTACACTAGGAAGATTTCCTACGATTACATCTGCGCAAGGATCGCGTAAAACCACGCATAATACACGTCCTGACAAGAATGGTGTATGCATTTCAGTCATTGCCAGAGGGCATCTTTCGATATTCCCTGCAAATGTACGACATGTTACAAAGTCTCCTATATAGTCACTGTCTGTTATCAATGTTCTTCTGACTCCAACCCACTATTGCGCATTACTTTACAGGGTTGGTTGTTGACTAAACCTTTGTAAAATTGAAGTTTGCCCTTAGATGATAAAACAGGATTGGCCATTTCATTTGATATAGGTATGCTGTGGCCGCATTCAAGGGTCGTGTCTAACTGAAACTTCTTGCAGGTATTGCATCCCTCATAATCAAAAATGTCAAGAACGTCTAAGGCATTAACTACTTCATGGTCACTTTCATTCTCACTCTCATTTTCATCCTCACTTGAGGTGTCAACTAACACAGTATTAGCTTGTTTTATGATCCTACGGCCTTCACATTGCGCGGAATAATGCCCGTACAATATGCAAAAATAGCATTTAACTGCTCTTCTGAACTCTGTTCTTTTGGCTTTTTGCTTTTCTACCATCATCTCTAAATGGTGTCTGTAGTTTGGTGATTTGTCGCACATTGCATATTGCTCACTGTGACAGTTTGCAGTACTTACATGTTGGGTACTTTGGATTTGATTTGTACTTGTGTTGGAATAGTTTAAATTTATTTACACCCATAGCTGCTGATACCTCATTCTGATTATTATTTAACAAAAAGATATCGCGAATTGCTGTGAAAAATGCAGACCCCTTGTTTTCGATATTTTGGCTTGTTTGACAATCGCTTTGCTGCAGGAAATTTGAAAATGATGTTGGCAAGGATGTTATAATTTTGTTTATGATCATAAGGTCTCTAAGTTTGTCGAAGTTGTTGTCGACTTTAGCTGAACTGATCAATTTATTGAATACGTCCTGTACCATGGAAACATAATCTATGAAGGTCTGATTAGCTTTAGGACAAAGTTTGGCATACTGTAGCTGATATCCCGCGGTATCTAAGGAGAAATGTTGCATTATTCTACGTTTAATGTAGTCGTAGTCTTTTCTTAGCTCTTGAGGGATGGTTTCAATTACCTTTAACGGCCACAGAGCTAAATTTCTCATATAGATCATTGCCCAGTTCTGTTTTGGAATCTCGTGATACGTAATTAAACATTCAAAATTTCCTGACCAGGAGCTAATCGAGTCTCCTGAACAGAACGGTTTGACAATTCCCTGAAACTTTTTGTATTTCTGTTCTTCCTCTTTACTTTTTAATTTATTTATGGAAATTTCTACATTTGTGTCTGTTTCTAATTGTTTTAACTTCATTTGCGTTTCTGATTATATTTTCTTGGCCTCTATTTCTAGTTCTTTCTGTTTTATGGTTGCCTCGATTTCTAGATTCTTGTTGGCCGCATCGAGCTCTGCTTTTTTTTGGTTGGTCGCATCGAGCTCTGCTTTTTTGTTGGCGGTTTCAATTTCTAATTTCTTTTGTTCTCGTTCTCCCGCTCTTTCCTGTCTTCGTGTCCTTTTACTTCTCTCCCCAGATTTTATTCATGTGTTTTCTGAGTCCATTCCGCTAATTTGTCTGCTGTATAACCTAGTTTTAGCCGTAGCTCAATGCACTTTTCTAGTGTGGACATTATCTAGCTTTTGACAAATAATTAATTTCTGGAAGATTAATTCCCTTTGAAAATGTTTTAAATTTTTTTTGGTTACGTCCCTCAATATTTCAATTATACCAATAATACAAATATATATCAATAGCAAACAAAATTTACATGTGAAAAACAAATGAGTATCGTGTAGGGATACAATTTATAGTAAATTTTTGGGACTTAGCTGATTTAGATGATGCTTCCTCAGTACTACCGCTGTTTGCTTCACTGGATGTTTCTGATTCTGTTGGTGGACAATTTACATAATACAAAATGCATTATGGAACAACCTGTTATTAGAGAGAAAAACAGTATTCGTCACGTCATGTCAATGTCATGTTTATGGTGAGAGTTAGCATTAAGATCGTATAATTTGAGAGAGCAGTGGATAGCACGGTTAAAAAGCACAGTATTTCTTATATAGGGTCCAGACTTTGTCGATGTCGTGTATGATTTTTGTTTTTTACTTGGCTAGGCGAAGAACCGTAAATGTATTTATTTTCTAACTGTTAATTGACACTGTCTTGGGACTGCCAAAACGGACAGGCTCCCCCATGTATTTTACCTGTCAACGTCTCGTAAGTAGGAATAGCAAACTAGGTTCAGACAGGTAGAACAGTGCGATCTAACAGATAAGACAGAACTCTGAGTTCGAATATCGCCGTTACTTTTTATTACGATGTCTGTCATTTGGCGATATATCTTCTCGCACAGTATTTATCATATTATATACAAATTCATCATACAAAGCATTCAAGTATCTATACACAACATCTCAACTATGTCTATCGCTAATATCCTAAGGATCAAAGTAATGTCTATCCATGTGTCTCCCTCTAGAAGCTAGACTCTCTTCCGTCAATGTCCAGTTGCCATCTGACCTCTCTTCTCTCGTGAGGTGGACACGGGTTGCTCGCCCCTTCGGACACCACGTGGGATTTCACCTTTCACGCTTATTCCGGGTTGTGGCTGGGCGTACTGTGTAGTTGGCATCAGACTCGTCTTTCTAGTCTGTTCGAGTCTCTTCTATTCTCTCCCCTATTCATCCCATGTTTCTATGTTTCTTCTCTATCTATCTTATGTCCCCTGTCTACTCAAGTGGGACCTTGACAGTACTCCAGTATTAATGGTAATGGCTCGGGATAGAGATTTATTGTGTGATACGACTAGTTTTCGGTCTAATAAAAATGAGTTTATTAATGTCACTATATTAAAGCTTACTTTCATTGTTTCTAGTTTTATTTTGAATTAGGATTGTATGATATATCATATCGAATGTTGTTTTTAAGTCTATAAACATCGTTCTACATAGAGTATTGTTGTTAATATTTTGATGCCAGTTTTCTATCATGGTTGTTAGGGCGATGTGACAGGAATATTTTGGCCGAAATCCTGACTGACTGTCAGCTATTAGTTTGTGGCGAACTAAGTGCTCTAGTGTAGTTTTGTGGATGTGCTTTTCTAGCGGTTTGGATAGTGAGGATAATATGGAAATTGGCCTATAGTTACTCATGATACAATAGTCTAATGAACCAGATTTTAAATGAGGATACACTTTAGCGATTTTAAAGGCTGGTGGGAAGTGACCTTTGGTGAGACATTGATTGTATATAAACGTTAGTGATTCGCAGATCGCCGGTGCAGCATAGCGAAAGATCCGATTACTGATTCCATCTAGTCCTGATGAGTTATTGTTTTTTAGGTTACTGAGATGAGTAAATACTTCAGTGGTCGTCATTAGCGATATGTTTGTGGGAATGTCTCATTAGCATTTGCTCTCACAGAATGATGATAATAAAGATATGTCTTGAGGCACATTTGGTATTGCAGCTGTCAGTTGGTTTATGTCGGACTGAAGGAAACTGCTGAATTTATCACATGTAACCTGATTTGATGGTAACGATTGTGATAATTTGTGTTTGTTTGTCAAGGTATTAATTGCTTTCCATATATCTTTAGTGTCGGTTTGATCTATTATTAAGTTCTTAAAATAGTTTGTCTTTTCCTTTCGAATAACATATTTAACTTTGTTTCTCAGACTACGGTACATAGATAGATCTCTATTTGTATGCGCCCTGTCCCGGTCTCTCATAAGTTCAACTACCTCCTGTGTGATCCACGGGGGCTTAGTGTGATGTTTAACACGAACTTCCTTAAATGGAACGTGCTTATCAAATACACTTAGAAAGGTCTTCAGCCAGTGGTCCAGAGCATCATCTGGGTCAGGAAGCTGGTAATCATAGTCCAGAGATGAGTTGAGAAAGTCTTGTAAAAAGGCATCTTGATTGAAGTTTTTATAATTTCAATATTTTTATATTTATATGTTTGTGTTTCGGAGTTTTGGTACCCCGTTTCGACCACGTGCAACATACTGGGTAGTGATCGCTCATTGCATTAATAGGTACAGTACATTCTGTGATGTTGTCAGCACACATAGTATAGATATGATATATAAGTGTTGCAGATGATTTTGTTATTATAGTGGCTTGTTTGACTAACTGTTGGAAGTTATATGACTCTATTATGTTTTCCAATGTTTTTTTTATATTTGTTAATGACTATGTTGAAGTCGCCTAGCAGTATTATTTCTCTCGCATTACTAAGGACTACATCCATCATAGTGGTGAATTTTTCATACCATATATTTCCTGCATTGGGGTTTCGATAAAGATAGCCAACTACTAGGGGTATGCGATTTTGAAGCTTAACCTTAAACCATACACACTCAATCTCACAGGTTTCAAAATCTAGCGTACGGTGGGCGTAAGCGAGTTAGAAACATAAACTGCAATGCCCGTCTCTTATTTCTGATAGGGATCTCTTCTAATGGTTTTAAAGCCTCTGATAGCGATGTCTTAATCTGAGATGTTACTATTTAATCCACTTACGCTAACGCCGAACACGTGACAATTTAGATTAAGTATATGTGATAGTTCAGGCAGCTTCCCTAATAGATGGCAGATATTTAAGTGCCCGATTCCGAGCCCATTATTACTGAGGCAGTGCTCGTACTTATTAAACATTTTAACAATGCGTAATCATGCATTTTTTAAAACACAAAAATGAATACAACTTACGTCCCTTATAACAACACACACTCTAAAGTACAGAGAAGCTGTAATGTCTCTGTCAACACACACACACACACACACACACACACACACACACACACACACACACACACACACACACACACAATAGTATAAAGATCAGTAAGGATGAGCAGTGAAGACCCCTCACTCACAGTATAAACACAATAAAATGTATTATAAAAGATATCCAACTTAGTACGTCTGTAACGTCAATACGAGTCAATGTTTATAGTCACGTAAATCTAATACGTTTCTATAGAAAACAATATCTAAGCGTGCACATAAAGGTTCTAGGAGAGGCTCTTTCTTGTACCGAGATCTGGTGTTGCTTTGTGCTAAATTGCTAGTAAATACCAGGCTGTGTTGGTCCTTGGTACAGCGACATCATAAGTGCCTGGTGAAGTGCAGTTGGGCTAAAACGTGTGAGGTATAACAACTCTGGGTTACAATGAAATGGATATTGTTGATTTCTCACGGGTGTGTAACGACTTCCAACTACAGGCTCTGATTCGTGGCTAACAAGAGGCTGTGGTGGCACATTGTTGTTACTGCTAGATTGTTCCTTGCTGTGGAGAAGAGGGAACGTATCTTCATAATTATCCCCCTTCTGTGTGAAAGAGGGCATATTGCACGGATTTGGTGTAGTGGAAATGTTCCGTCTGGCTTGGATGTCAGGTTCCGTGGTTTTGAGTTGTCTGCGCTCTTCTGGCCTATTGATACTTGATGTGGTGGGAGTATGTTGTCTGGCCTGAGTTTGAGGTGGAATATCTAGAAGTGTCCTACGCGATCCGGTATTGGATGTAGGTTGTGTCCATTCTGGGTATTTGATATTTTTGGCGAGCAAGCTGATGCCCAATGTAGACAAATGTAATTGATCCTTATAAAGTCGCTTTTTTAGTGCTTCAGACTGTGAAGTAAACACCGGTATGTTGTTGATGAGCCGTATGTTGTTGTGAAAACAAAACTTCTGCATATGTTGTTATTTATGTCAGCTAGACGACGCTGGAATCCATAACTCGGTGATATGATGGGGGAGAAGAATATAGACGAGTTAGGAAAAGTGTGACGTAACCCGTTCAAGAGTGCCAGCAGTTGAGATGCTGTGATTTGCTGGTTGTTCATGGTGTTATTAATACCAATATGAACGCTTGCCTTTGTAACGTTTCGATTCACAGCAAGCCTACTAATCTTGTCTGTTAGCCGGCCAACACCAACCCCAGGCAATGGGATTATGGAAACAATGTCTTTGCCTGAAGTGGCCATCCTGTCGCTGTATAGACCTTTCATTAGAGAGTCGCCTATTATAATGTGTGTACAGTCGGGTCGTCTGTCTGAAAATGTTGGTTGCCTGTACGCCTTGCCCGTTGTTTCTCCCATTTAGCAGCAGTCTGTACGTCTCCATGCGACTCTCGCTGTATTTCCTGGAGTGTGTGTTGTCTGTTGACAGTGCACTATAGCACTGTACGTTTTCTGATGAATTTTCTTAAAGCACTTCGAATCTGTTACTTATTTTTACACCAGTGGGATAGACTGCTTGTAGCGTTTTATCTTTCTCTGCACGTTGAGGTTGTGTCGCGTTTTGTTTAGTTATTTGTTTTAGGTGAAACTGGGCTTCTAGATTCTCCGAAGTTGATACAGCTGCTTGGGAATTACACGCTTGTTCAGTTGGGTTGGTGGTGGTCTCATGCTGTAATGTTTCTATTGTTTTTCTTAGCAACAGATTTTCCTCTCTAAGGAGCGAAAGTTCTGCTTTGAGCGCAGTGAAGTCACTGCTGGTCTTGATAATAGCTTCAATGTTAGCTGTAACAGTAACAATTATCGCCTTTAAGGATTGTTCTATCACCTCAATGCGCCTTTGACAATCGCACGTTTGTCCATTGATAGTTGGCGTGTTATCTAAGACTAGTAATTCTTCTGCTATTCTCACGTTGGTCTCTACGTTGTTTTGAAGGCGATCCATTGGATATTCAATGGCAAAGAGCATTGGTTGGGTAGCTGGCCTCGTGTTGAGGTATTGTCCTGTTCACACATTGTATGTGTTAGTTGAGAAACATTGTCTGCTGTAATGTCCACAGCTGTAGTTGTGGGCTGTGTAGATTCTGGTTACTTACCCGAGACGAGCATGTTGATGATATCTTGTGTCTTTGATATGTCGCTACTCATGAATGCATGTATTGAGTTTTACAGCTCTACAAAGTCTAATTTTAGCCAAGATTTAATGTTTTCAACGCTACCATGAGCTAATAATTTGTTTTTGGAATGATACAAGTGTATTGTAGGGACTGGCGTCGTAATCAGTTCTTCCACGTAGGCCCCGCGCCTATCTTGTCTGTGTTGAATTAGTTCAGGCTTGTAATAGTTGATGAGGCATATTCGAAATGCCTCATAATGGAGTGTATTGTTAAAGGATGTTGTAACACATTGGCCAGAGTGGTGTGTTGAACGGCTCGGCCGACTGAGGATCACACCGAACTTTCCTACTCAACTACTACAGGCTTGAACTAATTGAACACAGGCAAGATAAGCGCGGGGCCCACGTTGAGGCACGGATTACGACGCCAGTGATTACAATACACTTGTACCACAGTAAGAATAAGCTCATGACACAAGGCAGTATTGAAAACATTAATTCTTGGCAAAAAGTAGATTTTGTTGAACTTGAAAACTCGATACAGACATTCACCGAATCTACACAGCCCGCATCTACAGCTGTCGACAGCACACCAGCTAACAATGTTCGTAAATTAACTCATACGATGAGTGTACATGCATGACAACATCAACACGAGACCTGCCAACCCACCAGTGCTCTTAGCCATTGAATACCCAATGGAGCGCATCCAAAACAACATAGAACCCAATGTTGACATTGTTAAAGAAGTACCGGACTCAGATAACAATAACATCTTAACTATCAATGGACATTCGTACGACTGTAAACAGCGCATTGAGGAACTAGAACAATCACTAAAGGCGCTCATTGTCACTGTTTCAACCAACATTGAAGCAAACAACAAGATAAGCAGTGATTACAATGCTCTCAAGACAGAAGTCGCACTCCTGCGAGATGAAAATTTACTGCTGAGAGATACAGTTTAAATCTTACAGAATGTGTCCTCTACCAACCAAACCGAAGAAGCATGTAATTCCCAAGCAACCGCTTCATCCTTAGGAAATCTTGGGGAAGCTCAATCCCACCCAGAACAGATAACCACTATGAAAACACCTCAACGCGCAGAGGAAGATAAACAACAACAAACACCTCAATGCGCAGACGAAGATAAACAACAACAAGCAGTCTAACCCATTGACGTCAAAATAAGCAATAGGTTTGAAGTACTTCAAGAAAAGTCACCAGAAAATGTACAGTGCTTTAACATGCTGCCAACGGGCAAGACAAGCCTACAAGATACATCGGGGGAACCACATGGAGACATAAAGGCTGCTGATAATCGGAAATGGATGAAACAACGGGCGAGACGTGCTGACAACCAAAATGTACAGACAGCACGACCTGACTGTACACATATTATACTAGGCGATTCGTTAATGAAAGGTTTATACAGCGCAACAGGATGGCCACTTCAGACAAAGACATTGTTTCAATAATCCCACTGCCTGGGGAGGGTGTAGACCAGCTAACAGACAAGATTAGCAAGTTGGCGGTTAATCATAGCGTTAGAAGGGCAAGCGTACATATTTGTATCATCGACACCATGAGCAACCAACAAATCACAGGGTCTCAACTGCTGGCACTCTTGAACGGATTACGTCACATTTTTCCTAACTCATCCATTTTCTTCTCCTACATCATATCACCGAGTTATGGACACCAGTGCCATCTAGCTGACATAAATAACAACATTTTGCAGAAGTTATGTTCTCAAAACAAGATACAATTCATCAACAACACTGCATCATTCACTTCACAGGCTGGTGCACGAAAAAAAGAGTCTTTATAGGATCAAATACATTTGTCTACATTGGGCACCAGTTTGCTCGCCAAGAATATCAAATATCCTGAACGGACACACCGACATCCAATACGGGATCGCGCCGGACACTTTTAGCTACTCCTGAAACTCAAACCAGACGACATACTCCCTTCACATCAAGTACCAATAGGCCAGAAGTGTGCAGATCACTCATAACCACTGCACCTGAAATCCAAGCTAGACGGGACACTACCACCACACAAAGTACGTTAAATACGTCGTCTTTCACACAGGAGGGTAATAATTACGAAGATATTTTTCCTATTCTCCCCAGACAGGAACCAACTCTCAGCAACAACGACGTACCACCACAACCTCCTGTTAGCCACCAACTAGAGGCTCTAGTTGGTAGTCATTACATACCCATGAGACATCATCAGTACCCATTTCAATGTAACCCAGAATGGTTGCACCACACACGGTATAGCCCAGCTACACTTCGTCAAGCACTTATAATGTCGCTATACCAACAACCAACACAACCTGGTATTTACTGGCAACTTACCACAAAGCTACAACTGATCTAGGTACAAGAAAGAGCCTCTCCTAGAACGTTTATCTTCATATTTGTTTATTACTTGATCTAGTAACGTATTAGATTATAAGTAACTACAAACATTGACTTGTTTTGACTTTATATTAATTGATTGTACTTAGCTATATAACTTTTATAATACTTTTAATTGTGTTTTTACAGTGAGTGAGGGGTCTTCAGTGCTCTTCCTTACGGATCTGTGTACGTATTTTTATATATTGGCAGAGATATTACTGTTTCTCTGTACTTTAGAGTGTCTATTGTTAAAAGGGACGTAAGTTGTATTCACTTAGTGTATGTGTGTGTGTGTGTGTGTGTGTGTGTGTTTTGCTTTTAAACTTGTGATTGCGCATTGTTGAAATGTCTAATAGGTACGAACACTGCCTCAGGAATAATGGACTCAGAATCGGGCATGTAAACATATGCCAACTATTAGGGAAGCTGCCCGAACTATCACTTATACTTAATCAAAATTTTCACATGTTCGGCGTTAGCGAAAGTCGATTAAATGGTAACATCTCAGATGATGACATCGCTATCAGAGGTTTTAAGACCATTAGAAGAGATCCCTATCAGAAACAAGAGACAGCATTGCAGTTTATATTTCTAACTCACTTAACGCCCACTGCAGACTAGATTTTGAAACCTGTGAGATTGAGTGTGTATGGCTTGAGGTTAAACTTCAAAATCGCACATCGCTAGTAGTTGGCTATCTTTATCGAAACCCTAGTGCAGGAAATATCTGGTATGAAAAATTCACCACTATGATGGATGTAGTCTTTTAGTAATGCTAGGGAAGTAATATTGCTAAGTGACTTCAACATAGACACTAACAAATCAAACAAAACATGGGAAAACGTAATAGAGTCATATAACTTCCAACAGTTAGTCAAACAAGCCACCAGAATAACTAAATCATCTGCAACGCTTAATAGATCATATTTATACAACGCGTGCTGACAACATCACAGAATGTACTGCACCTATTAATGCAATGAGCGATCACTACCCAGTATGTTGCACGTGGTCGAAAAGAGGCACCAAAACTCCAAAACACAAACATATAAGTATAAAATATAGAAATTACAAAAATTTCAGTCGAGACGTCTTCTTACAAGATTTGCACAACTCATCTCTGGACTATGTTTACCAGCTTCCTGACCCAGACGATGCTCTGGACCACTGGCTAAAGACCTTTCTAAGTATATTTGATAAGCATGTTCCATTTAAGGAAGGTCGTGTTAAACACCACACAAAGCCCCCGTGGATCACACAGGAGGTAGTTGAACTTATGAGAGACCGGGACAGGGCACATAAAAATAGAGATCTATCTATGTACCGTAGTCTGAGAAACAAAGTTCAATATGTTATTCGGAAGGAAAAGAAAAACTATTTTAAGAACTTAATAATAGATAAAACCAACACTAAAGATATATGGAAAGCAATTAATACCTTGACAAACAAACACAAATCATCACAATCATTACCATCAAATCAGTTTACATGTGATCAATTCAGTGGATCCTTTCAGTCCGACATAAACCAACTGTAGGCTGCAGTACCAGATGCGCCTCATGACATTGCAAATTAACATTACTAAAACAAAGTCTATGTTAATAGGAACCAGGCAAAGACTTCACACTCTAAACTCGCAGAGAACTCTTCAGCTGCACATTCGCAGCACGCCTGTAGAAAGTGTCACCGAGTACAAGGCACTGGGTGTTATCATAGATCAAAATCTAACATTTAACTCACATGTTCATGCTCTAGTTAAACAAATAGCCAAAAAAGTATATCAACTTGCCAAAATTAAAAATTTCCTTGACGAAAACACAAGAAAGATATTCTATACTTCCCATATACAAACACATAATGATTACTGCACCACAGTCTGGGATGGATGCTCCAAATCAATAACAAAACGCCTATATTCACTCCAGAAAAGGGCAGTGCGTTTAATTAATGGTGAAAAGCTCACCGACAATTCTAACCTACATAAACGTCTCCGGTTACTGCCACTTCACAAGCGCCTACTTTTTAATAAGGCCAAACTAATTCACAAAATCCTATTTCAAAATGCTCCAAGCTACCTTTGGCCATTGTTTAAATATAACGCTAGACATAGCGAACGACTAAATATACTTCATGTCCCTAAACCTAGGATAGACTTATATAAAACAAGCTTAGTATCTTAGCATATAAAGAAATGAAATTAGAAGCAACAGAGATGTGGTTCCTGAGACGAATGTTGCGAATTCCTTGGACTGCCAGAGTAACTAACGACGACTGCCTGAAACAGGCTAATGAAACTAGAACATTATATACAACAATAAGACAGAGACAAACATCTTTCTTCGGTCACGTGATGAGAAGAGAGGCATTGGAGAACATCGTAACAACTGGAAAGATCGAGGGGAAGAGAGGCAGAGGTAGACCAAGAGAAGTGATGCTGGATGGATTGAGACGGTGGTATGGAGGATTATCAGCACCAGAGTTGATCCAGAAAACCAAAGACCGAGATCTATGGAGAGCCATGAACGCCTACGCCAGCCGGCACGGCACTTGATGATGATGATGATGATGATAAAGAAATGTAAAAATTCAGAAATAAACATCATAATAGGGGACTTCAATGCAAAAGTAGGAAATCAAGGAGATAGATACACAGTAGGAAACTATGGTTTAGGAGAGAGAAATGAAAGAGGATACAGACTCGTAGAGTGGGCAAAAGAACAGGAAATGATTGTAGGAAACACCTGGTTCAAACAACACCCTAGAAGATTATGGACATGGAGGAGTCCTGATAGCAGGATTAGAAACCAGATTGACTACATTCTGATTAGCAGAAGATTTAGAAAAGCATTAACAATAGCAAAAACAGTTCCCAGTGCTGATTGTTATAGTGACCTACAGATACTCAAGGAACATTGAGGATAAAGTTGAAGAAAGTCAAGTATATAACAGGAAACACTAAATATGATTTGTGTACATTGAGTAATGACAAGGAAATACAAAACAAATTCAACATAGAAGTACAGAACAGATTTGAAATTTTGTCTGATCTAGAGATCCTATTCCAGGATGTGGATGATCAATGGGAAACGTTGAAGAATTCAATCAATGTGGCTGCAGAAACAACTATTCCAAAATTAAAGAAGGTGGGTCGTAAGAAATGGATGACTGAAGAAATTTTACACCTCATGGAAACAAGAAGACTCAACCAAAATAATTCTGTCAAATATGAAGAAATTCACAGACAAGTCAGAACATTATGTAAGGAGGCAAAAGAAGCATGGCTTGAGGAAAAGCGCTTAGAAATTGAAAGCCAACACAACAGTCAAAATACCAAATTAGTGCACAAAAGAATTCAGGAACTTACTAATAAAAGAACAAGTACATCAACAGGGTGTCTAAAAACTGAAGATGGCAAAATCATGATAGAAAAAGACCAGATTCTACAGGTATGGACAGATTATGTGAAACACCTTTATGATGATAACAGAGACGAACAGTATGATATTAGATTTAACAATGAAGGACCGCCAATTTTGGAGATGGAGGTTCGAAATGTTCTTAAGCATATGAAAGCTGGCAAGGCCCCCGGTGCAGATAACATCACAACAGAAATGATTAAAGCTTTAGAAGAATTTGGACTAGATCAAGTCACCAGACTGCTGAATACATTATATGATACTGGAGATATATATATATAATGTAACTCTATATTTATTGTAATCCCAAAGAAATCAGGAACCTTGGAATGTGATCAACATAGAACAATTAGTATAATGAGTCACATCACAAAGATTTTGCTAAGAATTATCATGCAAAGAATGAGGAAGAAGATACAACCTGAAATATGGGAACAGTTATAACATCTGATGGGAGATGCCTTGAAGAGATTAGAACAAGAATCGCCATGGCGAAAGTAGCCTTTAGCAAGATGAAAAACATTCTGACCAATAAAAAGATGTCAATTGAAACGAGAAAAAGAGTGTTGAGGGGATACATAGAGCCTGTTCTTTTGTATGGATGTGAAACTTGGACAATGAGCAGTCAAGATGAAAAGCATCTGATGGCTGCAGAAATGTGGTTTCTGAGGAAAATGTAAAGAATACCACGGACAGACAGAAAAACCAATGACCAAGTATTACAGGAGACAAATGAACATCGCAAACTGATTAGAGAAATTAGACATAGACAGTCAAAATTTTGTGGACATGTTATGAGAAGAAATGGATTGGAGAACTTAGTGACAACTGGCAAGATCGAGCGGAACAGACCAAGAGGAAGACCGAGAGGAAAATACCTGGATGGCTTGGCCACATGGCATGGACGAGACAGGAACACTGAGCTGATCCACGACACTGGTGATCGAGTGAAATGGCGAGTCATGACCGCCCACGCTTTCCGGCATGGCACATGATTGATTGATTGATTAGCATACTCTGCCGCTCAGTTGTGGAACAATCTTCCACAAGAAATCAAAGACACCACCAATCATTATACATACATTCGCAACCTGTTTGAACACTACCTTAGTACAGACTACAAGCCCTCATAAACAATAACACAAAAGGACAATAATGGTAACTTATCTCAAACGACAACTAGCCAAAAAACATTCCCTTATGTATGGCACGTTACACCCTCCTTAGGTATTTATAATGCCTATGGTAAATACTGCCTCAGTGAGTCATTTGTTATTGATTATTTTTCATGCGTTTTAATGCTATTGTTCTTTCGTTGTCAAAATTTGCTTCATAAGAGATGTTGAATGAAAGAATGTATGAGAGGAAATAGAGAAGAAGAGCAGAATGTCAGACGGGTCTGCGTGCCCAATTCTTAACCCTTTGAAAATAAAGACTTTCGTTCGTTCGTTCGTTCGTTCGTTCGTTCGTTCGTTCGTTCACCGCCTTCTCTTTGTTTAGTGTGTATGTTTTATTCACGGCCGATCGTAAACCGATCTTGTTTTAACACCAGTCACCCCCAGAGAGACCTCTCCTATCGATAACATTACTGGATCATGTTATCAAACCCGCTTGAAGAATGCAGCGAACTCATTGTAGTCTAGGCGCGCCGCGGGCAATTTAAAGTCATGTGTTGTGGTTGGTTTTAATACGCCCATACACTTGATTCGTCTAGATTTGTTAGTGTTTAGCTATCACTTGAAATGGATATTGTGTGCTTGGCGACATACCACGCGCTAGTCACGCACGGTTTAATCACACGTTGTCGTTAATCGATAATTGGTAGATGTCACTCTTACCGTCCATTTCACAGATAGGAAGGATGTGCCAAAGGCTATCAGGCAGTGTACAAATGATTATTGGATCAAGTTATGTGAGTCCATTCAAATCGCAAGTGATATAGGAAACATGAGAATCATGCATGAATGAATAAAGAAAGCCTGTGGTCCTGTGATCAAAAGAAGTGCACCATTGAAAACCTTTGCTGGTGTGACAACACCGGCCTGGTTCTCGGTGGTTGTCGATATATTTTAATTGGGGTTCGTGATTACCAGTTCCGTCTTCCCTTTTACTAGAACTTCCCCGGGACTGTTCCCGAATGACACTACCCATATGACGACTGTGGATACAAGAAGACACCTAACTGACTATAAGAGAACACTTTTCTAAAACGCGAATCTAGAATCTTTATTGGAGATTCCGACTTTGACCAATAGACAGACAACCGACATATAAACAGACATGAACAATTAGCTAGATGAGAGTAGTCGGCTGGACATTCTCATCATCCCACTCGACAGAGGTCAATGTCTTTAGTGTCTGTATGTAAACAAGGTGATAGAATACTTTCACCTGCATCCGTATGATGCCGTCTGGAGCCTTGGGACTTGAGCCTGGTAAACAAGGTGATAGAATACTTTCACCTGCATCCGTATGATGCCGTCTGGAACCTGGACTTGAGCCTGGTAAACAAAGGTGATAGAATACTTTCACCTGCATCCGTATGATGCCGTCTGGAACCTGGGACTTGAGCCTGGTAAACAAGGTGATAGAATACTTTCACCTGCATCCGTATGATGCCGTCTGGAACCTGGGACTTGAGCCTGGTAAACAAGGTGATAGAATACTTTCACCTGCATCCGTATGATGCCGTCTGGAACCTGGGACTTGAGCCTGGTAAACAAGGTGATAGAATACTTTCACCTGCATCCGTATGATGCCGTCTGGAACCTGGGACTTGAGCCTGGTAAACAAGGTGATAGAATACTTTCACCTGCATCCGTATGATGCCGTCTGGAACCTGGGACTTGAGCCTGGTAAACAAGGTGATAGAATACTTTCACCTGCATCCGTATGATGCCGTCTGGAACCTGGGACTTGAGCCTGGTAAACAAGGTGATAGAATACTTTCACCTGCATCCGTATGATGCCGTCTGGAACCTGGGACTTGAGCCTGGTAAACAAGGTGATAGAATACTTTCACCTGCATCCGTATGATGCCGTCTGGAACCTGGGACTTGAGCCTGGTAAACAAGGTGATAGAATACTTTCACCTGCATCCGTATGATGCCGTCTGGAGCCTTGGGACTTGAGCCTGGTAAACAAGGTGATAGAATACTTTCACCTGCATCCGTATGATGCCGTCTGGAACCTGGGACTTGAGCCTGGTAAACAAGGTGATAGAATACTTTCACCTGCCCCCGTATGATGCCGTCTGGAGCCTGGGACTTGAGCCTGGTAAACAAGGTGATAGAATACTTTCACCTGCATCCGTATGATGCCGTCTGGAACCTGGGACTTGAGCCTGGTAAACAAGGTGATAGAATACTTTCACCTGCATCCGTATGATGCCGTCTGGAACCTGGGACTTGAGCCTGGTAAACAAGGTGATAGAATACTTTCACCTGCCCCCGTATGATGCCGTCTGGAACCTGGGACTTGAGCCTGGTAAACAAGGTGATAGAATACTTTCACCTGCCCCCGTATGATGCCGTCTGGAACCTGGGACTTGAGCCTGGTAAACAAGGTGATAGAATACTTTCACCTGCATCCGTATGATGCCGTCTGGAACCTGGGACTTGAGCCTGGTAAACAAGGTGATAGAATACTTTCACCTGCATCCGTATGATGCCGTCTGGAACCTGGGACTTGAGCCTGGTAAACAAGGTGATAGAATACTTTCACCTGCATCCGTATGATGCCGTCTGGAACCTGGGACTTGAGCCTGGTAAACAAGGTGATAGAATACTTTCACCTGCATCCGTATGATGCCGTCTGGAACCTGGGACTTGAGCCTGGTAAACAAGGTGATAGAATACTTTCACCTGCATCCGTATGATGCCGTCTGGAGCCTTGGGACTTGAGCCTGGTAAACAAGGTGATAGAATACTTTCACCTGCATCCGTATGATGCCGTCTGGAACCTGGGACTTGAGCCTGGTAAACAAGGTGATAGAATACTTTCACCTGCCCCCGTATGATGCCGTCTGGAAGCCTGGGACTTGAGCCTGGTAACAAGGTGATAGAATACTTTCACCTGCATCCGTATGATGCCGTCTGGAACCTGGGACTTGAGCCTGGTAAACAAGGTGATAGAATACTTTCACCTGCCCCCGTATGATGCCGTCTGGAACCTGGGACTTGAGCCTGGTAAACAAGGTGATAGAATACTTTCACCTGCCCCCGTATGATGCCGTCTGGAACCTGGGACTTGAGCCTGGTAAACAAGGTGATAGAATACTTTCACCTGCCCCCGTATGATGCCGTCTGGAACCTGGGACTTGAGCCTGGTAAACAAGGTGATAGAATACTTTCACCTGCCCCCGTATGATGCCGTCTGGAACCTGGGACTTGAGCCTGGTAAACAAGGTGATAGAATACTTTCACCTGCCCCCGTATGATGCCGTCTGGAACCTGGGACTTGAGCCTGGTAAACAAGGTGATAGAATACTTTCACCTGCCCCCGTATGATGCCGTCTGGAACCTGGGACTTGAGCCTGGTAAACAAGGTGATAGAATACTTTCACCTGCCCCCGTATGATGCCGTCTGGAACCTGGGACTTGAGCCTGGTAAACAAGGTGATAGAATACTTTCACCTGCCCCCGTATGATGCCGTCTGGAGCCTTGGGACTTGAGCCTGGTAAACAAGGTGATAGAATACTTTCACCTGCCCCCGTATGATGCCGTCTGGAACCTGGGACTTGAGCCTGGTAAACAAGGTGATAGAATACTTTCACCTGCCCCCGTATGATGCCGTCTGGAACCTGGGACTTGAGCCTGGTAAACAAGGTGATAGAATACTTTCACCTGCATCCGTATGATGCCGTCTGGAACCTGGGACTTGAGCCTGGTAAACAAGGTGATAGAATACTTTCACCTGCCCCCGTATGATGCCGTCTGGAACCTGGGACTTGAGCCTGGTAACAAGGTGATAGAATACTTTCACCTGCCCCCGTATGATGCCGTCTGGAACCTGGGACTTGAGCCTGGTAAACAAGGTGATAGAATACTTTCACCTGCATCCGTATGATGCCGTCTGGAACCTGGGACTTGAGCCTGGTAAACAAGGTGATAGAATACTTTCACCTGCCCCCGTATGATGCCGTCTGGAGCCTTGGGACTTGAGCCTGGTAAACAAGGTGATAGAATACTTTCACCTGCCCCCGTATGATGCCGTCTGGAACCTGGGACTTGAGCCTGGTAACAAGGTGATAGAATACTTTCACCTGCCCCCGTATGATGCCGTCTGGAACCTGGGACTTGAGCCTGGTAAACAAGGTGATAGAATACTTTCACCTGCGCCCGTATGATTGCCGTCTGGAACCTGGGACTTGAGCCTGGTAAACAAGGTGATAGAATACTTTCACCTGCCCCCGTATGATGCCGTCTGGAGCCTGGGACTTGAGCCTGGTAAACAAGGTGATAGAATACTTTCACCTGCCCCCGTATGATGCCGTCTGGAACCTGGGACTTGAGCCTGGTAAACAAGAGTGATAGAATACTTTCACCTGCCCCCGTATGATGCCGTCTGGAACCTGGGACTTGAGCCTGGTAAACAAGGTGATAGAATACTTTCACCTGCCTCCGTATGATGCCGTCTGGAAACCTGGGACTTGAGCCTGGTAAACAAGGTGATAGAATACTTTCACCTGCCCCCGTATGATGCCGTCTGGAACCTGGGACTTGAGCCTGGTAAACAAGGTGATAGAATACTTTCACCTGCCCCCGTATGATGCCGTCTGGAACCTGGGACTTGAGCCTGGTAAACAAGGTGATAGAATACTTTCACCTGCATCCGTATGATGCCGTCTGGACCTGGGACTTGAGCCTGGTAAACAAGGATGATAGAATACTTTCACCTGCCCCCGTATGATGCCGTCTGGAAGCCTGGGACTTGAGCCTGGTAAACAAGGTGATAGAATACTTTCACCTGCCCCCGTATGATGCCGTCTGGAACCTGGGACTTGAGCCTTGGTAAACAAGGTGATAGAATACTTTCACCTGCCCCCCGTATGATGCCGTCTGGAACCTGGGACTTGAGCCTGGTAAACAAGGTGATAGAATACTTTCACCTGCCCCCGTATGATGCCGTCTGGAACCTGGGACTTGAGCCTGGTAAACAAGGTGATAGAATACTTTCACCTGCCCCCGTATGATGCCGTCTGGAACCTGGGACTTGAGCCTGGTAAACAAGGTGATAGAATACTTTCACCTGCCCCCGTATGATGCCGTCTGGAACCTGGGACTTGAGCCTGGTAAACAAGGTGATAGAATACTTTCACCTGCCCCCGTATGATGCCGTCTGGAACCTGGGACTTGAGCCTGGTAACAAGGTGATAGAATACTTTCACCTGCCCCCGTATGATGCCGTCTGGAACCTGGGACTTGAGCCTGGTAACAAGGTGATAGAATACTTTCACCTGCCCCCGTATGATGCCGTCTGGAACCTGGGACTTGAGCCTGGTAAACAAGGTGATAGAATACTTTCACCTGCCCCCGTATGATGCCGTCCTGGAACCTGGGACTTGAGCCTGGTAAACAAGGTGATAGAATACTTTCACCTGCCCCGTATGATGCCGTCTGGAACCTGGGACTTGAGCCTGGTAAACAAGGTGATAGAATACTTTCACCTGCCCCCGTATGATGCCGTCTGGAACCTGGGACTTGAGCCTGGTAAACAAGGTGATAGAATACTTTCACCTGCCCCCGTATGATGCCGTCTGGAACCTGGGACTTGAGCCTGGTAAACAAGGTGATAGAATACTTTCACCTGCCCCCGTATGATGCCGTCTGGAACCTGGGACTTGAGCCTGGTAAACAAGGTGATAGAATACTTTCACCTGCCCCCGTATGATGCCGTCTGGAACCTGGGACTTGAGCCTGGTAAACAAGGTGATAGAATACTTTCACCTGCCCCCGTATGATGCCGTCTGGAACCTGGGACTTGAGCCTGGTAAACAAGGTGATAGAATACTTTCACCTGCCCCCGTATGATGCCGTCTGGAACCTGGGACTTGAGCCTGGTAAACAAGGTGATAGAATACTTTCACCTGCCCCCGTATGATGCCGTCTGGAACCTGGGACTTGAGCCTGGTAAACAAGGTGATAGAATACTTTCACCTGCCCCCGTATGATGCCGTCTGGAACCTGGGACTTGAGCCTGGTAAACAAGGTGATAGAATACTTTCACCTGCCTCCGTATGATGCCGTCTGGAACCTGGGACTTGAGCCTGGTAAACAAGGTGATAGAATACTTTCACCTGCCCCCGTATGATGCCGTCTGGAACCTGGGACTTGAGCCTGGTAAACAAGGTGATAGAATACTTTCACCTGCCCCCGTATGATGCCGTCTGGAACCTGGGACTTGAGCCTGGTAAACAAGGTGATAGAATACTTTCACCTGCACCCCGTATGATGCCGTCTGGAACCTGGGACTTGAGCCTGGTAAACAAGGGTGATAGAATACTTTCACCTGCCCCCGTATGATGCCGTCTGGAACCTGGGACTTGAGCCTGGTAACAAGGTGATAGAATACTTTCACCTGCCCCCGTATGATGCCGTCTGGACCTGGGACTTGAGCCTGGTAAACAAGGTGATAGAATACTTTCACCTGCCCCCGTATGATGCCGTCTGGAGCCTGGGACTTGAGCCTGGTAAACAAGGTGATAGAATACTTTCACCTGCCCCCGTATGATGCCGTCTGGAACCTGGGACTTGAGCCTGGTAAACAAGGTGATAGAATACTTTCACCTGCCCCCGTATGATGCCGTCTGGAACCTGGGACTTGAGCCTGGTAAACAAGGTGATAGAATACTTTCACCTGCCCCCGTATGATGCCGTCTGGAACCTGGGACTTGAGCCTGGTAAACAAGGTGATAGAATACTTTCACCTGCCCCCGTATGATGCCGTCTGGAGCCTTGGACTTGAGCCTGGTAAACAAGGTGATAGAATACTTTCACCTGCCCCCGTATGATGCCGTCTGGAGCCTTGGACTTGAGCCTGGTAAACAAGGTGATAGAATACTTTCACCTGCCCCCGTATGATGCCGTCTGGAGCCTGGGACTTGAGCCTGGTAAACAAGGTGATAGAATACTTTCACCTGCCCCCGTATGATGCCGTCTGGAAGCCTTGGGACTTGAGCCTGGTAAACAAGGTGATAGAATACTTTCACCTGCCCCCGTATGATGCCGTCTGGAGCCTTGGACTTGAGCCTGGTAAACAAGGTGATAGAATACTTTCACCTGCCCCCGTTATGATGCCGTCTGGAACCTGGGACTTGAGCCTGGTAAACAAGGTGATAGAATACTTTTCACCTGCCCCGTATGATGCCGTCTGGAACCTGGACTTGAGCCTGGTAAACAAGGTGATAGAATACTTTCACCTGCCCCCGTATGATGCCGTCTGGAACCTGGGACTTGAGCCTGGTAAACAAGGTGATAGAATACTTTCACCTGCCCCCGTATGATGCCGTCTGGAGCCTTGGGACTTGAGCCTGGTAAACAAGGTGATAGAATACTTTCACCTGCCCCCGTATGATGCCGTCTGGAACCTGGGACTTGAGCCTGGTAAACAAGGTGATAGAATACTTTCACCTGCCCCCGTATGATGCCGTCTGGAGCCTTGGGACTTGAGCCTGGTAAACAAGGTGATAGAATAACTTTCACCTGCCCCCGTATGATGCCGTCTGGAACCTGGGACTTGAGCCTGGTAAACAAGGTGATAGAATACTTTCACCTGCCCCCGTATGATGCCGTCTGGAGCCTTGGGACTTGAGCATGGTAAACAAGGTGATAGAATACTTTCACCTGCCCCCGTATGATGCCGTCTGGAACCTGGGACTTGAGCCTGGTAAACAAGGTGATAGAATACTTTCACCTGCCCCGTATGATGCCGTCTGGAGCCTTGGGACTTGAGCCTGGTAAACAAGGTGATAGGAATACTTTCACCTGCATCGTATGATGCCGTCTGGAGCCTTGGGGACTTGAGCCTGGTAAACAAGGTGATAGAATACTTTCACCTGCCCCCGTATTGATGCCGTCTGGAGCCTTGGACTTGAGCCTGGTAAAACAAGGTGATAGAATACTTTCACCTGCATCCGTATGATGCCGTCCTGGAGCCTTGGGACTTGAGCCTGGTAAACAAGGTGATAGAATACTTTCACCTGCCCCCGTATGATGCCGTCTGGAGCCTTGGGACTTGAGCCTGGTAAACAAGGTGATAGAATACTTTCACCTGCCCCCGTATGATGCCGTCTGGAGCCTGGGACTTGAGCCTGGTAAACAAGGTGATAGAATACTTTCACCTGCCCCCGTATGATGCCGTCTGGAACCTGGGACTTGAGCCTGGTAAACAAGGTGATAGAATACTTTCACCTGCCCCCGTATGATGCCGTCTGGAGCCTGGGACTTGAGCCTGGTAAACAAGGTGATAGAATACTTTCACCTGCATCCGTATGATGCCGTCTGGAACCTGGGACTTGAGCCTGGTAAACAAGGTGATAGAATACTTTCACCTGCCCCCGTATGATGCCGTCTGGAACCTGGGACTTGAGCCTGGTAAACAAGGTGATAGAATACTTTCACCTGCCCCCGTATGATGCCGTCTGGAGCCTTGGACTTGAGCACACAGCACACAGCACACAGCACACAGCACACAGCACACAGCACACAGCACACAGCACACAGCACACAGCACACAGCACACAGCACACAGCACACAGCACACAGCACACAGCACACAGCACACAGCACACAGCACACAGCACACAGCACAGGTCCATAGCCACCAGGAAAGGGTGCCACATCACACAGAACAGGTCCATAGCCACCAGGAAAGGGTGCCACAGCACACAGAAAAGGTCCATAGCCACCAGGAAAGGGTGCCACATCACACAGAACAGGTCCATAGCCACCAGGAAAGGGTGCCACATCACACAGAACAGGTCCATAGCCACCAGGAAAGGGTGCCACATCACACAGAACAGGTCCATAGCCACCAGGAAAGGGTGCCACATCACACAGAACAGGTCCACAGCCACCAGGAAAGGGTGCCACATCACACAGAAAAGGTCCATAGCCACCAGGAAAGGGTGCCCAGCACACAGAACAGGTTCCACAGCCACCAGGAAAGGGTGCCCACATCACACAGAAAAGGTCCATAGCCACCAGGAAAGGGTGCCACATCACACAGAACAGGTCCATAGCCACCAGGGAAAGGGTGCCACATCACACAGAAAAGGTCCATAGCCACCAGGAAAGGGTGCCACATCACACAGAAACAGGTCCACAGCCACCAGGAAAGGGTGCCACATCACACAGAAAAGGTCCATAGCCACCAGGAAAGGGTGCCACATCACACAGAACAGGTCCATAGCCACCAGGAAAGGGTGCCACATCACACAGAAAAGGTCCATAGCCACCAGGAAAGGGTGCCACATCACACAGAACAGGTCCATAGCCACCAGGAAAGGGTGCCACAGCACACAGAAAAGGTCACAGCCACCAGGAAAGGGTGCCACATCACACAGAACAGGTCCATAGCCACCAGGAAGGGTGCCACATCACACAGAACAGGTCCATAGCCACCAGGAAAGGTGCCACATCACACAGAACAGGTCCATAGCCACCAGGGAAAGGGTGCCACATCACACAGAAAAGGTCCACAGCCACCAGAAGGGTGCCACATCACACAGAACAGGTCCATAGCCACCAGGAAAGGGTGCCACATCACACAGAACAGGTCCATAGCCACAGGAAAGGGTGCCACATCACACAGAACAGGTCCATAGCACACGCAGGAAAGGGTGCCACAATCACACAGAACAGGTCCATAGCCACCAGGAAAGGGTGCCACATCACACAGAACAGGTCCATAGCCACCAGGAAAGGGTGCCACATCACACAGAACAGGTCCATAGCCACCAGGAAAGGGTGCCACATCACACAGAACAGGTCCGATAGCCACCAGGAAAGGGTGCCACATCACACAGAACAGGTCCATAGCCACCAGGAAAGGGTGCCACATCACACAGAACGGGTCCATAGCCACCAGGAAAGGGTGCCACATCACACAGAACGGGTCCATAGCCACCAGGAAAGGGTGCCACATCACACAGAACAGGTCCACAGCCACCAGGAAAGGGTGCCACATCACACAGAACAGGTCCATAGCCACCAGGAAAGGGTGCCACATCACACAGAACAGGTCCATAGCCACCAGGAAAGGGTGCCACATCACACAGAACAGGTCCATAGCACCAGGAAAGTGGTGCCACATCACACAGAACAGGTCATAGCCACCAGGAAAGGGTGCCACATCACACAGAACAGGTCCACAGCCACCAGGAAAGGGTGGCCACATCACACAGAACAGGTCCATAGCCACCAGGAAAGGGTGCCACATCACACAGAACAGTCCATAGCCACCAGTAAAGGGTGCCACATTCACACAGAACAGGTCCATAGCCACCAGGGAAAGGGTGCCACATCACACAGAACAGGTCCATAGCCACCTAGGAAAGGGTGCCACATCACACAGAACAGGTCCACAGCCACCAGGAAAGGGTGCCACATCACACAGAACAGGTCCATAGCCACCAGGAAAGGGTGCCACATCACACAGGAAAGGTCCACAGCCACCAGGAAGGGTGCCACATCACACAGAACAGGTCCATAGCCACCAGGAAAGGGTGCCAACATCACACAGAACAGGTCCATAGCCACCAGGAAAGGGTGCCACATCACACAGAACAGGTCCACAGCCACCAGGAAAGGGTGCCACATCACACAGAACAGGTCGATAGCCACCAGGAAAGGGTGCCACATCACACAGAAAAAGGTCCACAGCCACCAGGAAAGGGTGCCACATCACACAGAAAAGGTCCACAGCCACCAGGAAAGGGTGCCACATCACACAGAACAGGTCCACAGCCACCAGGAAAGGGTGCCACATCACACAGAACAGGTCCATAGCCACCAGGAAAGGGTGCCACATCACACAGAAAAGGTCCACAGCCACCAGGAAAGGGTTGCCACATCACACAGAAAAGGTCCACAGCCACCAGGAAAGGGTGCCACATCACACAGAACAGGTCCACAGCCACCAGGAAAGGGTGCCACATCACACAGAACAGGTCCACAGCCACCAGGAAAGGGTGCCACATCACACAGAACAGGTCCACAGCCACCAGGAAAGGGTGCCACATCACACAGAAAAGGTCCATAGCCACCAGGAAAGGGTGCCAACATCACACAGAACAGGTCCATAGCCACCAGGAAAGGGTGCCACATCACACAGAAAAGGTCCACAGCCACCAGGAAAGGGTGCCACATCACACAGAACAGGTCCATAGCCACCAGGAAAGGGTGCCACATCACACAGAACAGGTCCACAGCCACCAGGAAAGGGTGCCACATCACACAGAACAGGTCCATAGCCACCAGGAAAGGGTGCCACATCACACAGAAAAGGTCCACAGCCACCAGGAAAGGGTGACACATCACACAGAAAAGGTCACAGCCACCAGGAAAGGGTGCCACATCACACAGAACAGGTCCACAGCCACCAGGAAAGGGTGCCACATCACACAGAACAGGTCCACAGCCACCAGGAAAGGGTGCCACATCACACAGAACAGGTCCACAGCCACCAGGAAAGGGTGCCACATCACACAGAAAAGGTCCATAGCCACCAGGAAAGGGTGCCACATCACACAGAACAGGTCCATAGCCACCAGGAAAGGGTGCCACATCACACAGAAAAGGTCCACAGCCACCAGGAAAGGGTGCCACATCACACAGAACAGGTCCATAGCCACCAGGAAAGGGTGCCACATCACACAGAACAGGTCCACAGCCACCAGGAAAGGGTGCCACATCACACAGAACAGGTCCATAGCCACCAGGAAAGGGTGCCACATCTCACAGAACAGGTCCACAGCCACCAGGAAAGGGTGCCACATCACACAGAACAGGTCCATAGCCACCAGGAAAGGGTGCCACATCACACAGAACAGGTCCACAGCCACCAGGAAAGGGTGCCACATCACACAGAAAAGGTCCATAGCCACCAGGAAAGGGTGCCACATCACACAGAACAGGTCCATAGCCACCAGGAAAGGGTGCCACATCACACAGAAAAGGTCCACAGCCACCAGGAAAGGGTGCCACATCACACAGAACAGGTCCACAGCCACCAGGAAAGGGTGCCACATCACACAGAACAGTCCACAGCCACCAGGAAAGGGTGCCACATCACACAGAACAGGTCCATAGCCACAGGAAAGGGTGCCACATCACACAGAACAGGTCCACAGCCACCAGGAAAGGGTGCCACATCACACAGAAAAGGTCCACAGCCACCAGGAAAGGGTGCCACATCACACAGAAAAGGTCCATAGCCACCAGGAAAGGGTGCCACATCACACAGAACAGGTCCATAGCCACCAGGAAAAGGGTGCCACATCACACAGAACAGGTCCACAGCCACCAGGAAAGGGTGCCACATCACACAGAAAAGGTCCATAGCCACCAGGAAGGGTGCCACATCACACAGAACAGGTCCATAGCCACCAGGAAAGGGTGCCACATCACACAGAACAGGTCCACAGCCACCAGGAAAGGGTGCCACATCACACAGAAAAGGTCCACAGCCACCAGGAAAGGGTGCCACATCACACAGAAAAGGTCCACAGCCACCAGGAAAGGGTGCCACATCACACAGAACAGGTCCATAGCCACCAGGAAAGGGTGCCACATCACACAGAAAAGGTCCACAGCCACCAGGAAAGGGTGCCACATCACACAGAAAAGGTCCACAGCCACCAGGAAAGGGTGCCACATCACACAGAAACAGGTCCACAGCCACCAGGAAAGGGTGCCACATCACACAGAAAAGGTCCACAGCCACCAGGAAAGGGTGCCACATCACACAGAAAAGGTCCACAGCCACCAGGAAAGGGTGCCACATCACACAGAAAAGGTCCACAGCCACCAGGAAAGGGTGCCACATCACACAGAAAAGGTCCACAGCCACCAGGAAAGGGTGCCACATCACACAGAACAGGTCCATAGCCACCAGGAAAGGGTGCCACATCACACAGAAAAGGTCCACAGCCACCAGGAAAGGGTGCCACATCACACAGAAAAGGTCCACAGCCACCAGGAAAGGGTGCCACATCACACAGAACAGGTCCATAGCCACCAGGAAAGGGTGCCACATCACACAGAACAGGTCCACAGCCACCAGGAAAGGGTGCCACATCACACAGAAAAGGTCCACAGCCACCAGGAAAGGGTGCCACATCACACAGAAAAGGTCCACAGCCACCAGGAAAGGGTGCCACATCACACAGAACAGGTCCATAGCCACCAGGAAAGGGTGCCACATCACACAGAAAAGGTCCACAGCCACCAGGAAAGGGTGCCACATCACACAGAAAAGGTCCACAGCCACCAGGAAAGGGTGCCACATCACACAGAACAGGTCCATAGCCACCAGGAAAGGGTGCCACATCACACAGAACAGGTCCATAGCCACCAGGAAAGGGTGCCACATCACACAGAAAAGGTCCATAGCCACCAGGAAAGGGTGCCACATCACACAGAAAAGGTCCATAGCCACCAGGAAAGGGTGCCACATCACACAGAAAAGGTCCATAGCCACCAGGAAAGGGTGCCACATCACACAGAAAAGGTCCATAGCCACCAGGAAAGGGTGCCACATCACACAGAAAAGGTCCACAGCCACCAGGAAAGGGTGCCACATCACACAGAACAGGTCCATAGCCACCAGGAAAGGGTGCCACATCACACAGAAAAGGTCCACAGCACACCGCACAGGTCCTCAGCACATATCAAGGGCCCACAGCATACAGCAAATAGCACAGGAATCAGCAACCGCAAAGAGCAGTCGCCCACCGCCCCTAAGTAACAGAACAGGGGTTCCTGTAAGCAAGAACAGGCCAGGTGTACATATCCATCACTCCCTTCAATAATACATACTACACCAAAAGTCTACACTGACTCCATCGATCTCTTGTGGTCAGGCCCTTGAGCCCAGACCGCATCGTATGTCTGAACTCCCAGACATATCTCATAGACAGGTTAGGTTACCGACCGTTAGGGTGTTTCTATTGAAATAGACAGAAATCCCTATCCAAGAGTTTGCCGACAGTCTCTAGAAATTATGGCTCGTTATAAGAATGTCTAAAGGGATGGTCCCGATAGAAGAGACTGGGATTCACTTGGTAGACAAAGGCAGAAGGTGAAGAACACTCGTGTATGTAGGAACACGAATGTCTAGTTTATCTGTCGGTGATCCTTCGTCATTTAATGATAAGCCCCCTGTTTTAAATACTTGCACGCACTCACGCACACGCCTTGCGTTCAAATGATCACGAGGGGAGTACGTTGGTACAAGTATAAAACAATAATACTCTTTAATAGTAAAAGAGATAATGACAATTGTCGTTCACTGGTGAACTATGACAGTTACAATTATGTTACGGGTACAAAAATAAAACAGTTTTCTGATGCTTAGCTAGATCGCATATCATCATTCACACCATCCAGACAGTGACACACTCAGAACACATGTAGACACAGAGTCACCTGAGATAATCTGATCTCGTTTAGGAATAGTGCTGGCTTTCGTTTGGATTATGTCTTGGAGTCGACCCTGGCATTCGACAAGTGTACGATGCTCCTCCGGATTCCAGGTTCCGTCTCCACTAGTTGGTGGCTCAAAGTTTCGGTAACCGGATCGGTTAGGTGTCAGCAGTATCAGCAGCGAGGCTCCTTAAATCAAACAAACAGTTGCAGACTCCTTAGTGTCTTGACAATAACAATGTGTCTGAGTGTTGGTGTTGTGTGTCTGTTGTGTATGTGTCAGATGCAGAACAGTAATAAAACAATTCCTCTCTGCTATTCTGTATCAAAAGCAAAGGCCAATAGTTCTTATCAGCTTGGCTATACCTTGTATGACATGATGATACAAGGTGAAAAATGGTCCAGAAGTGGACACATTCTAAGACCACATGGTCCATTGGAATAGAACATGTAGACAAATCTTTGTTTGAAAAAAGCATTACAAAATGTACATGGTTGTAAAACTTGAAGTGACTCATATGCAATAATTACTGGTGTATTCCTTAACACCCTGGTGAGGAAGTCCTGGGCAGCCAGGATGTTTCCCTAGATAGCTAAGGAAGGGCCAACAATAATTCAACCTAATCCCACATCAGTCATTAGGCATAAAGCAATCAAGTGTCGCCATGAAGTCGTGAGGTATACCCCACAGAATATACGAGCTAAAAGATAAGAAGAAGGCCAGCAGGCAAGCAAGGGGGCTGAGATATTCCAGGCATTGGGCTTTAGGATGTCTCAGTTATCCCTTGTTGAGTTATTTACTCCCCAAATTCTGATTCCTCACCACATAGTATTTGCTTTGAACTTATGACCGTCAGTGTCGTGTAGTTCGGCATGGCGGTGAATCAGGGGTAAGCAAATTTATGTTTGAATATAAATCGCCTAGTAATATTGCTGGCATGTGAGAATCATGTTCCACATGTCTCTTCTACTTCTGCCCACATGGCAAAAACAGGTTATCATATTTCAACAAAATATACACGTAAATACATTCACAAAATGCATATGAAAATAATCAGTAAGGTTTATACATTATATCTATATATTTTTATCTATAAATATATCTAGGCCTCACATGTTTCTCTCATGTCTCCCCTTTCCAATACCACGTTTCATAAATATACATGGTCGGGAAAGTTTTGGGTTTTCCCAATATCAGAATATAAATGTGTACACACTTCTTACTATAATCATAATTATTATGTTACTACACTCACCCCCAGTCTTATTGCAGCACTTAAGATAGGTTTTGGTATAATCTACCAAGGATGCAATTGGATATGGCAGCTCACTTCATATAAGGTCTGCTTAGCACAGCAGCTATGGTCGTTGTGAACTGGACGGAAGTTGTTAGTCACAATTTCCGGTGCAGCCGTACTAATAGCATATCGCTGTTTTCCATTTGCTAGGGAGTGACGGACCTATATCCCCAGTCATTAGACTTGATATTAATAAGGGTTGAAGACAGGGGATTTCCCTTGTGACATCATTTGATGATGACGTGGAAATGTGCTGTCCCCAATAGTACAGTGTGTAGTTTTAGTGCAGCAAATGTCTGCGTCGCCAATATGACGTCATTATTAGTAATTTAGCTGCCTACTGAATCCAGAATGTAAATAGTAATTCAGCTAACGTAATATTGGTGGTATTCGCATAGTGATCTAGACTCATCCCGTCACATATGCCCCTCCTAGAGAAAAGTACGACTAGGTGAACTTTTGGGGTAGGTGAGCCTAGATCGACTATGGCTTATTTTCCTCCTGAGTCCGTCTGGTCATTGTCTTCATCCTCAGCAGTAGGGTGTCTGCTCAGGAAATCTGCTCCCACATTTTCTTTTCCGGGGATGTACTCCACATTGAATGTGTATGGTTGTAGGAGCAGTGACCATCTCATCAACCGAGTGTTTAACTTCTTGGAGGCAGCTAAGAACATCAGAGGTTGGTGGTCACTCTGAACCATGAATTTTGTTCCATATAAGTATGGTTGGAATTTCTGTACCGCCCATACTAGAGATAAACATTCCTTTTCGATGGTGGAATAGTTCCGTTCAGCCTGGTTTAACTTTCGACTGGCGTATGCTACTGGGAAAAGGATGGTCGGGTTTTCTCGTCCTCCCTGCAACAGTGTTGCCCCAATGCCAACATTACTGGCATCCGTTCGCAAGGTAAATGTTTTGGTAAGATCTGGGAGTTGCAAGATGGGTCTTGCTGAAAGTCTGTCTTTAAGGATGGTGTACGCAGTCTCACAATCTGCAGTCCAGTTAACTTTCTCTGGGGCTCCCTTCTTTGTGGCATCTGTGAGAGGGGCTGCAACCATGTTGAAATTCTGGATATATTTTTGGTAGAACCCACACAGAGACACAAAGGATCTTACATCTTTCTTGGTCTTGGGTCGCGGTGCGGCTTGTAGTTTTTCTACATTTTTCGGGTCAGGCGAGGTGTAACCCTGGACTATGGCATGTCCCAGAAATTCAAGTTTTTGAAACGCTAGCTGGCACTTGGTGGGCCGAGCCGTCAATCCTACTTCAGCTAATCTGGTTAACAGAACTTCCAATGAGGATAAATGTTCCTCAAAGGTATTGGAGGCAATGAGAATGTCGTCCATGAAGTTGGTAATGGATGGGTCTCTTAGAGGGTCCAAAAGCATTCTCATCATCCTGGTGAAAACGCTGGGTGCGTTACTAAGGCCAAATGGGAGCACGTTGAATTGGTAGTGTCCCGTTGAGGTGCTGAATGCCAGGTAGGGTCGAACTTCTTGCTTCACGGGGATCTGGTAGTATCCTTTGCTCAAGTCTATCTTAGAGAAATACTTGGCTTTACTCAGCTTGGCGAAGAGTTGCCCATGGTCTGGTAGCGGTTCTGCTTGGAACTCGGTTATACCATTCAGTTGGCGATAGTCGATGCAGAGCCGATGCTCCCCACTAGGTTTTCTAAGCAGCACCACATTTGCACTGTACGGTGACTCAGAAGGTGAGATTATTCCTTCTTGAAGTAGCTGGTTGATCTCAATTCTGAGTGCCTCTTCCTTTGCATAGGGAATGGGATACTGTTTCTGCCTAATAGGATCAGGGCTGGTCAGCTTCATATCAAATTCTATCAAGCTAGTGCGACCTGGTTTGTCGGTGAGGAGTGTTGCGTGAGATTGTAATACTTCCTCCAATTTTCCCTTTTGGGAAGTGGTCAGGTTAGGATTTATTTCCACATCCTGGTAGGTCTCCTGAAGTTGTAGGGGATATTCCACCGCTATGTTCTCCCCATTCTCTACTTCAGTTGCAACTGCCATTGCCAACAAATGCCTTGGGGGGTCATTTGCTCTCGTATAATATTTGCGGAGCAAATTGATATGATACATTTTCTGCTTACCCTTGATGGCGATCCTGTAATTGGTACGGGACAGTTTCTCTACCACGGGGAACGGCCCCTGCCACCCAATCTCCAACTTATTGTTTCCGCTAGGGAGTAGTAGTAAGACTTTGTCCCCTACCTCTAGTGAACGATCCTTGGCCTTTTTATTGTAATACTGGGCATTTTTCTCTCGGGCTCTTCTAAGATTACTCGTCGCTAACTTCCATCCCATCTTTAACTTGTGTTTCAATTCTTCCACATACGTGGACGCATTTACTACTGTCTCGTCTGTTCTCTCCTCAGTCCATGTTCTCATGAGAGCTTCTAGAGGACCTTCGATGGGCCTACCAAAGAGGAGGGTTGCCGGTGGAAGGCCAGTGGAGCCATGAGGAACTTCCCGGTAAGCAAATAGTGCTGCCGGTAGGTAATCATCCCAGACTTCTGGTTTTTCCTGTGCCAACTTCCTCAGGATAGACATCAATGTCCCGTTGAACCTTTCCACCAGGCCGTTTGACTGTGGGTGGTATGGACTGGAATGTATGTGGCGAGTCTGGAAAATATGGAAGACTTCTTCCATCAATCTCCCTCTAAACTGAGAGCCGTTATCAGTGAGGATTTGGTTAGGGAATCCTAGCCGAGTGAAAATCGTGACCAGGGCCTCTGCCACTCTTTTAGAATCAATGGCTGGCAGGGCGATCGCTTCTCCCCACATGGAGCAGGTATCCACCAGAGTTAATATGTATTTGTTTCTCCTTTTAGTTCTAGGGAGAGGTCCAACAATGTCGACAGCCACTCGCTCGAAGGGGGTATTCATGATGGGCATTTCTCCTAACTTAACTGGGGCAGTCGTGTGTCTGGGTGCAACTCGCTGACACTCAGGACAAGATTTCACATACCTTTTGATGTCCCCATTCATTCCCGGCCAAAAATAATGACATGAAATGCGTTGATTAGTTGCACCACCACCCATATGCCCACTAAACGGCAGTGTGTGGCCCATGTGTAGAACTTGTGGCCTATATGCTGCTGGTACTACAAGTTGACCATGTTCCTGTTCATTTTTACCGGCCCTACGATACAACAAATTTCCCTTCTTATAAAAGTCCCCTCTCTGCGGGGGGTTTCTAGCATTTGGAAGTTTCTTAAAACAGTGTGCTAGAGTCGGGTCCTGGTTCTGTGCAGCTCTAATCTCCCCTGGGAGTGGATTCAGGGGTAGATCAGGCTCAGAGGTTGCTGTAACTTGAGCCCTTGTCTGCACAGCAGCCACTATCATGGGGGTGACGGGTTCCCCCAAGTAGACATATCTACATCCTAGTATCATGTCATAGATGGAGTCAGCCATCACTGCTGCCGATATCGTACCCTTAACGAATTTAGAGTCAACTAATATTCTAGCGATCGGCAAGGTCAGGGTAGGTGAGCTTTTTGTCACGCCCTTTATCTCAATTGTGTCTTCGGTGATTTGATCAGGGTCTACCAGGTGAGATGCTACGATGGCATCATATTGTAAACCCGTATCGTAAAGACACTCGACCCACTGTCCATTGACAGTGATCTGCTCTGTCACTGGAGGTCTTCTCAGTTCTTGATGAGGTGGCCTCTTAGCGATTTCCTTGTCTGTGGACAAGTATGCTGCAATCTTGGGATTAGGTTGGCGCCTACATTCTGACGTACTGTGGGAGTTATTCCTACAGTTCTTGCAGTAGGGTTGTCTAAAACCAGTTGCGGTGGGGTTGTTTGGTTGTGGCTGGGGTTGCCTCTTATCTGCTGGTTGGTTATTGTATCGGGGTTGTCCCATGTTGGTTGGAGGTTGGTTCTTTTGAGGTTGGGGAGGTTGGTTCTTTTGAGGTTGGGGAGGTTGTGTTGAGTCAGAGTCCCCATGGGCAGTCAGATACCTTTCAGCCAAGACTATCATTTCCTCTAGGTTTTGCGCCACTTGTTCAACGATGAAAGTTTCCATCGGCTTCGACATACAGTTCCTCAGCTGCTCACATAAAACCATCTCCCGCAAGCCCGCATAGGCATCAATGGAAAACTCATAGGACCCACATGAGAAGTCGAATGTAGCTGGGTTTCAATGCTGGGTGCCGGAGAGCTGGCGTTAGAACAGGTTGCTGATAGAGCTTGGTTTTCTAGCTCTTTCATCCTAAACTCATGCTGTCAGATTTTTTCATTTTCCTGTAACTGCCTAAGTTCTTTCTCAGCCTCGATTTTCTTAAGTTCTGTCGCTGCTTCCAGTTTCTTAAGCTCGAGTTCATGCCTACGTATTTTATCTTCCCTGTCTTCTTTCCTTAACTCCCTCTCCATATCATGGACATATTTGGCTGCTTCGGGCTCCGATAACCCCATAGCTACCGCTGCTGCGTGCAAATCTGCTGATGAACTCATGACTGAGTTTTGACTGAGAGGGTGAGTGATCAGTGGACTACAATTTCTATATCAATATTATACTACTTCCCAATTCAAGTTATACTAATACAATTGCAATAATTTACAAATCTTATTAGTACATACACAAAAATGGTTAGTACAAACAATGATACAAAACACACTTTCACTCTCTCAATCGAATGGAAACAACTAATTACAGAGTTTCCTAAACTACTCTAGCCTTTACTGAGATGAGAAAAAAAATTTTGTACCAAGTAACATAATTTATTAGAAATATTGTTTCTAATTAGCTGGGTAGATCCCGGACCGAGACCACAGTTGTCACCGACCGTTAGGGTGTTTCTATTGAAATAGACAGAAATCCCTATCCAAGAGTTTGCCGACAGTCTCTAGAAATTATGGCTCGTTATAAGAATGTCTAAAGGGATGGTCCCGATAGAAGAGACTGGGATTCACTTGGTAGACAAAGGCAGAAGGTGAAGAACACTCGTGTATGTAGGAAGACCTAACACGAATGTCTAGTTTATCTGTCGGTGATCCTTCGTCATTTAATTATAAGCCCCCTGTTTTAAATACTTGCACACACTCACGCACACGCCTTGCGTTCAAATGATCACGAGGGGAGTACGTTGGTACAAGTATAAAACAATAATACTCTTTAATAGTAAAAGAGATAATGACAATTGTCGTTCACTGGTGAACTATGACAGTTACAATTATGTTACGGGTACAAAAATAAAACAGTTTTCTGATGCTTAGCTAGATCGCATATCATCATTCACACCATCCAGACAGTGACACACTCAGAACACATGTAGACACAGAGTCACCTGAGATAATCTGATCTCGTTTAGGAATAGTGCTGGCTTTCGTTTGGATTATGTCTTGGAGTCGACCCTGGCATTCGACAGGTGTACGATGCTCCTCCGGATTCCAGGTTCCGTCTCCACTAGTTGGTGGCTCAAAGTTTCGGTAACCGGACCGGTTAGGTGTCAGCAGTATCAGCAGCGAGGCTCCTTAAATCAAACAAACAGTTGCAGACTCCTTAGTGTCTTGACAATAACAATGTGTCTGAGTGTTGGTGTTGTGTGTCTGTTGTGTATGTGTCAGATGCAGAACAGGAATAAAACAATTCCTCTCTGCTATTCTGTATCAAAAGCAAAGGCCAATAGTTCTTATCAGCTTGGCTATACCTTGTATGACATGATGATACAAGGTGAAAAAGGGTCCAGAAGTGGACACATTCTAAGACCACATGGTCCATTGGAATAGAACATGTAGACAAATCTTTGTTTGAAAAAAGCATTACAAAATGTACATGGTTGTAAAACTTGAAGTGACTCATATGCAATAATTACTGGTGTATTCCTTAACACCCTGGTGAGGAAGTCCTGGGCAGCCAGGATGTTTCCCTAGATAGCTAAGGAAGGGCCAACAATAATTCAACCTAATCCCACATCAGTCATTAGGCATAAAGCAATCAAGTGTCGCCATGAAGTCGTGAGGTATACCCCACAGAATATACGAGCTAAAAGATAAGAAGAAGGCCAGCAGGCAAGCAAGGGGGCTGAGATATTCCAGGCATTGGGCTTTAGGATGTCTCAGTTATCCCTTGTTGAGTTATTTACTCCCCAAATTCTGATTCCTCACCACATAGTATTTGCTTTGAACTTATGAACGTCAGTGTCGTGTAGTTCGGCATGGCGGTGAATCAGGGGTAAGCAAATTTATGTTTGAATATAAATCGCCTAGTAATATTGCTGGCATGTGAGAATCATGTTCCACATGTCTCTTCTACTTCTGCCCACATGGCAAAAACAGGTTATCATATTTTCAACAAAATATACACGTAAATACATTCACAAAATGCATATGAAAATAATCAGTAAGGTTTATACATTATATCTATATATTTTTATCTATAAATATATCTAGGCCTCACATGTTTTCTCTCAATGTCTCCCCTTTCCAATACCACGTTTCATAAATATACATGGTCGGGAAAGTTTTGGGTTTTCCCAATATCAGAATATAAATGTGTACACACTTCTTACTATAATCATAATTATTATGTTACTACACTCACCCCCAGTCTTATTGCAGCACTTAAGATAGGTTTTGGTATAATCTACCAAGGATGCAATTGGATATGGCAGCTCACTTAATATAAGGTCTGCTTAGCACAGCAGCTATGGTCGTTGTGAACTGGACGGAAGTTGTTAGTCACAATTTCCGGTGCAGCCGTACTAATAGCATATCGCTGTTTTCCATTTGCTAGGGAGTGACGGACCTATATCCCCAATCATTAGACTTGATATTAATAAGGGTTGAAGACAGGGGATTTCCCTTGTGACATCATTTGATGATGACGTGGAAATGTGCTGTCCCCAATAGTACAGTGTGTAGTTTTAGTGCAGCAAATGTCTGCGTCGCCAATATGACGTCATTATTAGTAATTTAGCTGCCTACTGAATCCAGAATGTAAATAGTAATTCAGCTAACGTAATATTGGTGGTATTCGCATAGTGATCTAGACTCATCCCGTCACAACAACACTTAGTAATTCTAATTTAAGTCCAGTAGCTTTTCAGCCACGCGTCTCATCCCTGATAATAGTAAATAGGATGACACATTACCTACCATCTCATACCTAATGACAAATAGATATAGACAGAGTCCCTTCCTGAGGATGGTAACGTTCCATACCTCCTATGGAGATCATCAAGTGTTATGGCCTGGATCATCTTTCCAAATCACCATTTGTCTCGTCAGGAAAGTAGATAAGCATATTAGGATACATCAGGTCAGTACTCTATGCCACCTTCAAGGTTAATGGCAGATGCTCAAGCTACAACGGTAACTAGCCTGAAATACTGAATTAAAGACCAGACAAACAACAGAAGAGTTTTGTGTTCTTGTGTTTGTCGCTTCCCACCTTTCTGCCCCGGATACCTGGATTTCTGTTGTGTGTGGGTGTATGAATATATAGACACTCATCACTTGAATAAATTCCTTTGGCTGCCTAGGAGTTGTGTCGAATCAAACATCCCAAACCATCAGCTTCCGATGAAAGTATAGAGACAATAGAAAGATAGACCCGCCTAACGAAATGTTCCTTTCTCATCATAGGAAGTATCGAGTCAGACAACATTGATGAAATATATACGCGATACATGAGTGGGTGTTTCCCCATCGCTATACTGGCCCACGGTTCAATCCCTAGTAGGTGTGAAGATATCTTTCCCCCTTCTGACCAAGCCCAGTTAACTAACAACAGGCCTATAGGGCGATAATAACTTCCCCGCTTATAGCCTCCTACATATTTGGGTTTCATCGTAACGAGAAACATGGGGTTCTCGCTCATCAAATGAGTGCTTGACAAGTACTGGTTTCAACCACGCCACCTGATGATGATTGAACCATACTAATGTCAACATATTCATTAAGGGAATCAAATTAAAGCTCTGTTCAAGAGGAAGTTCTCTGTCCGAACAATAATTCCCTAAGATACCCCATTGTCGAGATAGGGCGTCGAATGTATTGTTAATTTGCTTCGACCAGACTGATCCATTAAGCTGGCTGAAACAATACATTCCGTCTTGTCTATTGAATACTGGCCTCAGCTTAATCTAGGTCTTAGTACACACACAGGCTTGCTATACAGCTGGCATGCCTGGTCGAGACCTAACTTACAGCTGATGTCTGCTGACCCGAGGTCAACGTGTACATCTCGTTCAGAGTACAGGCTACACGGCGCAACTGGCCGGCCTGGTCAAGAATTGACCCACAACTGTTATCCAAACTTTAATTAATGAAGCGAAGCCAAGTATAACAGTGTGTTATCTTTAAAGCTTAGGAACAACAATGCAACAGACATCGACCCGGTAGGTTCATCAAGCTCTGGGCTGTAGGTCCCCTCTGGAGCCCCCAAAAGGTACATCATGATACAGCTGATCAAAGACACGGCCTCTCGTCTCAGGGACAATAATGCCACCGCTGTAGATCAAAAAGATATTACAGCTGGCGGATACGGCCGTGAAAGGATGGCTTTAACAACCTCTGTAGAGAATTCTCCGGATCTCCGTGATGCCAATTATACAGCTGGCTATAGAAGCGGCCTCCCTTCTTGATGACTGGCTACCGAATGGCCTCTTCGTGTCAGGTCCTGGAAGAACACTTACGGAACCTGCCGAAAATCTCCGAGCATTACCTCACGAAAGTGAAGGCAACTCATCATTCCACGAGTTTTATCAGAATGTGCGATTTACAACAGCAAATACCTACGCTTACTCAAAGAGTTGAGTTATATTTTTCGGGACCCATGGAGTTCATGACAATCCCGATACATAACATCTCAAGGACCCAAAAGACGGTCCTAACTCATTTTACTCGGAAATCCCCCATGATCCACCTTAAAATGTGGCCTAGCCACCGAGACGGGGTGGGACAGAGTGGGTACTGTATTGTCCCATCTGAGATCCACGTGCGTTTCGCGAGAGCTGGAGAAATCATAACTGATAAGAAACAGCAGATGGACAGATCGGTAGAGCACTATTTGGAACTTTACTCAAGTGAGACCAAACTAGCGGATAATGCACTCAACGCCATAGAGGCCCTGCCAACTCTTGACCACCTGGGCACACTTCCCACCATAACAGAAGTTAAGTGTGCTATAAATGAACTTTCAACTGGCAAGGCCCCAGGTAAGGATGGGATACCAATAGAGGTTATCAGGATTGGGCAAGACACACTCACCCTACAGATCCACCAGCTAATAGAGCTATGCTGGCGAGAAGGGCAAGTCCCACAGGATTTCAAAGATTCAAGCATCATAACACTGTACAAGAACAAGGGCGATCAGAGCGACTGCAACAACTATAGGGGTATCTCACTTCTGTGTATTGTTGGAAAAGTATTTGCCAGAATTGTTCTGCTAGCAGATCAAGTTTATCCCGAATCACAGTGTGGCTTCCGACAGAACCGGTCTACCATTGATATGATATTCTCATTGCGACAAATGCAAGAAAAATGCCGTGAACAGAATCAACCACTGTTTATTGCCTTCATCGACCTCACAAAGGCATTTGATTTGGTCAGTCGTGAGGGTCTGTTCAAGGCACTAAAGAAGATTGGCTGCCCACCAACTCTTCTGTCCATTGTGGAATCGTTCCACACAGGCATGAAGGGTATAATCAAGTTTGATGGTGCAACTTCTGAAGAGGTTGAAATCAAGAATGGAGTTAAGCAAGGTTGTGTACTAGCTCCCACCCTCTTTGGAATATACTTTTCATTTCTACTGAAATATGCCTTTCGTGATCGGGATGCCGGTAAATACATTCACTCACGCTCAGATGGCGGCCTCTACAATGCTCAGAGATTGAAGGCCAAGACCAAAATTAGGAGGGTACTGATCAGAGAGTTGCTTTTTGCAGATGATGCTGCAATTACGACCCACTCTGAGGAAGAATTACAATCTCTACTATCTGCATTCTCAAAGGCTTGTTCTGAATTTGGTTTAACAATTAGCAAAAAGAAGGCAGATTATGTCACAAGGTGCACATGGGGTGAAATCAATCTTTATTGACGACCCCGAACTGGAGATAATATACCATTTTACATAGCTAGGGTCTGTGGTAAATAGCAAATTAT
>JACEFZ010004080.1:255000-315000 GCA_014155875.1 Cepaea nemoralis | reverse complement strand
GTACAAGTGTAATGATTGTGATGTTTCTTTTCCAGAAGCTGGCAGATTAACATCCCACAAGAGAAAACATACAGGAGAGAAACCTTACAAGTGCGATGAATGTGGGGCTGCTTTTCCTAGACCTGACAAGCTGAAACACCACAAAAGGAAACATACAGGAGAGAAACCTTACAAGTGTGATTGTGGCGCTGTATATTCTAGTGCTTTTGGTCTGATATACCACAAGAGAACACATACAGGAGAGAAACCTTACAAGTGTGATGTCTGTGGTGTTTCTTTTACAGTAGCTGGCAGTTTAACGTCCCACAAAAGAACACATACAGGAGAGAAGCCTTACATGTGTAATGATTGTGGTGTTGCTTTTGCTAGACACACCGACTTAAAATACCACAAGAGAACACATACAGGAGAGAAACCTTACAAGTGTGATGATTGTGGGGCTGCTTTTCCTAGGCCTTACATGCTGAAACACCACAAGAGAAAACATACAGGAGAGAAACCTTACAAGTGTGATTGTGGCGCTGTATTTTCTAGTGCTTTTAGTCTGAGGTACCACAAGAGAACACATACAGGCGAGAAACCTTACAAGTGTGATGTCTGTGGTGTTTCTTTTACTTTAGCAAGCAGTTTATCGAACCACAAGAAAACACATACAGGAGAGAAACCTTACATGTGTGATGTTTGTGGTGCAGCTTTTTCTAGTTCTAACAAGCTGAAATCCCACAAAAGTACACATACAGGAGTGAAACCTTACATGTGTGATGATTGTGGTGCTGCTTATTCTAGATCTGATAGCCTTATTGTTCATAAGAGAACACACACAGGAGAGAAACCTCACTTGTGTGATGTATGTGGTGTTTCGTTTGCTATAGCTAATAGTTTAAAGATGCACAAGAGGACACATACTGGAGAGAAACCTTACAAGTGTGATTATTGTGGTGCTGCTTTTGCAAGACCTGTGGAGCTAATATACCACAACAGAGGACATACAGGAGAGAAACGTTACAAGTGTGATGATTGTGGGGCTTTATTTACTAGATCTGATAATCTGCTGTACCATAAGAGAATACATACAGGAGAGAAACCTTACAAGTGTGATGATTGTGGGGCAGTATTTTCCAGAACTGACCATCTGCTATACCATAAGAGACAACATACAGGAGAGAAACCTTGGAAGTGTGATGATTGTGGTGCTGCTTATACCAGACCTGCCATGCTGAAACACCACAAAAGAACACATACAGAAGAGAAACCTTATAAGTGTGATGATTGTGGAGCTGCCTTTCCTAGACCTGACAAGCTGATGTGCCACATGAAAATGCATACACGACAAAAGTGATAAATGTTTGGTGATTGTGTTGCATGTTTAATGCAATGATACCATTTAAAGATCATGAAAAAAAAAATCATGTGACAGCAATCTTCCTTTTGAAGAAACTCATGAGATCTCATTTAGGAGAAAAACCTTACTATTGTGGTCATTATAGTGCAAGTAAACTAAGTAAAAGACCTTGTTTGCATGTCTGCGAACCTATCAGGCATAATGCTCCAGTCGATAAATTTAAAGACCAATCAGAACACAAGGGGTAATGTGGTCATTGTCATGCCACATAAAAAGTTATAAAAGCCCCTATGTATTTAAAACAATCCACTTGGTGAAGAACTTTCCCTTCTATCTCTATTTCACATTTAAGTGTCACCTTTTTCTTTAATATAACCATTCTTACTGTTTTCTCGATATTCATGGAGACTTGGCACTCTTTTGCATTACTACAATGTCCAACAATTGTTGTAGATCTTTTGCATTATCCCACCAACAATACTGTGTCATCTGCATAACTTATATTGTTTATATGTGTCATATTGTTTATATGTTTGTATGTGGGTGGGGGATATGTGTTTGGTGTGCAGGTGGGGGATATGTGGTGGTGCGTGGAATGTGTGGGTTGGGGATACATGTGTGCGGTTGGCGGGTGGGGAATATTGTGTGGGATGGGGATACATGTGTGCGGTTGGCGGGTGGGGAATATTGTGTGGGTGGGGGATGTGTGTATTGTGCGGGTGGGGGATATGTGTGTGGTGAGGGAGATGTGGGTTAGGGCATGTGTGGGTGGGGGGATGTATGTGTGGGTGGTGGGGTGTGTGTGAGTGTATTGGGGATGTATAGGTGGGTAATGAGATTGTGCGGGTGGGGGATATGTGTGTGGTGAGGGAGATGTGGGTTAGGGCATGTGTGGGTGGGGGGATGTATGTGTGGGTGGTGGGGTGTGTGTGAGTGTATTGGGGATGTATAGGTGGGTAATGAGATGTGTGTGTGGGTAGAGAAATGTCTGCTGGTAGGGATGTGTGTGTATGGGTTGGGGATGTGTGAGTGGGTGCACGCTGTGTGAGTTGGTGGGAATGTGTGGTAGATAGAGGGGTGGTTGGGGGTGTGGGTGGGTGGGTAGAGGATGTGTTGGTGGGGGATGGGTGTGTGGGTTAGGATGTGTATGTGGGTGGGTGCGGGATGTGTGGGTTGGTGGGGGATGTTTGTGTGGGTGGTGAGTGTGTATGGGTTGGGGAACGGGTGAAGGCAGGGTGCGTGGGAGGGGGATGGGTCAGTTGGTGGGGTATGTATGTATCCCTGGGTGTGTGTGTGGGGGGTGTATGTGTGGGTGGGGTGATGTGCAGGTGGTTGGGAGATGTGCCTCGTAACATGGTAATTTGCATTGTTTATGCTTACAACATTCATTTGACAGTGTTTTTTTTTCTTCCTATGTGAGTGTATAATGCACCATTGATGAACGAAAGATAAGTGATTGGAAGGGCCGAATGTAAGATGGGCCTGCGTGCCCAATTTGTGACCCTTTTAAAATAAAGTTGATTTTATTTTGATTTGATTTGATTTATGTTATAACCACTGAATATTATTCCTGGCCTCTCTTTGATCTCTCTCATTATTACATGGCTATAGAGCAGTGGTTCTCAACCTTTTTTTGACCCGTGCCCCCCTTCACCATATTTTCAGAACGCCATTCCCCCCCTTTCATATTTCCTACCTAAAAATTCCCCCACCCCTACACAGTATACGTAAAAATGGAAGGTAAATATGTTAAAACAGGTCTAGACATCCACATAAAACGTGATTTGTGGGTCTACTTACTTTATAAAATGAATTTTAGAAGGATGAGACGTGCATAACTGTAAAGTATGAAGGGAAAAGCATTATCAAGTAATCAGTTCTTGTATTAACGCAACCTTGAATGATCTTCATTCTCCCCCCCCCCCCCTGGAAACCCTAAAATTCCCCCCGGGGGGGGGGGGAGAATTCCCCACCGGTTGAGAACCACTGCTATAGAGGGATAACATATTTGGCGATAAGACACATTCCGGTCGTACTCCCAGCCTTATCTGTTCACAATTTTGTTCTTTATTTACCATTTTAATTGCTGCTACGTTGTTCCAGTAAATATTTTTTTTTTAATTATTCTGAGATCTTCCCCATCAATGTTGATATCATCCAACACAGAGATACCATCCCACTGTGGAGTAGCCGGAAACGACAGAGCTAATAGATTAGTTAAGGAAGAAGCACAAGAAGAACAGCCTGATGTGCTCGGTTTTTTAAAATGTTGCATATCCCTTACAGGACGTCGCAGTCAACACCAGTATTTCTCAGATGCTGTTGATGTACTAGGCACGTTTTATGTTCAGTAGTTTGCCATTGCTTTTGGAATGACCAACTCACATACCCCCGTAAGTTACCAGCGCAGCGCAATCCACTGCCGAATCTCGTGCAGCTGTTTTCCCCATGTGGATATATGGGGTTACGAACAACATCGTTAATCCATTGGTCAGGGAGTGTGCCCATTACATACCACCAAAAGAAAGGAATGATCAAACCAGCCAGAAGCCACCAAAACCTGCTCACGACGACTACCACGTTATGGACAGACCAGATCAAGTCATTATTCCGTGCCTCAGAACAGGACACAATAGATTACGCAACCACATGTATACAAGATTCAAGATTAGTGAATCAGCCATGTGCACATGTGGTTTGGCGTCGCGGACAGCAGAGCATATACTCCAAGACTGCCCAAAGTACAACATATCTAGGCAAACACCTTCTGGCCCAGAGAGACGACAGTGGAAGATAAACTCTATGGACCGCAGAGTGAACTAAAAAATACAGTTACTTCATACAAGAGACAACATTGCAGTTACAGACAAATTTCAAGCGAAAGAAAGAAGAAGATATGTGCCCATTCTATTAATTTCTCTCCTCTTTCATTTTTTTCCTACCTAAGTCGCAATTCCCCACAATATCCTCCATTTTTCTTTTGCCTACTTGTGCATTAAAATCTCCTTGTATTATTTTTATTTCTTGTGATTGAATTTGAGACATCGCCATTCCTATTTCATCGTAAAAGTGTTGTATTTCTTCATCACTACTTATTGTTGTTGGTGCATATACTTGTATAATATTTATTGGCTTGCCTTTCATTTTGACCATAATAACTCTATCTGAAATACACCAGTGTCCATTAATTGACTTGGCTGTTTCTTTTATCAAATATGAGTCCTACTGCATTTTCATGTGTATCCCCTCCAGAATAAATTATTGTGTGTTTGTCAGCTGTGATTTTGCCTGATCTCTTCCACCTCATCTCACTTATGCCTAGGGTATTCGATTTAGGTGGGTAGAGGATGTGTGGGTGTGGGTGTGTGGGTGGGGATGGGTGTGTGGGTGGGGATGGGTGTGTGGGTTTGGATGTGTATGTAGGTGGGCGTGGGATGTGTGAGTTGGTGGGGAATGTTTGTGTGGGTGGGCGAATGTGTGTTTGGGTTGGGGGAATGGGTGGGGGAAATGGGTGAGGGAGGGGATGGGTGGGACGGTGGGGTATTTATGTGTCCCTGGGCCTGTGTGGGTGGTTGGGGTGATGTGTGGGTGGGTGGGAGATGTGCCTCGTAACATGGTACTTTGCATTATGTTTACAATACTCATGTAACAATGTGGTACTTCAATTTTAATTCACCGCAACAGACGTCACGAGGCTATATTTAGCTTTAGCAGCTATATATAGCGTAGTTAGCAGCTATATATAGCACTGGCGGGGGATCTCCGTTCAATTAAAGTTTGTTTTTTCAGTGCGTGTCATGGCGCGAAAAAGGAGCAACGAACGGTAACACAGTGTGTGTAGTACATTTTTGCGTTGGCTTTCTGCAGTCATGAATTTTATTGAACTGACAGCAGCTGTCCACGACAAGCAGAGTAGTGTTGCCTTTTATGTAACCCTAACCCTAACCCTAACCCTAACTCATGCATACAGCAGTATCATCCAGCAATGGGCCCTTTTCAGGGCCACTAGAAGAATGCCATAACGGAACGGGCCCTTCTCAGGGTCACAAATTAGCACACAATAACAGCCCCTAAGTGTGCACAAGAGTATACATCCACTGAAATATTCATGTCATCTCACACACATAACTAAACCATTTGCTGCACATCGACAACGTTATTCCGGTCAAAGTCATGCACACCGAGATACAGCGCGAATAAGGGGACTCAAGGATATGACGTGTGCCCTGGAATTCTCTTTGTTTGCGGTGAATTAAAATTGAAGTACCGACAATGTTCCCCCTCCCCCCCCCCCCCCCCCCCCCTATGTGAATGTATCATGCACTATTGATGAACGCAAGATGAGTGATTGGAAGCGCCGAATGTAAGACGGGCCTGCGTGCCCAATTTGTGATCCTTTTAAAATAAAGTTGAATTGAATTGAATTTCATGCTTTCCATTTCATTTATAATATTGAGCACCTTTTCAAGCTCATTTAACATTCTAACATTCCATGTACCTATGTTTAAATTTATTTGTTTTAATTAAGCTGTTGCCTTCGGTGTAGCTTTGTAGAAATTATTTTTGCATAATCCCATGTGTTTCAGTTCATTGACACCTTGCCGTCTTGACAGACGATAGTTTGTGCTTTAAAAAGGCATAATAACTTTTACCTATGGCGGTAGCGAATGTGACTGATAAGGCCAATTTGCGCTGTAAATGTTCGTACACAGTGGGTGCATATGAACACGTGGTCATTTCCACCGTTATGCACCATCTTACGTCTCACACACTTGGTGTGTGACTTATCTGCAATAATTTTCTCCTGCTTGTCTTTATTCCATTTCTGATGTTTGCCCTCCATGCAACACGTTCAGCGGCGACTTGCTCCCACTGTGCATTATCAATGCCTGTATCAACCATGTCCAGCTTACACACATCTTTGTATCGAAGTAGAGGCCGATCCGGAGATCTCTTACCCATCTGTAATTCACCAAAAAAGATTCTTTTGGTATTCTACCATCATCCATCCTCCTAAGATGTCCTATCCATCTAAGTCTACGAAGACTGAGCATGGAATAAACCGTCACACAACCTGATCGTTCCAATACTTCAGTATTTGTGAATTTGTCTTGCCACTTAATACCAAGAATTCTTCGCAGACACCGCATATGAAAGCTGTTTAAATTGTTCTCTTGGTGTGAGTAAGTTGTCCAGGTTTCACTGCCATAAAGAAGAGTACTAAGGACACAGACTTGATAGACAAGGACTTTAGTTTTGGCGGTAAGCTTCCTGTTCTCCCAGACTCTTTTTCTTAACCTGTTCATTGTTGTTGCTGCCTTACCAATCCGGATGTTGATTTCCTGTTCTAGGGATAATTTGCTATTCAATTTGCAATTCCCATGTGTTTACATTGTCTGTATTGTTGTTGTTGCCTAAGATTAATCTAATAAGTTATGTATGAATGAAATAATGTATGAAGAGAGTGAGGCAAGAAGTGCAGAATGCCAGGTGGGCCTACACGACAAATTTGTAACTTCTGAAAATAAACTGCTTGATTGATTGTTCATGCTTTAGTCCTATGTCAATATCATCTCGTAATCTCACCGGTCTCCCTGGTTAGAAGATAGCGAATGTATCCTTAATCCCGCATACTCTCGTGAGTAACGTGACGATGGCGAGAATCTGTGGTGGTTCTAACTTACGGGGTATGGAGACGGTTGCTCAGAAAGCAATGGCAAAGTACTGAGCGTAATCTTGCCAAGAAACCACCAATCAGTTGAAAGATGCTGATATTGACAGCGATGTCCTGTAAAGGATATCGCAAACATTAAGAATCTCACCAAAATTATTTGCTGAAAATTTTCCTTGGAACTAAAAATAACATTGTGTCCCAGACTCAGCTAAATAATTTGTGAAGAGAATTGATTTGTTTATGTTACGGTTGATAGTTTCTACTGGAATATTGTCTGAACCAGCAGCCTTCCCATCCTTCACAAGATTAATAGCTTTTCTATTTTGGGGTGGAGGGGGTGGGTGGGGTGGGGGGGGGGGGGGGGAGATGGTTTGGGGGCCAATCTATTTTGAAGTTCCTCAAATATTCTGCCCCTCTGTTCATTTTATCTGTACTGTTGGTGAGGATTTTCCATTGAGATATTCCAGTTTGGTGAGATATTCCAGTTTATAAGTTAACTTGGTTGATTATATTTTTTTAATAATTTCTTTGTGGTGTTGTTGAGGTCTCTGAGTTTCCTTCACCGCTGCTTCTTCTGCCTCTCTTACAAGGCCATCCACACATGTTCTCCCACTCTCCGACTTCTTGACCAGCATCTGTATATTTGTCCTGGGCTCTGACGTCAGCTATTCTCGTTTTGCCATTATTTAAATTTGCGTAATAAAATAATTTCTATGTTCTGAAAGATGTTTGGTGCGAGCCACGTGTAATGTTGTTGATTCTTTATTCTGAGAGCTTCATAACATGATTCTTCCCAACTACTTGTATCCTGCACCAGCAGTCTTCTGTGCTCACTATGTCTACTAACTTTATGCGACTTATCAGTAGATGGTGATCTACATGTCCACTGTACTTGTACAAACTTCTGTGTCACACAAGTACCGGCCGCCTTGACTTCCTGCAACATCCCCTGGTACCCATGTTAGCCTGTCCAAATGGCAGTCCGGGTCAGTTTCTGGTTAAACCCTGGCCTGGGTCGGGATTCAAACACTTGACCCTCGGTCAGCGAGTCTAGCCACTAGACTGCTGGGGCACCATGTCTTTAATTATACAACAATGAAGTCAAGGATCTGTTGCACACATGAAGGAGCCGTGGTCACGTGGTGCTAGATCCATATTTGTATAGACCACTTGGCACTGGGTGGGTGTTGTGGTTAGTACCACACTTGGCACTGGGTGGGTGTTGTGGTTAGTACCACACTTGGCACTGGGTGGGTGTTGTGGTTAGTACCACACTTGGCACTGGGTGGGTGTTGTGGTTAGTACCACACTTGGCACTGGGTGGGTGTTGTGGTTAGTACCACACTTGGCACTGGGTGGGTGTTGTGGTTAGTACCACACTTGGCACTGGGTGGGTGTTGTGGTTAGTACCACACTTGGCACTGGGTGGGTGTTGTGGTTAGTACCACACTTGGCACTGGGTGGGTGTTGTGGTTAGTACCACACTTGGCACTGGGTGGGTGTTGTGGTTAGTACCACACTTGGCACTGGGTGGGTGTTGTGGTTAGTACCATACTTGGCACTGGGTGGGTGTTGTGGTTAGTACCACACTTGGCACTGGGGTGGGTGTTGTGGTTAAGTACCACACTTGGCACTGGGTGGGTGTTGTGGTTAGTACCACACTTGGCACTGGGTGGGTGTTGTGGTTAGTACCACACTTGGCACTGGGTGGGTGTTGTGGTTAGTACCATCACTTGGCACTGGGTGGGTGTTGTGGTTAGTACCACACTTGGCACTGGGTGGGTGTTGTGGTTAGTACCACACTTGGCACTGGGTGGGTGTTGTGGTTAGTACCACACTTGGCACTGGGTGGGTGTTGTGGTTAGTACCACACTTGGCACTGGGTGGGTGTTGTGGTTAGTACCACACTTGGCACTGGGTGGGTGTTGTGGTTAGTACCACACTTGGCACTGGGTGGGTGTTGTGGTTAGTACCACACTTGGCACTGGGTGGGTGTTGTGGTTAGTACCACACTTGGCACTGGGTGGGTGTTGTGGTTAGTACCACACTTGGCACTGGGTGGGTGTTGTGGTTAGTACCACACTTGGCACTGGGTGGGTGTTGTGGTTAGTACCACACTTGGCACTGGGTGGGTGTTGTGGTTAGTACCACACTTGGCACTGGGTGGGTGTTGTGGTTAGTACCACACTTGGCACTGGGTGGGTGTTGTGGTTAGTACCACACTTGGCACTGGGTGGGTGTTGTGGTTAGTACCACACTTGGCACTGGGTGGATGTTGTGGTTAGTACCACACTTGGCAACTTGACTTCCCCAAGACATTTTCCGTTGCCCACTTTTGGCTGGCTAGAACTCCGACTCCAGGTCCATTTGTTCAATCTACTCCAATACAAGTCGAACTCATGGCCCCAGGTCCATTTGTTCAATCTACTCCAATACAAGTCGAACTCATGGCCCCAGGTTTGGCACCCCAATCTCTAGACATGACGCCGCTGCCGCTCCCATTACAGTGAATAGAAATCATGAACACACTGTACAGTGATCACAAGGCAGCCATGGGGACAGGTTATGATAAAACAGACCGGTGTGATGTAGAGCAAGGAGCCAGACAGGCTTGTAGTTTTATTGCCTTTCTGTTTAGCTTACATACTGGAAACTTGAGGAAGGTTAGAGAGAACATGATCAGTGAACAATATAATCCTTTGTAGTTGGTGGATTAGAAACACAGCGTGGCTGAATGGCGTATTGATGCCGAGGTTGCTGGTTCAGTGCCTACACTGGTCAGTTGGACTAAAATGTTGACTTCTTGTCCTTGACTTGTCTTTTTTTAAATGTTCAGTCAGTGATCCATAGAATATATCTTATGTTGTTGTTTTTCTAGGCCAGACGGTTTGCCTAGATATGTCATATTTTCAGCAGACTTGGAGTATGTGATATGCAGTCTGCTGTGGATATGCACTTTTGTGTATAAGTGTTTCAGAAAGATGCTAACAATTCATCAGTTGGAAAAGAGAACAAACAGATCTACCCACCAAGAACATAGTATTGAAAAAGAGAAAAGATAGATTACCCAACAAGGACTTAGCATTACATAAATTAAATTAAATTAATATATTAAATCAATTTGAGGAGAATGAAATATTTGTGGAGTGTCAAGCGACATGACTATCTGAACAAGGGAGGCATTCCATGGAAATCAAGAAGAAGAAAACCATGTTGTAATACATACTAGATGTTGTATGTCAGCAACAGAGTTAAGACATCAGGCTAATGATAGAGAGAAATTTCAGAACTCTTCTAGGAAAGTAGCCGGGGGGGGGGGGGGGGGGGGGGGGAATTATGCACACCCAAGCCACTGGATGATGATGACATTCTTTTATTATAGAACAAGAACAATAAACAACCGGGGCTGTTAGTCGTCTGAAACCTTCACATTCGAAGTACACTGACCCACGTACTGGGCGAGACCACCTGAGCTCCATAGTTCACTCTCAGCAATTCTGAGTCACTAATAGATCCCGATACTCTAGTAAACCATACACTTCCGACTTACAAACTCCCTCTTCTGTCAACTCCTGCAGTCACATAGCTTCACCCCATATATTAGACCCATGAATTATTTATTGTAGCTAAATATTCTATGACATTCAAAGGAAACATGTCATTGGTATGCACATAAAGTCAGTTATAATATTTTGGAATTCATCATGACACCTGGGAGACTGCAGCCAGAGACCGAAATTCATGGCGTGCATCATTACGCAAGGGTGCAGTCACTTGTGAGGCAACCAGGACTGCAAGAGCTGTGAAGAAAAGACAGAACAGAAAAACCTCCTCCAGAAACGTCAAGCATTCTTTGTCCACATTGTCAAAGAACATTTCGAGCCAAAATAGGCCTTATCAGCCATCTTAGAACTCACGGCTCCATACTTTCAACACCACTGGATGAATTGAATGGTCATCATTCTTGATGGACAAACAACACCAGGAAACGACAGAGCTGATCGATTGGCTAAGAAAGTAGCAAAAGAAGAACAGCCTGGTGTGCCAGTTACATAACACCAAAAGAAAAGAATGATCAAATCAGTCAGAAAGCCACCAAAACCTGCTCAAGATGACTACCACGTTATGGACAGACCAGAACAAGTCATTATTCTGCGCCTCAGAACAGGACACAATAGATTACACAACCACATGTATACAAAATTCAAGATTGGTGAAACAGCCATGTGCATATGTGGATTGGCGTCGCAGACAGCAGAGCACATACTCCAAGACTGCCCAAATTACAACATGTCTAGGCAAACCTTTTGGCCTAGAGAGACGACAGTGGAAGATAAACTCTATGGACCGCTGAGTGAACTAAAAAAAAAAAAAAGACAGTTAAACTCGTACAAGAGACAACATTGCAGTTATTGACATATTTCAAGTGAACGAAAGACTAAGCACCGAACGAATTGCATATCACTGCAGTAATAAGAAATGTTATTTCACCATCTTTAAAATCTGATCTAATTCTAGATCTGCAAAACAAGAAGTATACACTCATCATTGATGAGCCCACTGATGTCTTGACCCAAAAGTATTTGTGCATTTTAGTTAGATATCTCAGCGATAAAAGACATGAAATTACTACTAGTTTTCTATGTTTGATATGGAAAATAAACTTCAGGAGGCCACAGGAGATAATATATTTAATTTGATGAACAATGAAATTTAAAAACAAATGTAATCAAACATTAAAAAATTGCATTGGTTTTGCATTAGATGGTGCTTCCAATATTTTTGGATGCAACAATTCGGTTTGGTCCAGAATGACAGATGTATCTCCTTCATGTGTTCAGTATAAGTGTATTTGCCATTCATGAGCATTGTGCATCAAATATGCAGAGTCCTTCATCCAAAATGTTGAATGATTTCAAAGCTGAAATTTTATATTCTAAGGAATCCTATACTGAATCTCTCAACAATGAAGGGGACTACTTATTTGAAGAAGAGGGCAGAATTAACAGAAGAAAGTAACTTAGAAGGTCCACCTATTCTAAAAGAAGAAGTTGATGACGATATCAAGCATATGAAGAAATTAAAATCAGCTGGGCCAGATGGAATCACAATAGAAGAATTAGAAGTAATGGGAGAATTTGGAGTAGATATATTAACCAAAATGTTGAATGATATTTATAGCAGTGGATATATAACAAGCGATATGTTGAAATCTGTATTTATAGCTATACCAAAAAGACCAGGAGAAATTGAATGCGAAGATTTTCGTACAATTAACCTCATAAATCATGTCATGCTTCTACTCAGAATTATAATGAGAAGAATAAGGAAGAAAATAAAAATGGAAATTGGTGAAGAAAGTATGGATTTGTGGAAGGAAAAGATACAACAATGCAATATACACATTACGAACACTATTAGAAAGACAAGTAGAGTCAAACAAAGACATATATTTCAATATTTGTGCTTCATAGATTATGCTAAGGCATTTGACAGAGTAAAACATGATGAACTGATTAAAATGTTGGAAGATATCAACATTGATGGGAAAGATCTCAGAATAATAAAAACTATTTAGAACAGCAGCAAGTAAAATGGGAAATAATGAAGGAAATTATGAACACATAAAGTTGGGAGTACGACTGGGATGTGTTTTGTCACCAGATCTATTCTCCCTCTATAGCGAAGTAATAATGAGAGAGATCAAAGAAAAGCCAGGAATAATATTTGGAGATTATAATATCAATAATATACGCTATGCAGATGACACAGTATGTATTGATAGCGGATAATGCAACAGATGTACAACAATTGTTGGACATTGTAGTCACAGAGAGTGCAAAGGAAGGACTCTCCTTGAATATCAAGAAAACAGTAACAATGGTGATATCAAAGAAACAAGTGACACCCACATGTGAAATAGAGATAGAAGGGAACATTCTTCACCAAGTGGGTAGTTTTAAGTATCTAGGGACATTTATAACATCAGATAGAAGATGCACAACAGAGATCAATAGCAGAATAGGGCAAGCAAAGGCTGCATTTCGAAAAATGAAGAATATCTTTTGCAATAAGTCGGTATTATTGAATGTAAGAAAGAGAGTGCTGAGGTGCTATATAGAACCTGTTTTGCTGTATGGCAGTGAATCTTTGAATATAAATGAACAAATTAGGAAGAGATTGGAAGCAACAGAGGTGTGGTTCCTTAGACGAATGTTGCGAATTCCTTGGACTGCCAGAGTAACTAACGTCGAATGCCTTAAAGAGGCTAATGAAACTAGAACATTATATACAACAATAAGAAAGAGACAAACAGCTTTATTTGGTCATGTGATGAGAAGAGAGGCGCTGGAGAACATTGTGACAACTGGAAAGATCGAGGGGAAGAGAGGCAGAGGCGGACCACGAGAAATGATGCTGGATGGATTGCGACGGTGGCATGGAGGAATATCAACGACAGAGTTGGTCCATAAAACCAAAGACCGAGATCTGTGGAGAGTCATGAACGCCTACGCCAGTTGGCACGGCACTTGATGACGATGAAATATATTTTTAATAGATATTTTATTGGGTAATGTTTGGCTTTTTTATTTCATGACTTGGCTTTATTTGATCACAGTGATCTGGCAACTGGCAACCGTGGGATGTTAGTGTACAAGATGGCGTCTCTTTGTGGTTAAATGTATGTGATTGTCTTCACAACAACGGTCTTCTCTCAGTTTGTTATTGGTCAGTTTATGACTAGAGCATGCTCTAACGGTTGCTGAATCAAGCATAATAAAACCACTCTGAATATAAGTCACCAAACGGCCATCGAATAGAAACAGGTATGGAAATAAAACACTGAAAGTCGACTGTACTGTCTGTAGGTTTTGTTTATGTGACCGTTACCTCAACCGTGTCATGTCGGGAGTCAGAATAAAAATACAAAATATGACAGCGAAGCCATGCGATGTTTTTTTTTCTTGTGTTCTCTCTCTTTGAACTAAAGCGTAGTCCATACACACTATTTATAGTAGTGATGAACTGACTTTTGCGTGTGGATTACTTAGCTTTCCCTACAACAGTGTCCCTCGCCATCAGATGAGCCCACTCCGACTTCAGAGGTACTTGTAATTTACATGCCCATGTCAAGGATGACAGGTCAACATTTTAGTCCAGCTTTACCTCGACATCAGCAAAACGTATGTTTAAGAACAGCTGTTCTTAGCCATTCGGCCATGTGGACTTGCTGCCATGCCCATAAACGTAGACGATCATGTCCCGTCATCTCACAGGATCACCAGAGTCATGGATCAGCTCTATGTTCTTGTCTCGACCATGCCATTTGGCCAAACCATCTAGGTATTGACTTGTCTGCCTTCCCCTTGTTCTTTTCTCCTCAATCATGCCAGTTGTCACCAAGTCCTCCAATTTAATTCTCTTAATGTGTCCAAAAAATTTTGATTGTCTATACATCTAATTTCTCTAATCAGTTTACGGTTTTCATTTGCCTTTTATAGGACTCATTGTTCATTGTTTTTATTTGTCTGTCCATGGTATTCTTTGCATTTTCCTGTGAGAAAATCGTGCAAAAACAGCTTCCGCTCTGTCCTGGTAAATTATGCCTTTATATAAGGGTTGTTCATTTGAAACCCGTTCCAATGGCTTTATTACAAAAGCATATAAGAAACATTAACAGGTGTGGTAGAATTAAACAAAGCATTCATTTTGAATGAATTATGCACCATGGGTTGGTGAGAAGAAGTCGCCACAGGTATTCAGGCAAGCATCCCATTGCTTAGTTAGGTGGCGAATGCCATCCACAAAAAAGGATTGTGTTTGCTCACTGAACCAAGTGTTTACTGCATTCATAACATCTGCATCTGTGTGAAATTTTTGCCTCTTGAGAGCTTTTTTTTAGAGGTCCAAGCAAATGAAAATCACATGTTGACAAATCAGGACTATAGGCTGGATGTTGCAGAATTTCCCACTTCTTCCTAGCTAATGCTTCCTACACAATCTTTGCAATTTATTTTCTTTGCAATTATTAACTATGAAGCTGCTCCGTGGCAGGGCGGCCATCTTTAAACTGTGTTTATGACGTCACTGTGTTCGTCTGCACCATGCTTAACACTCTTGACACACTTAACAACAATATTGACAGGTGACAAGACAATGGCATGGTTACTGTAATCTCTATCACAACAATATTGACAGGTGACAAGACAATGACATGGTTACTGTAATCTCTATCACAACAATACTGACAGGTGACAAGACAATGGCATGGTTACTGTAATCTCTATCACAACAATATTGACAGGTGACAAGACAAGGGCATGGTTACTGTAATCTCTATCACAACAATATTGACAGGTGATAAGACAATGACATGGTTACTGTAATCTCTATCACAACAGTATTGACAGGTGACAAGACAATGGCATGGTTACTGTAATCTCTATCACAACAATACTGACATGTGACAAGACAATGGCATGGTTACTGTAATCTCTATCACAACAATATTGACAGGTGACAAGACAATGGCATGGTTACTGTAATCTCTATCAGAACAATATTGACAGGTGACAAGACAATGGCATGGTTACTGTAATTTCTATCACAACAATACTGACAGGTGACAAGACAATGGCATGGTTACTGTAATCTCTATCACAACAGTATTGACAGGTGACAAGACAATGGCATGGTTACTGTAATCTCTATCAGAACAATATTGACAGGTGACAAGACAATGGCATGGTTACTGTAATCTCTATCACAACAATACTGACAGGTGACAAGACAATGGCATGGTTACTGTAATCTGTATCACAACAATATTGACAGGTGACAACACAATGTCATGGTTACTGTAATCTCTATCACACTTTTAATGTTTTCATTTGAAGTCCCCTCGTAGTTTGTGTTTTTATAACACAGTGTCAATTGTTTATATTTGTTTGTATAACACTGTGTCAATTGTTTATATTTGTTTGTATAACACTGTGTCAATTGTTTATATTTGTTTGTATAACACTGTGTCAATTGTTTATATTTGTTTGTATAACACTGTGTCAATTGTTTATATTTGTTTGTATAACACTGTGTCAATTGTTTATATTTGTTTGTATAACACTGTGTCAATTGTTTATATTTGTTTGTATAACACTGTGTCAATTGTTTATATTTGTTTGTATAACACTGTGTCAATTGTTTATATTTGTTTGTATAACACTGTGTCAATTGTTTATATTTGTTTGTATAACACTGTGTCAATTGTTTATATTTGTTTGTATAACACTGTGTCAATTGTTTATATTTGTTTGTATAACACTGTGTCAATTGTTTATATTTGTTTGTATAACACTGTGTCAATTGTTTATATTTGTTTGTGTTCACTCACATTTAACTCAAGCGTAGTCCGTACTGTTTCTAGTTCACTGGACTGATTTTGCATATGGATTAGCATTCCTTATTCCCAGTGTACCTCACCATCAGGTGAACCCACTCTGACTTCAGAGTTACTTGTAATGTAGGTCCCCAAGTCAAGGGAGCTGGTCTTTCTGGCCTATGGGTTAACGTCTTTCTCCGTAATCCTGTATATTCTCATGAGTAACGTAACCTGCATGAAAATCGGTAGCAGTTCTCACCGTGTTGGTAACTTATGGGGTAAGTGAGCCAGTCTCTCAGAAAGCAATGGCAAGCTACTGAGCATAATCTTGCCTAGTACATCAACAGCAGCTGAAAAAATGCTGGTGTTGACTGCAACGTTCTGCAAGGGATATGCAACATAAGTAAAAAATGTCAAGGGAGAGAAGTCAACATTTTAGTCCATCTGTACAGGGACACTGCTGCAGCTTTCTCTTTCCTCTTTCCTTTCTCCAAGCCTGGAATCTTTTACAGTAACTGTTTATCTGATAGATTACATTCACAGTAACTGTTTATCTGATAGATTACATTCACAGTAACTGTTGATCTTTTATATTACATTCACATTAGCTGTTTTACCCGTTAGATTACACTCAGTTTAGCTCATCATCTATTAGATAACATTCACAGTAAGTATTTTACCTTTTGAATTGCATTCACAGTAGCTGCTTTACGTGTTAGATTACATTCACAGTAGCTGCTTTATCTGTTAGATTATATTCAATGTAGCTGTTTTAGATGTTAGATTACACTCAGTGTGGATGTTTGTCTTTTAGATTACATTTAAAGTAACTGTTCATCTGTTGGGTTACATTCATAGTAGCTGTTCATCTATTAGACTGCATACACATTAACAGTTCATCAGTTAAATTATGCTCACAATAATTGTTTATCTGTTTTCCACTCAAAGTAACTGTTCATCTGTTAGATTATATCCAAATTAACTGTTTATCTATTAGATTACATTCACAGTACCTGTTCATCTGTTAGATTACATTCACAGTACCTGTTCATCTGTTAGATTACATTCACAGGAACTGTTCATCTGTTAGATTACATTCACAGGAACTGTTCATCTGTTAGATTACATTCACAGGAACTGTTCATCTGTTAGATTGTGCTCACAGTAACTGTTTGTCTGTTAGATTATTTTCACAGTATCTGTTCATCTGTTAATGTTCACATTAACTGTTCATATGTTAAATTATGTTCACAGTACCTATTCATCTGATAGATTACCTTTACATTAACTGTTCATCTGTTAGACTAAATTCACAGTAACTGTTTATCTTTTAGATTACATTCAAAGCAGCTGTTTTACATGTTAGATTACACTCAGTGTAGCTATTCATGTGTTAGATTACATTCACAGTAACTGTTCATCTGTTAGATTACATTCACAGTTGCTGTTCATCTGTTAGATTACATTCACAGTTGCTGTTCATCTGTTAGACTACATTCACAGTAACTGTTTGTCTGTTAGACTACATTCACAGTAACTGTTTTACCTGTTAAATTATAGTCACAGTAGCTGCTTTACCTATTAGATTATAGTCACAGTAGCCTGTTCTTTTGTATGGATGTGAAACTTGGGCAATGAGCAGTCAAGCTGAAAAACATCTGATAGCTGCTGAAAAACATCTGATAGCTGCAGAAATGTGGTTTCTGAGGAAAATGCAAAGAATACCATGGACAGACATAAAAACCAATGACCAAGTACTCATCTCATCTCATCTCATCTCATCATGTTCCTCTTGTACCTTGCGGTGTCGAGGTGAAGAATAAACATTGTGAGAGTGCCCGATTATGGGCTTAATATATCGATATTCCCATGGACTCTGCTATTTCCTCCATCCAACGTTTACATGGTCGGCCTCTTCCTCTGTTTCCATCTGGTCTGTACATCATTGCTTGTTGTGGTATGCTGTTGACTGGTAACCTACTTGCATGGCCAAACCATTTGACTTGCTGCTTTCTAATAAAATCTAATGCTGCTTTAGCTTCCACGTTAGTCCTGATTTCTTCATTTCTGATCTTATCTCTTCTTGATACGGTGAGTATTCTTATCAGGAATCTCATTTCTGTTGTTGTAATGTTTCTTTTCTTTTTTTCTGTCATTGTCCAGGTATGGTATTGGTAGCATAGAGTTGGTAGGAAGATTGTGTTGTAAAGTGCTTTCTTAGTAGTTATTAATACATGTTTGTTCTTTAGTATAGGTGCCATTTGTCCAATGAGTTGGTTTGCTTTATTGCATCTATTTTCGATCTCGTCTTCTGATCTGCCATTTGATGATATTATACTTCCAAGTACTACAGGAGACAAATGAAAATCGTAAATTGATTAGAGAAATTAGACTAGACAGTAACAAAATTGTTGACATGTCATGAGATGAAATTGATTGGAAAACATGGTGACACCTAGCAAGATCAAAGGGAACAGACCAAGATGAAGACCAAGAGAAAAATACCTGGATGGCTTGGCCATGTGGCATGGGTGAGACAGGAACACTGAGCTGATCTACGACTCTGATGATTGAGTGAAATGGCGAGTCATGACTGTCCACGCTTTCCGGCATGGCACATGATTGATTAATTGTAGCTGTTCATATGTTATATTACATTCACATAATTGTGTGCTACTTCAGATTACTTACACATCTGTTTACATTTTACCTGACATTCCTATGAAGTGTGTATTCTCTTATGTTTCAGAAACACATCCTTGTTTCTGGAGTTGTTGATCCCTCTTCACACAAGAACAGACATTCATAAATGGAGAATAAGATGGCATGTGGTAATATAGATGTCAAATACGAGCCGTCAGATAAATTGTGGGAGGACCAGAGTCAAGAATCCAGCACAATGTTGGACAAGGCAGATTGTTGCAGCATTCAAGAAATGACTGTGAACAGTAACATAGAATCAGCAATGACTGTGAACACAGGTAAAAGACCTTACAAGTGTGATGATTGTGGTGATTCATTTAGGCAGATTGGCGTTTTGAAATATCATATGGAAACACACACAGGAGAGAAACTGTATATGTGTGACAATTGTGGTGCCGATTTTTCTACAGCTTGCAATCTGAAGCGCCACAAGAGAACACATACAGGAGAGAAACCTTACAAGTGTTATGATTGTGGCGCTGTATTTTCTAGAGCTGATAATATGCTGTACCACAAGAAAATACATACAGGAGAGAAACCTTACAAGTGTGATGATTGTTGTGCTGCTTTTGGTAGACCATACGAGCTGAATTACCACAAGAGAACACATACAGGAGAGAAACCGTACAAGTGTGATGATTGTGGTGTTTCTTTTACTGTAGCTGGTGCTTTAACATCCCACAAGAGAACACATACACGAGTGAAACCTTACAAATGTGATGATTGTTGTGCTGCTTTTGGTAGACTTTATGACCTGAAATACCACATGAGAACACATACAGGAGAGAAACCTTACAAGTGTGATGATTGTGGGGCTGCTTTTGCTAGACCTGACAAGCTGAAACACCACAAGAGAAAACATACAGGAGAGAAACCTTATAAGTGTGATGATTGTGGCACTGTATATTTTAGTGCTTTTAGTCTGAAGTGCCACAAGAGAAAACATTCAGGAGAGAAACCTTACAAGTGTGATTATTGTGGCACTGCATTGTTTAGTGCGAGCGCTCTGAAGTGCCACAAGAGAACACATACAGGAGAGAAACCTTACAAATGTAATGATTGTGGTGCTGCTTTTTCTAGAGCTGGCAGTCTGAAGTACCACAAGAGAACACATACAGGAGAGAAACCTTACAAGTGTGATATCTGTGGTGTTTCTTTTACAAAAGCTATCAGTTTAACGCTCCACGTAAGAACACATACAGGAGAAAAACCTTACAAGTGTGATGATTGTGGTGTTGCTTTTGCTAGAGCTGACAACCTGAAATATCACAAGAGAACACATACAGGAGAGAAACCCTACAAGTGTGATGATTGTGGGGCTGTATTTTCTAGAACTGATCATCTGCTGTACCATAAGAGACAACATACAGGAGGGAAACCTTGCAAGTGTGATGATTGTGGTGCTGCTTTTGCCAGACCTGCCTTGCTGAAACACCACAAGAGAACACATACAGAAGAGAAACCTTACAAGTGATGATTGTGGAGCTGCTTTTGCTAGACCTGACAATCTGAAGTGCCACATGAAAATGCATACAGGACAGAAGTGATAAATGTTTAGTGATTGTGTACCGTATTTAACGCAATGATGCCATCTATAGAACCTGAAAAGAATCACATGAGAGGAATCTTCCCTTTGTAGGAAACTCATGAGATCTCATTCAGGAGAAAAACCTTACTATTGTGGTCATTATAGTGCAGGAAAACTAAGTAAAAGACTGTTTGCATGCCTGGGTACCTATCAGGCATAAAGGTCCAGCTGATATATTTATAGACCAATCAGAACATGAGGGGTAATGTGGTCAGTGTCATGCCACATAAAAAGGTATCAATTGCAACAAGAAAAGACATAGAACCTGTACTTTTGTATGGATGTGAGATGTGGACAGGGAGACTAGCCACTAGACTGTTGGGGTTTCATGTCTTTTATTAAGCAAACATGTGACCCCTAGTCAGGGAGACTAGTCATTAGCTGCAGTCTGCTGTGGGTATGCACTTTTGTGTATAAGTGTTTCAGAAAGATGCTAACAATTCATCGGTTGGAAAAGAGAACAGACAGATCTGCCCAACAAGAACATAGTATTGAAAAAGAGAACAGACAGATCTGCCCAACAAGAACTTATAATTAAATAAATTAAATTAATAGATTAAATAAGTTTGAGGAGAATGAAATATTTGTGGAGTGTCAAGAGACATGGTTATCTGAACAAGATCATTATGGAGGGAGGCATGCAAGCCAGGTGAAGAAGAAGACAACCATGTTGTAGATACATTAAAGATGTGATACATAATGTATGTATGTCAGCAACAGAGTTAAGACATCAGGCTTGTGAGAAAGATAACTTTCAAAAGACTTCTAGGAAAAGGAGGGGGGGGGGGGGGGGTGAATTATGCACACCCAAGCCACTGGATGATGATGAAATTATTGTATTGTAGAACAAGAACAATAAACAACCCAGGTGTTAGAAATATTATAAATGACTTCATGTGCAACAATGGCATATTTTGTTTGAATGTCGTAGAATATTTAGCTACAATAAATAACTCATGGGTCCAATGTGGGGGGGGGGGGGGGGGGGGGTTGACGCTTTGTGACTGCAGGAGTTGACAGATGAGGGAATTTGTAAGTCCGAAGTGCATGGTTTACGAGAGTATCAGGAGCTACGAGTGACTCAGAATTGCTGAGAGTTAACTATGGAGCTCATGTGGTCTCGCCCAGTACGTGGGTCAGTGTACTTCGAATGTGAAGGTTTCAGACGAGTTTCATGGCAGGCACAAAGAACAGTGGTCCAGCCTTTGTGTTTGATTATCATCGATTTTGTTTGCAAGATAACAATCATTGTATTAGTGTAATACGTTACTTGCATTAAAGCTGTCATCTGTTGTCCATGATGTTTAGTAATTTGAAAATAATGTCTGTGTATGTTTGATGTACATCATAACCGAATCAGCATATCAATTAGATAAAACAGCATTGTCGTGTTGTGAATGGAGCAGTCTATCTTGTCATATGTCGGCTGTATATGTTATATGTTGTATATTACAGTCTAGTGTAGACATGTTAGCCACACTGAAGAGACCAAGGAATGGGGAATGAACGAACGAACAAACTTTATTTTAAAAGGGTAACAAATTTGACACGCAGGCCCGTCTTACATTCGGCCCTTTCAATCACACATCTTTTATTCATCAAATGTGCATATTACATTTACATAGGGGAAAAAGCATTGTCAAATGGATTTTGTAAGCTAAACAATGCATCATATGCATGGTATTTCGTTCGTTTGGTACATTCACATGGGGAAAAAAACATTGTCAAATGAAAGTTGTAAACATAAACAGTGCATATTGAAATGTTGTGAGACACATCCCCCATCCACCCACACATCCCGCTGCCACCCACGCATCCCCCACCCACCACACCTCCCCCACCCACCCACACATACCTCCCCGCACTCACACAGACCCAGGCAAACATACATGCTGCCACCCACCCACTGATCCCCCACCCACACACATTTCCCCACCCACACATACATCCCCCACCCATCCCATAACCGACATGCACACATCCACCCATATATTCTCCTCTCCCACCCACACACCCGCAACCACCCAGCAAAACACACATCACAAAACCACACACATACCCCCACCAACCCACACATCCCTCACCTATCCACACATACATCCTGCACCCTCACAATTTTCCCCACCCACCCACACACACATCAGCCAACCTACACCCACTCACCCACCCAATATCCGCCACCTCTCAACTACACATCCCCCACCTATGAACACATCCCCAGCAACAAACACATCTGCCCACACATATCCCCCACCCATAAACACCCAAAAACACACACCTCCCACCCACACACACCCCACTACCCACATATACCCCACCCACACATATCTGCCGCTCACACACATCTTCCCACAAACACACACATCCCCCATCCATACATTCATCTCTCACACACATCCAACCACTTACGTACTCATCCATCAATCACTCATACCCACACATCGCCCACCCACCCATCAACACATGCATCTCTCATCTACCCTCCCAACCACACACCCCAGCCACCCAGCCAAACACACATCCCCCATCCTCACATACATCCGTCATCCACCTGCACATCCCACAACTGGGTGGAAGAGTGGAGCCAACATGTCTATAATGAGGGGAATCCCCAGACATGAGTCATCAATCACACCTGGAGGTCAGCATGAAACATCCCGTGTGCTAATGATTAGACAGTGGGTTCAACCCAAACACCGCTCAGTTGGACTATTATGTTGATTTCTTGCCCTTGATTTGTGGACGTAAATTAGAAGTATCTCTGAAGTTGGAGTGGATTCACCTGATGGAAAGCTAATCCATACGCCAAAACCAGTCCTTGCACTAGAAGTCGTAGCATGTGTATGGTCTAGGCTTGAGTTCACAGCAGACAAAAATAATCAAAACAACATGTGAACTGTTAGCGCTGGCAATAGGAGACTCTTCCGTCTCATTCATCATGAAATAGTGAAGTAAACATGTGACACCAACTAAAGATGTATACTGATGATAAACTCTGCCCTAACTTGACCACTCGCAATATCGTTATATTGTAATTCATATTAATTCATAAACATGTCAGTTTAATAATTTCTGATCAGATTCTTGTTAGTGATGTTACCACTAGGGCAATATTGAGACTACTCAAAATAGCAGGTTACCAGTAGACACAAATTGATTGATTGTTTTTTTTTTTTTTTTTGTGGTTGTTTTTTGGCTTTTTGTTTTTCAGGAGGAGGGGGGGGGGGGGGGGGGGGTCTCTTGTTTTGAACTCAAACATAGTCCATACACAAGCTACTAATTCTAGTGCACTTTATTTACTGATATTTGCTTTCCATATTACCAGTGTCACTTGACATCAGGCAAACCGACTTCCATGTCAAGGACGAGAAGTCAACATTTTAGTCCAGTTCACCAGTGTAGGGATTGAACTGCTACCTCGGCATCAGCACACCGGATGTTAAAATAAATACGAGATTCCTTATCCATTTGGCCATGCTGACAATTGATTGTATGTCCATTATGTGACCCACCCTCTGGCAGGGTTAAATATTCCAGACACTCTATTCTAACTATTCCTCCTTCCTCCATGTCCATTATGTGACCCACCCTCTGGCAGGGTTAAATATTCCAGACACTCTATTCTAACTATTCCTCCTTCCTCCATGTCCATTATGTGACCCACCCTGTGGCCCCACCCTCTGGCAATGTTAAATATTCCAGACACTCTATTCTAACTATTCCTCCTTCCTCCATGTCCATTATGTGACCCACCCTCTGGCAGGGTTAAATATTCCAGACACTCTATTCTAACTATTCCTCCTTCCTCCATGTCCATTATGTGACCCACCCTCTGGCAGGGTTAAATATTCCAGACACTCTATTCTAACTATTCCTCCTTCCTCCATGTCCATTATGTGACCCACTCTGTGGCGGGGGTTAAATATTCCCCCATGTCTATTATGTACCCACCCTCTGGCGGAGTTAAATATTCTAGACAGTCTATTCACTCTCTACCCATTCTCTTTACATGGTCCATACTTGAGTCTCTCACTCGGACCATGCTCTTCCTTTACCTGGTTCGAACATTCTAAATGGGTTGTTCTGTTAGAGATTCTCCTCTCATGGTATCTTACTGCATTATTCAGAACAACGTTAACACTTCATTTCTACCTCTTAATAAGCTTTCTGGATTTGATGAATAACCTTCATTATCTTCTTCGGAATTACTCTAATTTCCTTAGGTGGTATCAAAGCAAACCCAAGCTAGATGGTTCCCCAGTCGTTGTCAGAGATCTGCTTCCAACCATAGAAATGAATTATTTACTATATCTATTTTACTTCTTCTTCTTCCCGTATACCTTATGGTCGTCCTCAGCGACATCTGCCAACCATAGAAACGAATTATTGTCAATGAAGCTCTCTTAGCAGGAAACATACATCCTCAGAATTTAAATCTATCATCATCACATAACCCACAATAAACTACAACCTTCATGAAAGAAAAAAAAACAACACAACAATATATATATATCTCGGTGGCCACCAAAAGAAAAGAAAAAAAATAGAATTTTTATACATCTCGTCCGAGAGACGATTCAACCCTTTCATATTTAAGCCCAAACTTCTTTCATCCTGTCACAAACTTCCACTCGCCTTTGCACAACAAACCGAACCGCCCCTCATTCTTCTAACAATATTTTTTCATATATTCGTGCACACGGAACAAACCCACCCACACGGAGTAACCCAAATAATCCTCTCACAATCCAAAATCAGTACATTCACTAACAATCCCTTACTTCCAAAAATCGATTCTATCCATCCGTTACGTACAAGGGACTCTCAATTCATACACACTCTTACCTCCGCATTCAGGTATGCAACTCTATCTCTCAAGTGACTCTCAATTCATACACACTCTTACCTCCGCATTCAGGTATGCATCTCTTTGTCAAACTCCCTTTCTATACCTGCCTACCTTTAGTATGTAGGAAAATCAATACTTGTATTAACTCTTTTCTTCACAAAAATCAATGGGGTCAACTAGTGCGACCACACATAATAGCAACTTACAATCATATACCCTCATCAAAATCGATCGCCCAGAAATCAACTCACAGACATCCAGTTAGTACAACCAATAGCTGACTTCATATCACACACCAAATTCGGATCAACTCTGACAGAATACTAAATCTCTCATCACTCCTGCTGACTTTAACATCTCTAGTCCAACAACCGTATTTATAACGATTCATGTCTCTGCCACTTTCTGAACTTTTTCCTGGGATTAAATCTGCTATCTTGATATCTTACCATGCTTTCTTGTAGCCTCTCTAGGTTTCTCTTTAGTAATAATAAATTCCTCTGACACGTACTACTCCTGACAAGCGCCATAACGTTCCCGGGTTCCTCATCACTGTTATCAAAACAAGAACTGGCTACATCATCCCCCATTGTTGTATCTTCCTTTGGCTCTATTTCAATAGCCATTCTATTTTCTTCCCCATCTATTCTACCGGCCTCTAATTTTATTTTTCAAATTCCAGTCTGGTTTCTCTGTCCTCAAGCCTTTGTAACCTTTCAATCAAGCCTATTGTAACCTTTCAAAAATAGGAATTGATTCTTCACTGGAAGATTTCTCTCTAATTTTTCTCATTCATTTAATTTATATTTCCCCGTGTCTATATAATTTTCTCTTTAATGCATGCTTGGTGTTTCTATATGGAGCGTCTTGTTCATCGAAGGAAATACTACTGCCACTGATAGATATATTATACTCCTTGTTAACTTTCACTGCAGTACTTTCTTCTTCTATGGAACTTGTTGGTGGCCTCGGAGCTGACCGTAGTTCATCTGAGCCATCACACATTTCTGAATTCATTTGTTCATGATCATTTGCTTTCTCTATTTCTGGGGGAATCACATACATGGTTCGCCTCCTAAATGTCTCTTCTTTTTTCTGTTACATAATACAACTGTCCGTCTTCTGACAATTCAATAAAACGTTTCTTAATGCTATTTTCTTCTGGTTCCTTTAATTTTCCTTCCATTTTTCGTACCCTTTTATATTTTTCTTGTTCAATCTTCATGTCAAATTCCAACAACAGTAGTGGTTCAAATTGTTGTCCTAAATTTTCTTCTTCTTATGCACCTGTCACAGCCTCACATGGGGCCGGTAACTAACATAAGTAAGATATAGTGGCAAAGGGCTAAAACTCCCGCTCAAGGGAAAGAAGTGAGTCACTCGAAGGCTTGAAGAATCCAGAGCCTTCTCGAAGGACTGGTCAGTGTGTCCACTGTCCCGTGGACACTGATGTGGCCCGCCGATTGCGGGGTCCACGAGGAACTCGGACAGAGTTACCACCCGTGTCGGATTGCGACACGTGTGAAACGGCAGAGACAGACTGGACATCGGGGAAGCAACAGGGCTTACCTTAGAGGGACTTGATAGTTCAGACCCATGTGTATTTAGGGTCGTAGACATATGCTAGATAGTTGCTTAGAATTGTTTGTTATAATCATGTGTGATGTTAAACCTCTGTGATATGCAACTTGTCAAGTGAGGGCTGTCAAAACCCACTTCGCCAGCGCACTGTATATATCATATTAATAAATGTTGCTATATTGTATCTAACGGAGTTGTTGTTGCCTGTTTGAGCCCGAGTTCAGATCCCCTAGAGATCCGTGACTGTGACAGGCTATTTGGGGAGTTCATATCTAATGCCACCCAATCGGTAACTAAGTTACTAGGCATAAAACAATGTTTCACCAGTCCCTATCGACCGGCCGCGAATGGAATCTGCGAAAAACTAAATGGGGACCTGAAACATATGTTATCCAAAGTGACAGCTGAAAATCCAGCCGATTGGGATATACTTCTCCCAACGGTGCTGTTCGCATATAGAGAAGTCCCACAATCAAGCACAGGGTTCTCTCCGTTCGAATTGATATATGGAGCGAACCCAAGAGGACCTCTCACTATTTACAAAGATATAATATCACAACCTGTAAATACCCAATTACCAGTTTCCACCTATGATTTAGTCACTGACACCAGAGACAAAATCATACGATCCTGTATACTGGCCAGAACATCATTACAGGAGAAAGGTTTTAGGTACAGGCAGTACGCCAACAAAGGTGCAAAAACGATTGTATTAAAACCAGATCAGGATATTTTACTATTGCTACCCGACAAGAGAGATTTACTATCAACCTCTTGGCAGGGACCATTTAAAATTGTGAGAAGAATTTCGGAAGTCGACTACGAAATTTCTTTGAATGGAAAGTTGAAAATATTCCATGTAAATATGTTAAAACCATACTATGATAGAAAGGACAGTGACACGAGTAAACAGACGCAGATAACTGATGACAGAAACGAAACGACAATTACCCAACTGAATGACACCTCGACAAACGAAGCATCGTTAACGACGCACTCTTGCGACAACGAAGACGACGAAAACATTTACAGTACCGACAATATGGGATAACGACAACGACGACCAATTGGACGACACATTGACAACTATTAGTCTCGACGACGACGACAATGACATTGAGGACAATTTACAAACAGTAGCATCAGTAATAAATCAGACGGACGTAGACAATACGGAAATTCCAGTACCAATTATGAATGACGACAGTAGTATGAAGGACATACAAATCTCTGACACTTTGACACAACAGCAGCGACAAGACATTTTGTCTCTCCTTAACGACTATAAAACTATCTTCTCAAACAAACCTGGACGGACTGACAAAATAACACATTCAATTGTGTTGACAGATCTGACACCGATCAAATGTAGACCATATTCTATTCCTTTGCATTATAGAGCAAATTTAGACAAAGAAATTTTGGATTTAGAGAAAAATAGAATAATACAGAAATCTATGTCCCAATATTCTTCGCCAATTGTCCTGGTGAAAAAGAAGGACCAAACGATTCGTTTGTGCATAGACTATAGAAGGTTAAATACGATAACCACAACAGATGCTGAGCCAATGAACAGCTGTGAAGACCTCATTTTGAATATGTCTCAATCATCCTTATTTTCTAAGGTTGATTTAGCGAAAGGTTACTGGCAAGTACCACTACACCCTTCTTCAAGACATATAACAGCATTCGCGACACCTCTTGGATTGTACGAATGGAGATATCTTCCATTTGGTCTCAAAAACGCTCCCGCCACATTTGTCAGGTTAACTAGATTGTTATTGCACGGCATCAAGGACGTGCAATCTTATATTGATGATATATGCATTCATTCTTCTAATATGACTTCTCACTTACTTACACTCCAACAAGTCTTTAACCAAATCTTTCTTTTTGGACTTACTATCAAACCTTCCAAGGTTGAAATAGGCTATAAACAGATAGACTTCCTTGGTCATAGAATTTCTGAAGGCAAACTGTTGACAGATGATAAAATTGTATCGAAAATTCTCAATCTAGAAGTTCCAACTACAAAGAAACAAGTTAGAAGTTTATTAGGTCTCATAAACTATTATGCCAAGTTTATACCAAACTGGGCAGAACTTACATCAGTTTTTTCTAATCTGTTGACCAAAGATCATCCAGAAAAATTTTGTAAAAGTACCCGCTTAGAGGATGCAATGTGCAGATTGAAATGCCATTTTTTCTAACCCACCAGTATTAAGATTACCAAACATAGATATACCCTTTATTTTGACCACAGATTCGAGTGCTATCGCAATTGGAAGATGTTTAATGCAAGAAGTGCAAGGAGTGAGACATCCAATACTCTACGTAAGCCGGAAGCTGAGCAAAGCAGAAGTCCGGTATTCAACGGTGGAATTGGAGGCATTAAGTCTACTATTTTGTATGCGCCGATTATCTAAGTTCCTCTTAGGTTCCCATTTTGTTGTGCTGACCGATAACTCGCCATTGTTGGTGCTTAAGCAAGGTGTTCCTAAAAACCATCGTTTACAAAGATGGTGTCTTTTTCTTCAAGATTTCGACTTCGAAATCCGCCATATCAGAGGCACTGACAACATTATTGCTGATATTTTATCGCGACAAACAAATGCGCCAGCAGAATAACATTAGGCACATTAATAATTCGCCATACAAGGAACTGTGATATTTTATTTTGTGGCATAGAACAGTGTACCTCTACACCTGCTAGAGAACTTTCATTTAGAAGTAATAACACCCCAGTGAATAGGTTACATATAACACCCACGAACATGACACTTTGAGAACCCTATACTACCAATTACCAAAGCTCTAGAAACAATCCGAGCGATAGATAACATCTGTGAAATGATTTCAACCAGTGAACTGACAGTGATCATGAAAGCATTAAGAACACTTTATACTCGACATTAAGAACATTGCATACTTGCTGTTGCTAAGAGACTTTGCAAACAGCCGAAATAGAACTACGTCGATTACAACATTCAAGAGACAGCCATAGTAACTGTTAACATTTATGGCAGGACATGCGGACAACAGGAGGACAACGCACACATCATCGTTGGATTTAGTTAGTTAGTTAATTAATTTAGTAGTATTTAATATGTATTATACTTGTATTGAATTATGTATATAAAATATGTCAACCTGTAACTTGTATATTTTCTACCATAATATTACAGGTATTTCCACTCATAGGCTAAATATTCTTCCTATGCAGTTTTCTCTAGTTAAGTTATAAACCATTTTTTGAGTACTCGTACAAAAAGTACTTATTATCTTAAAGGGAACATATCGCCTAACCCGTTTTTTCTAAGGGCAGTAAGACTTACCTCAACTTTACTTAGATATTTTAACCAAATACTATTATGTATGAAAGACGTGTGAATGACAGGGTGAATGAATTAAATGAGAGAGCGATATACTGAGCGGACAAATTGTACGCCAAACATATTTATTTTAATTTGTCTGCGTCTTTCATGTAAATTGTATTACCTGTCTAAATTGTTGATACATGTTTAGTATTTAAGACACTACATCTAAGCGCCATTGCTTGGAATGCCCGATCATGCATTACACACATTGGGGTAATTCATGATAAAGGATATCCCAACTCGTGACGCTTGGAGATAAACCACACATTGAGCACACACTTTACACAAAACTCAACACTGAACACTATCAATTAAAATACAGTCACTTTATTAGAAGCAGCAACATATTAGTCAATACAAGCCAACAGGGACACAGGTAGTCAGAGAGGATAAAACAACAGCATAACTACATATTCAGCATTATACAACATACGAAAGTAAAAGTGTATTGAAATGCACACACAGTACAAGATTTGCAGGTGTACTTAATTAGCCAAGACTTTTGTCTTGTTAATACTCTCTTACAAAGAGTTTAATTATCTTGGTATCTTGGTGGGATACTTGAGAAGGACGGGTTGTAAAAACAACTAGGAAACGTCACGTAACTTCGGTCAGATAAGCATTTTTAAGGACACAGGAGAGAGAGACCTCTTCAGCAAATCATCGTGAAGTGGTGTATGGGAGAATACATGAGTGTTGATGCCGATGTGTAGGTTGCCAAGTTACTATCCACCAAACTACAAACACCGACTTTATGTGATTCTGTGACAGAATTAGTACAGAACTAATTACCTTATAATAACCCATCAGATCAGGGGGGAGAGGGGGACTCCTGTCACAGCCTCACATGGGGCCGGTAACTAACATAAAGTAAGATATAGTGGCAAAGGGCTAAAACTCCCGCTCAAGGGAAAGAAGTGAGTCACTCGAAGGCTTGAAGAATCCAGAGCCTTCTCGAAGGACTGGTCAGTGTGTCCACTGTCCCGTGGACACTGATGTGGCCCGCCGATTGCGGGGTCCACGAGGAACTCGGACAGAGTTACCACCCGTGTCGGATTGCGACACGTGTGAAAGGGCAGAGACAGACTGGACATCGGGGAAGCAACAGGGCTTACCTTAGAGGGACTTGATAGTTCAGACCCATGTGTATTTAGGGTCGTAGACATATGCTAGATAGTTGCTTAGAATTGTTTGTTATAATCATGTGTGATGTTAAACCTCTGTGATATGCAACTTGTCAAGTGCGGGCTGTCAAAACCCACTTTGCCAGCACACTGTATATATCATATTAATAAATGTTGCTATATTGTATCTAACGGAGTTGTTGTTGCCTGTTTGAGCCCGAGTTCAGATCCCTTAGAGATCCGAGACTGTGACAGCACCCTTTACTCTCTTTCTATGTGAGTTACCCCAATTTATTATATTCACTTGCCAATTTCGATCATCTGTTTCTGGTTCACCTTCATTTTCTTCATGCGAACCATCTTGGCTTTTTCTTCTATTCCATCTTGGTAGGGAATTCTAGAAAACAGATCGGCACATGTGTTTTCTTTGCCTGAAATATATTCAATGTTTGCATTATAACCCTGCAAGTTCAATGCCCATGTTTGAATTTTTCAGTTTTGTACCGGTGCCTCTAACAATGAATTCAATGGCATATGGTCTGTTTTGATAACAAAAGAGGCATTGTGCAAATAATAATATAATTTCTACAAAGCACAATGAATGGCATAAGCTTCCTTTTCTACAGTTGCCCACTTCTTTTGCGTTTTACTGAGCTTTTGGGAAAGAAAATAAAGAGGCGTTTTATTCCTGAATCCTGGTCACGGCACCAAAGCACAACGCTCTGTCACAGTGATAGGCCTCACCGCCTCAATGCGGTCCAACCATTGTAATCAACGGTGTGCATGGAAATGTGTGTTAGGCATGATTCGTACGTGCGTACAGCTTTCCTTTGCGACTGTGTAACTTCATGGTTGTATTTTAACATTGTGATCAACTTGCAAAGTAAAATAATATAACTTGGAAAATCCAACTAACCTGCATTCATTCAAATCAAGATTGATGTTGAGTTTCTTCATGTTTTTATTGAGCTTTAATTCTTCCAGGGTGGTATTTGGTAATTTGAGGCAATACAAAAGTTTTATAAGTTCTAGCCTCGCGTATATAAAAAAAGGTTAACCAATTTACATGGTACATACATGAGTCTCTCACTCCGACCATGCTCTTCCTTCACCTGGTTCGAACATTCTGAATGGGTTGATCTGTTAGGTATTCTCCTCTCATTGTATCTTACTGCATTATTTACTACAACGTTAACACTTCATTTATGACTCTTAATAAGCTCTCTGGTACCGATGAGTAAAATTCTTTATCTTCGTCGGAATTACTCTAATTTCCTTAGGTGGTATCAAGGCAAACACAAGCTAGATGGTTCCCCAGTCGTTTTCAGAACGTAACTCTCTTTTGCGTTGTGGTTGTCATCCTAGGTCTTTCCCCTTGTTTACTTACGTTAGGTGGTGACTATTTAGTGCGTTTTAGCTGACGTTTCCTTTTAGAGGAAACCCTATCTAGTAATTCCGCCTTCCTGATCTAGATCTTGGCATTCTGATTCAGCCCCAATTGCCATGTAACAGTCATTCTGTTACAGTGCCGTCCACCACAAGGTAGCTCTTGGATGGGAGCGTTGAGACATCCTGAGCGTGTAAGTATATCAGGAAGGACTCAATGCCCTCGTAAACTAGCATCGGCTTACCAATATCAAGCATGTAATTGCAAACCTCCTCCATGACGAAGTAACACGACTACTATTACGTTGTAAAATGTCACTGCCTGTTAACTCTAATTGTCTTGAAGCCAGAGCCGGCTATCCGGCTTTTGATGTCAGGGAGTTTTGCTACAGGGCTGGCCACAGGGATGACTATAGGGCTAGCTGCTGCTTTAAGATTCTCAGTACTCCTTTCTGTGAGTTCTTTCCTCAACGGTGGTGTAGGGCGTTTGATTCTGATGATGTCCACAATCTGATTCACCGCGGCAGCCGTATTGGCACCAGCCCCCTCAAACGAGTCGGTCACCCCAGCCACATTCTTAATAAGGTGTTTGTTCCTGCTGATGGCCCTAGCGGCCGTGCCAGTGAAGCTCGGTAAGGCCTTAGCGACAGTGCCAGTGGTGCTCGATATCCAGTCAAATTGGCCCGTGTCAACCAAGTAGCGCCTAAGTCGTCGCTTGTGAGTGATCATGGTTAAACATGGTGAGTGTGTAGTCTTATACTAATCTACTCTCCCCTAAGGTTTAATTGTGTGCCATCTTGGTCAGTCAACCACATGTGCATGCTAGGAATTTTGCCTGCCTGGCTAATGGGTAAGTAGACCAGGTTGTCTGGAGACTCCATCATCTTGTAGCCGGGGCACACATTGGGAAAGAAATAATAGACGGTGGGGTTTGTGCTGTCGTTGAGGTAAGACCCAATGACCAGGTTGCAGTTGATCAAAATGATGTTCACGGACACAATGTCCAATGGCAGATCACCCTCTTTGTAGCCTTTGGCTAGCGTTTGCGGAGTAAATCCAAGCAATGTTCGTAAAGTGGCAGTGCCCATGTCAACATCGTAGGTGAGGTTCGCTATTTTCACGAGGACCGGAGCATTAAGGGGTTGACCCCAAGGTGATAAAGTGTTTCTTGTCCTTCCAATCTTCAGTGGCCGCCAGCTGTTTTTGAATCTTGCCGTTGATCTGTGTGAACTCATGCTGCCGCAGATAGCTGGATGGTCACGGGTCGGCAGGAACAGTCACGGATTTCCACAACCAGCCATTCCATCGTTATACGACAAACATGCTTCTGTTCAACTGGAGGGATAGAAGTCTAGAGATCCCCCCGCCCCACTGTGCATTATCTCGTCCACTACCACATAGATATTGTTATCGAGTTCCGTGTTGCCGGCCTCCTAAGAAGCCACCAGCAAACGCCGGCGCTAAACCAAAACGCTGTGGTCCATTGGTAATATATGGGATATATGGCCGCGGAGCAGGTGGTGCTTTTTGCTTTTACGACCATGTACTGACAAGCTGGCTAGCTGAACCATCTGTTTGAATGTTACAATGGCCAGTGTGGTGTACTGCTTCGTTGTGACAAAGCGTTTTGTCATGAGGCCGTATAACGACTCGTCTGTGGGAGCCTCACACACTAGGTTGTCGCAATGAAAGGCCCACACGCGGCCAGCCGACATTGTTGCTGTGTCAACGGTGAGTTGTCCAAATTGGTGACCTTAGAGTTTTAACTCTAAGCATCTGGCGAGCTGACGCCCTTTCTGCCAGCCCCTAAGCCTTGATGTCATCGACGTGAGTGTCCAGTTCAGCTATCTCCGCCGCTGTGGCCCCTTCTTCGTGTCAAGGTTGTATACATTGAGCGTTTTGGTCTTCTCAATGATCTCACCAATCACCTCCGTGGTTGCGAAGATGAGCTCGATAAGTATTTTAAATTCTTGGTGCCTAATGACCTTATCATTGAAACTTACATATGTCCAAGATAATGAGCTGCGCCACATCTAACCTCGTCATCGTATGCTTCGCATGCACGTCTGCTTCCAGTGGCTGGGCTGCTTCCAGTGGCTGGGCTGCTTCCAGTGGCTGGCTACTTCCAGTGACTAGGCTACTTCCAGTGGCTGGGCTACTTCCAGTGACTGGGCTGCTTCCAGTGGCTGGGCTACTTCCAGTGGCTGGGCTACTTCCAGTGACTGGGCTGCTTCCAGTGGCTGGGCTACTTCCAGTGACTGGGCTGCTTCCAGTGGCTGGGCTACTTTCAGTGGCTGGGCTGCTTCCAGTGGCTGGGCTACTTCCAGTGACTGGGCTGCTTCCAGTGGCTGGGCTACTTCCAGTGACTGGGCTGCTTCCAGTGGCTGGGCTACTTCCAGTGGCTGGGCTACTTCCAGTGACTGGGCTGCTTCCAGTGGCTGGGCTACTTCCAGTGACTGGGCTGCTTCCAGTGGCTGGGCTACTTTCAGTGGCTGGGCTGCTTCAGTGGCTGGGCTACTTCCAGTGACTGGGCTGCTTCCAGTGGCTGGGCTACTTCCAGTGGCTGGGCTGCTTCCAGTGACTGGGCTACTTCCAGTGACTGGGCTGCTTCCAGTGGCTGGACTACTTCCAGTGGCTGGGCTACTTCCAGTGACTGGGCTGCTTCCAGTGGCTGGGCTACTTCCAGTGGCTGGGCTACTTTCAGTGACTGGGCTTATCCAGTGGCTAGGCTACTTCCAGTGACTGGGCTGCTTCCAGTGACTGGGCTTATCCAGTGGCTGGGCTGCTTCCAGTGGCTGGGCTACTTCCAGTGACTGGGCTGCTTCCAGTGGCTGGGCTACTTCCAGTGGCTGGGCTGCTTCCAGTGGCTGGGCTACTTCCAGTGGCTGGGCTACTTCCAGTGGCTGGGCTACTTCCAGTGGCTGGGCTACTTCCAGTGACTGGGCTGCTTCCAGTGGCTGGGCTGCTTCCAGTGGCTGGGCTACTTCCAGTGGCTGGGCTTATCCAGTGGCTAGGCTACTTCCAGTGACTGGGCTGCTTCCAGTGACTGGGCTTATCCAGTGGCTGGGCTACTTCCAGTGGCTGGGCTACTTCCAGTGGCTGGGCTACTTCCAGCGCACGAGATTGGACCGCTCCCCGGAGTTTTTCCAACTCCTTGGCCAACTGCCTGGTCAGTACCAAGGTTATTTTAGCCAGATCCCAGACCAGTGCCGACACAATTTTGCCAAACTTCGTGGTCTGTGCCTTGGTAAACTTCTGAGTCTTATCCACCTGATCGATTGCCACATTGGTCACCACATCGGTGATCGGTTGCCACATTGGTCACTGTCATATATTCTGAAGGGAGTGGGAAAGCACTTTGGTGCATGCCCCATTTCTAATCAAAGAAGTTGGGCCCCATCCTCTTCTGTCTTCAATAACCCCAGAATATGACCCTCGAGTTATCTGCAGGCCTCGTCTTATGTAATTTTGTCTAGGAGATATAGATTATAGTCCTGGTGAAAATAGAAAATACTAACTGGGATTCTGCCCCTTCTCCAAGGATTCTTTTAGCTCTTGAGCCCCCCTTTTAGTTTATCAAATCTGAGGAAAGTCTGGAGAATTCTCTCAGCCTGATTTATATTAAGAAAGCATGGATGTTGAGCAGTGGATAGACCTTGAGTCTCTCCCAATTACATATTCCTTCATGAGTTAATTTGGTTTTACACAATTAAACACATAACCAATCACAATAGATCTTGACAACTTGGTGTACACACATAAGATGGAGAATCACAGATAGGTTGAACTAATAATCAACATAAGATCAGTGACAGTTAATTATTTATTGAATGGGCCTGTGTCTTCTGGCCTGTTATTCATATTCTATGTTGGTTTATACAAGATAATTTAGAAAAATGCATATAGGAACAATGTCACAGACCATCAACAAACAAGCATCAATACATGAGATGTCAATAAGAGTTGAAACATGGTATACACTTGAATGTTGTACATGTTAAGTGTGAAAATGATGAATCTATTTAGTTATCAGTTCTTGAAAACTGAGTGTTGTGTGTTTTCTTTCTAAGAAAGTGATACCCTTATGATGTGGAGGATTAGGATAGGCCTGCGTCCATTGACTGATAGATCCACTTCAGGTCTGCCCGTGTAGCTCCTCTGAAGGCCTCCCCATACTCTGCTCATGGCCAAGTCATCCTCCATCTCTTTCTCTCTGTGGTCTGGTTTAGTTGTTGGCCAGTTGGATGCCCATTGGTTGGCAATGGGTTGCCATCAAGATTTCACTGTGTAAGATTCACATAAACATATACAATCTTCCCAATACAATATTCTAGAAGTAGGTCGGAAGAAATCTAAATTCCTGAAGTAGGAACTAGTTCCCCTCCCCTCCTCTTTTCTCTAATCTAGTGTTGGATTAATGTGGGATGGTCAGAGTTTATCACACTGTGTACGCCTTGTATCAACTGGTTCCTGCTGTATGTAAGTTCTCATTTGACCTGGGGTCAGTGAAACGTGTACAGTAAGACAATGACAAGAGTGAGGAAGTGTCAAGATGCATGTAAATAATTGACATACAATTATAACATTTCTATCACTCAATTGTGTTTGTAGTGTGTATAAATAATTCTCTGTGTTTTCCCAACTAACCAATTTCTTCTTCTTCTGTGTATAATAATTCCTCTCCCATTATCTGTTGTTGTTGTGGTGTTGAGTGTTGAGTTGTGGGTGGTTGTGTTTGTTAAGTTGTGTTGAGTAATGAGTTAAGTCAACTTCTGGGGGTGGAGTTCCGCGAAGCACAACTTTTCTGATGTAATGCGGTTCATAAGTGTCCTTATCTAATTAAATGGTGACACAAATATAAATATTTATTCCATCAAACCCCATTTATTCAATAGATGAAGCAGAAAGGAAAGATTGATTTCTCTTTCAGCTTTCTAGATTATAAATAGGCATAGATAAGTCTGTTTTAGAACAAGGCACATGTTCTAGTTCACGAACTGTCATTTTAGCTGTAGATAGTGATAGCATTTTTAGCAGTCGTTTCTGACGAAATGCACAAGATTGCTTTAGAATCATCACTTCGCACAGTTGTTTAGAATAGAATGTAGTATTATTATGCACTTCTTAAAGTTAATAATTATCTTTAAGAATATCAGAGATTGCAGTATTCGAAAAGAGTATTAGATTGTCAGTTTGCCCGGGAAACGGCTCTGCGTCGTCAGAATGGAACAGTCAAATATTTTTCACTTCAGAGGTTTTAATTTATAATAATATATTTCAATTGACATTACAAACACTGGATACCATTCCAGGGCCTTTGATAATCTGGTCATCAGTTCAATCTAAGGATTAACAAGCTTACCTGGGATCCAAACATTCTGCCTTCCCTATTTGAAAATCGGTCACACTAGCTTTCACGTCTGTTCATCAGGCATGTTTTAGGAAGAGTGCGCGATTAACATTCTACACGGGTTTCCGAATAGAGGCGTTGTCACGTGTCGCTGTTTATCCAATGATCTCCTGAGTTTGGGCTGATGAAATGTTTCCTAGAATTGACGTTATCTGTCACTTGTTCCAGTTCCAGTTTTGATGTTGCATTAAGTTTTAAAGGTTTGGTTTCAGTTTGCGTTAGTAAAGTCCATTGTTTTATATTTTCTCCTCTTCTTGGCTTGAATTCTCGTCAACTGAATAATGGTGGTTAGCGATTATGCCACAGTCACCACATCGGTGATCGGTTGCCACATTGGTCACCACATCGGTGATCGGCTAGAGGAGCTTAGTAGCCCCTACTGTAAAACCAATTCTCCCAACCTCTTCTTATGAAACTGCCGTCTCATGTGGCCCCGGCGTGCAAGATATTCTCGCACAAGAGTCTCACTCTCTGGCAGACTTGATACTTTAGCCCACATGTTATGCTATGTCGGTGCGTACCTATATCTAAATAGATGCCTTGGGGATATAGAACTGATAGAATCAACATCGGTATTTTCCATCATGGGCCTTGCTGGTCAGGTCGATGACTGCGAAACCATAAGCCTCACGAGTGCACTCTGTGAAGACCTTCCAAAACCTTTCAATGGGCATGTCACCACCAACATAGGAGTCATGGATGGTGTGCAGGTTCTTCGTGTCTTGGTTGAAGATTACAAGCAGATTAGTGTTGTTGCGGATGATCTGTGTTTGGGATTCTGAAGAAGCTCTGGGTCACGTAGAACGAGTCGGCGCCACAGTGCCGTCTCAGACAGAAGTACTTCTCGATACGCCCCTGCTTTTCCAGCATTACGTCATCAAAAACCATGATGAGATCTCTCTTCGGGGTTGAAGTTCTCGACTGGGAGGATGTCCTTTGCTGAGTTATGTCAATGGATGTGTGGGGGTGAAAGTGGGGGATGTGTGTATGGGTGGAGGATATGTGTATGGGACTGGTGCGGGGGATGTGTGTTTGGGTGGGGGATATGTGTGGGTGGGAGGAGATGTGTGGATGGTTTGGGGAAGTATGTGTGGGTGGCGGGGTTGTGTGGGTAGGGAATTGTGTGGGTGGATTGGGGATGTAAGGGCGGGTGGGGAGAAGTGTGTGTGGGTTTGGGATATGTGTGCGGTGTGTTGGTGGGGGATGTATGCATGGTGTGTCGATGGGAGGTATGTTTGTGGTGGTATGGGTGAGGATATGTGTGTGGGTGGGGGATAGTGTGTGGTGTGGGGGATGTGTGTGATGGCGGCCGAATACTGATGAAACTGGTACTTGTTCAGTTCCAATTAATACAGGTGCAGTCGATCATATTTCAGGTAGCCTGGCTTGAGCAGCAGGTTGAGTATCATGTTCTCTTTCGTCACTCCGATGGGCCACATACGACACCTGATGCTGTTTGGCAGAAACCAGTGATAGTGTGTTCTACCAGCCTACTGGAGATCAAAATTTGTTATTTCCATTATTGAATATATCAGCGTGCCAATATTCAGTATGTATTGTAATCGGCGCAAGGCGTCGACAAATATGGTGGATGAGACAACTATTGTGGCCGGCCCACTAAAAGAGGTGTCTGTGCTCTCTGTGTTGCAAGAAGAGCCAAATCACTGGTGGGGGATTCTCAACAAGGCGCTTTGCCAGAGATGCACATATGGCTGCCCCAGGGTGTTCCACCTGAGGCTTTCCCTGGGGGTTCGTTCCAGAACACCTGAAAGTATAGCTACTGTGGCTCTTTCATGAAGCTCAATAAGCGGATTGCTCAGGGATACCAACAGACCAACAGGCTTGACCGTGCATGCTTGAGCCATAACATATCTTATGCCGCTCGTAGCAATATAGCTGGCTGCAGTAATACTGAAGAATGCTAGCCGCAGCTGCGTCAAGTATTGCTCTGTCGGATTTCCCCGAGTGGGAGAAGAAGGATGCTCGCTCTGTTGTCAGAGTCTTAGACTTGGCTCGTTATCCCTAACACATGTGAGACAAGTACAAGTACAACATGATTGGACTTGAGACACAACGACACGAAGTTCAATGGATTTATTTACCGATCACATGCAACACGATCTAGTTTGGCATGTGATAATCATTACATTACATATATGGTACATCAATACACTTACAGACAACCCACAGCTTACAGTCTATCTCACAAGATGCACAAGCACTCGACTTTCGGGCACAGAACTACACAAGCCTTTCTCTCTCCATACGTCCTGTCTGGTCCGATTACCCCAAGCTGTCTGTCTGTTTCTCGCAACGCGCTTGCCCTCTGTGGATTCGCTTCACGAGGCCTGCGTGCGTCTTGCGTTGTCCTTGCCTGACATCTGGCTATTGCGTCAGCCAGCAACCTGTAGGCAGGTGACTAATACTCGCCTGGCGGGCGTAACGATGTCCCTGCATCCCAGTTGGGACTTATTCGCCTGGCGGGCGTAACGATGTTCCTGCATCTCATTCCAGATTCTGACACGCTTCCCCGGGGCTTTTCATGAAAGATGTCATCTTTCATGTATACTCTATATACATAGTGGGTTAATATTTTAACCATGTCAGAATCGTTCCCTGTGTTGTTATATACATTGGTATAGAAATACATAATAATACATCGAAATACATAAGAAATGCAAATTGTATTTTAAGACATGTGGTGTTCAATTTTTACCACTTGCCAAGTTACATCCTCTCGATGGATGGTTACCTCAGTTGCAATATTGACCCAGTCAGATCGGTAGCAACAGCTTTCCAAGCAACTACCTCGCAACCTTGAAAAAAAAAAGTAATAATATGCTCTTTGTAAACAAAAAACATCTGGTAAGACCGTAATACGACCTATTTATAAGCCGTATTCAACGATGGAGTTCCGACCTCATTTGGCCATGAGCTCTTCCGTCGGTCTACAACTTCGGTAACTCTATACCATGCCCATTTGATGCCTCCTTGGAGTAGTAACAATCTGGCAACAACATGGCTATTTATATACAACACATATTCAAATACATTTCAATTTATCGCCCTTGGTGTAATAATGTAATAACAATTAACTGAAAGGGACATAATTTTAAACAATATTAAATTTAATAATTTACAATTATTTTTCTATTTCTCAGCGTCATCGCTTGATGCTTTTCCATACTAGCGAAAAAATGTCGATAGTATGAATAAGTTAATCAAGATATGATTCTAAGATTACACTAGATGAAACACTATTAATACACAATTCGTGTATTCGAGATTGATGATTCTTAAACATTTTAGAAGCGTCATACCTTTTTAAGGTTTTGTTTGTCGTCTGCTAATTTTGGACTAAATTTCTAAATTATCCGGAAGTACACACGAACAGCTGATGTTGAAAAATTCTATAACACACTTGTTCCGGTCTGATGTAGCAACTCGGAATGTAACTGTTCTGATCGTTCATGTGTTGGATGTTTCGCTGGAAAACTTCTGGATTTCGTTGACTGCAGTGGTGTAAATGTCAAAGTTCAGTTCACTCTTTCACACACGGATTAAAAATATCACTGGAAATGTTCCACTCACAGCTACCACTGATAAATTGGATAGTTCGCTTGCGGTAAGTTCAGAGCGAATGTGGCACTGTTCTTGTTTCGTAGTATATGTACAATTAATATTGTTCGCTTTCTACCACACACTACACAATTATTCAAAACACTTAATACCGTAATAATAAAATAAGAAAACTATATATAATGGTAATAAACCCTATCACATCATATGGTAGACACACAGCTTTTCGTGGAAGAAAAAAAATCTTCACTGATGGCTGTGTTGTTCTGAGTGTATTTGACACACTGCACTCAGACATTAGTGCTTACTGGGTCGGTCGGACAACGGGACAACAGATCGGCAATTGTGTTGGTTCTGCCTGAAATATGTCGAACTTCAAAGCTGTAATCTTGGAGTTTAAGAGACCAGCGTGCTATCATTTGGTTGGTAGGCATTCCTGAAGTAATAAATTTCAACGGACTATTGTCGGACTCAACAATCAAATGACGTCCCAGAAGGAATCTGGAAAATTTAGTTATACCCTCGACTAGAGCAAGGGCTTCCAACTCCGATGTCGACCAAGAGTGTTCTCTGGGTTTTAATTTTCTAGAGAAGTAATATACAGGATGTAGGATATTATCATGTTCCTGTAACACAACTGCTCCAATCGCTACGGAGCTCGCGTCTGTGCGTAATCTGAAAGGAATAAGAAAATTTGGCAATTTGAGAATGGGATTCTTTAAACTATTCTCAGAGAAATAAGATAAAACTTTCTGGAATGCAAATTTTAGGCATTGATTGTTTACAATATTTTCAGGTTGATCTTTCGTTAGTGTGACAAAACCGCCGGGGCTTGGTCTGGTTTGCCACGATAGATACTATCCCCTGTCTTTGCTCCAACCACCTCAATAGCACTCTACATCTACCAGGCCCCACACAAGCCGGGACAGCTTAACCTTCCCTCCCTCACCTAGGGTTCCAAACCCCAAGGGGGCTCGGACCAGACACCAGTCATATCACTGCACCAAGTCATAGCTAAGAGAACAAAAATTTAATTCTGAACTACGTCAACCACAACACAGAGAAGGATGGCTGAAAGCCAGACTAGAAGAACTATGTACAATATCAGAGATGCAGATGAGTATTCATCATGGAGGCGGACGATAGCTCGTGCGGTTGTCCAGTCGTGGTAGCGACTCACCCAGGCTCCTCCAGTGGACTGGAACTCCAAGGTCTGCTGCCTCTCCAAAGTTCCCTCTTCACACAGAGAACCAAGCAAGGGCTGATCAAGCGCAGTACCACTGCCTGACTGACACTGCACCGATGAACAAGGCTCCTTCCTTGCTGTCGTCCTATTTAACTCGTCACACTCCTGATGAAGTCTGGGCCGACCCTAGCATATTAGCGGTCTCCCACTTGCAGAAAAAGTACATGTAGCACCGTCTCAAAATACACAAGAGCCAGGTCACTCTTCTATCTCATAAGTGACCCACACACTGATATGTCACCTACACAATGAGCGGTTGCTCCACACGAACACACAATGTCACTGGTAAAGTCTGTCAGGTGACTAAACACTTCACCTTATTTCCATGTCCTTGGACAATAGATCTTCACACAGTATCATGTAACTACCCTGATCAATGGGTAGTAATCACAACCTAGCATACACTGTCAACAGTTCATCACGACGGCATGAGGTAGCTCCCTACCTTACCAAACATTGTCAACAGTTCATCACATTGGCATGAGGTAGCTCCCTACCTTAACAAACATGTCACTCTGGTGTTCCCACCAATGTTGTAATCAATGTCCTAGGTCACTGGACCACATGTTGGCTTCATAAAGGTAACCAATGTAGAAACACTATTTAAGCATCAATTGATACATGGTGTCCCATAACCCAGCCGGGCTAGAAGCATATAACACAGGTCATGGTGACCGGTAACAATGATCACGTTACTCAACTTGAAAGTTCCTGACCTTGCAATCACCAAGGTTTACACTGAGGTTGAATGTCACCAGTGCTTCACTGGCTTGAATCACCAGACGTTTCAGTGTTGGATCCTCTCAGGATCGGATGACACTCGTCGGACTCTTGACGGAGGTCCTAACCTAGACCTACCGACTTATTCAGCACTCAGCTCCTTCCAACATTGATCTCGCAGAATCAGACGACCACTCCCAGTATGGCCTCAATCAACTTCTGGATAGGCACTGGAATGAGTGGGCCCATAGAGCTCATGGTGCAGCTCTGGAATCTTCTTCTGTATAGTAATAACAGATCCTGAAACACGGAGAGGTTGGTGTGAGTACTCAACTACAACAAAGACTACTAGCATCTCCACCCCGTCACCTGCCTCTCAGACATTCCTCATGTCTACCAACATGAGTATGAAATCATCACATCATAGATCTACTTAGTCACTATAATATATAGGCATAATGATGGTAGAAAAAGCAATAGCACACCTGTTCAGTCAAGTAACACTTCTGGGCTACATATAACCCCTAGCACCAGAGTCGACTGTATGACTCTGTCAAGCATCCTTCGCCTGGTGCCAGTCCAATCCGGTTTCATCTTCCATCATCAATCAACATATACACTTACTTTCCTTTCAGTGTAGGGATTACTGTATCGAGAAGGTGTCCAGCCGGACATCTCCTTCCTGACAGACTCATCAATTCATCAATCCCTTAACCCATGGACTGATCAATTACACACATTAATAACTATATGTCCATAATGAATTATACTCCTGATAATTCATTACTATAGCATTAACCAAGGAGAACTCATGACTTGTTACACTTAAATAACAAAATCATATCACAGCCATAGTGTCAGGTCTGGGATCCCTGCCCCAGATCCTGAGTTGCCCTTGTATTCACTGACTATCTTTCAGGTCAGTCATACCTGTGCCGGTCGAGCACAGCTGTGGTGGCCATTCCACCATTACACTTTCCCACAGCTACTGTAGGTCCCGTGTACCTTGTCCCGTGACGACTTAAGTCACGTCATCCAATGTAGCAAACCTCCAGACTCCACTACCAAACTTTGACTCCACCTTTTGGGGGGGATTATTCTTCTCATATACTACTACTTCACGGCAGTACTCCAAGTACTCCATGAACCGAATCAGGGTTCCAGAAGAGTAGAATATTCGAGACAGACACGGTTAGGTTCAAACCTCGATCTATCTAGACACCACGGCCTCGAATTACGGAGTGCCGCTTCACCCTCGATCGGGTATGTTCACTCTTCGGATCTGCACGATCGCATTGGGTCGGACCTATTACCTATCGGGTTGGGGGTACCGGCCTACCTCCCGCTGCCTAGACAAACGTAAGATGGAACATGCACGGTCATCGTAGCGGACGGACATGACAACCAGCAGTAACTATAGTATCAGGAATACTTTCTATCAACTGTTATCCTATCGATGCAACACCATTCGGCTTACGCGGAATAACACGGCTATCTGCACACAGCAAATACACCACTGCTGATCTCACCTTGATTCCTCGAAAAATCACCACCACTGATAGAACAATTAAGTTACAATTCTAATGTCACGAAGCACATTCAACATCTCTAATAATAAGCTCTACCTTATCATTTACAGCGTCATGCATGTTGATGTAATGACTGACAAACTGTCGCCTTGCCTGCGTAATTAATAAACCAAACCAGTAACTGCTACACACTGTAACGCACATCGTTCGGCCTATTTTATGTACACACCACTCGCTGTGGAATACGGCTTGTTCCGTCAGGTAACACATTACATCGCTGATCGATAAAGCCTACTTAAATATGCAACCGCCAACTGTAACGGATAACTCAATTTTGCGACGGCAATTAATTCATTCCGGGAACTCAGCACGGCATCACGACAACAATTAAATAATAGAATAAGTATTCAACTAACCTGTGATTGAAGAATCACAACCTTGACTGCAGATGTCCGCACTGGCCGCGATTATTGACATCAAAATTACATCAGCCTGTTGGCTGCGATCTGTTCACGCTGAGATTTGGTGGGCGACTGACCACGACAATGTCAGTGCGCCTTCCACTCGCCTACACGGGCCGCGTGACTTTCATGATTCATGAAGAAAACCAGAGTCACGATAAGTTCCACCAACCCGTGCTGCCTGAAGCACTCGTGAACTTAGAGCTATTTCCCACGTACGCACTTAAGGGAACATTCTAGATTGTTCTATAAATAACTAGAATAGCTCCGCCCCGCACTACATTTCTAGGGAAATCCCCTATTAATTGATATTAATTTCAAGGGAGACCAACGCCTCGCACTCCCTTCAAAGGGCTATTATGCAGAGATCTGACGATCTGTAGGCGTTTCGTCACAGTTAGTAAGTTAGTAAATTTTTCAGTCAGTTCAGCAAAATCAGGTATGAACTGTCTATAATAATTTAGTAATCCTAACACACTTCTGACTTGCTTTTTCGTAGTCGGAAGTGAGAGTTTCAGTATTTTGGACACGATGTTATCGTCTGTCGTGACAAAGCCATTAGATATTTTGTACCCCAAGAAGAATATTTCCTAATAGGCTATGTCTACTTTTGTCGGCTTTACCGTCAGTCCGTGCTGTCTGATCCGTTCAAATGTCTGTTGTAATGTCTTTATATGGTCTGTCATTGTCTTTGTGTGAACACAAATGTCGTCCATGTAACAGATAATGTTTGGTATGTCCACTAGTAAAAGTCGTGTCATACGTACGAATGTTGCTGGGGCATTGACCAGCCCAAATGGAAGTTTGCACCATTCGTACAGTCCCCAAGGTGTGGCAAATGCTGTCAGGTGTCTGCTCTGTTCGTCTACCGTTACCTGCCAGTAACCTTTCGTCATGTCTACCTTCGTAAAGAATCTAGAGTCTGTCAGTTCTGTCAGTAGATCTTCAGAGTTGGACATTGGTTCTAGATTAAGAAGAGTTATTTTGTTTAATTTCCTATAGTCGATACAGAGTCTTATCGTATTGTCCTTTTTGCGTACCATGACCATTGGAGATGAGAAATGTGATTGGGATCGTCTAATGATGTTGTTTTTCTCTAAACTAATGATTTCCTGATGTAAGTTTTCTTTGTAATGCACTGGAATGGTGTAAGGTCTGCATCTTATGGGTGTGTTTGAAGTGAGTGTGATGTGATGCTATACTAATTTTGTTTGTCCTGGATTGTTGGAGAAGATGGTGTTGTACTGTTGTATGAGATGATTGCAGCTGTCTGTTTCTGCTTGAGTTAAGTTTGGGTTTATTTTGATTTCTTTCAAGCAGTTTGTCGTGTCTACTGCAGGTGTTGGAATTTCGTCACTATCTTCGTTATCTTCATGGTCTATTATTACTGTACAAGCTATTGTATCGTCTTGTTCGGTATCTCTGTTGTAATACGGTCTTAGCATATTGATGTGGAGTATTTTGTGTTTGTCTTTTATTTTAATCTCATAGTCTACAGCTGAAATCTGTCTTATAACTTTAAAAGGTCCTTGCCAAGACTCAGTCAATAAGTGTCTGTCACTAGGTAAGAGAAGAAGTACGTCCTGTCCAGGTGTCAACGTTATTGTCCTGTTACCTTTGTCTGCATATTGTCTATATGTAGCACCAGATACTTTTAGTGCTTCTTTTGCAATTATACAAGATTTGATGATTCTTTCACGCAATGATGTAACGTATACGTATGATGATATGGGTTTAAGTAATGGAGTGGCTTCAGTTAACATTTTATGATAGATAGTCAATGGGCCACGTGGTTTGGCACCATAGATAAGTTCAAAAGGAGAGAACCCAGTACTAGAATGTGGAACTTCACGATAAGCAAAAAGTATAGCAGGCAAATACAAGTCCCAGTTGTTGAGGTGTTCTTGCGTGACTTTAGCAAGCATATGCTTTAAATCACCGTTAAACTTTTCTATGATCCCACTTGAGTGAGGATGGTACGGAGAATTGAAACATTGCTTCACCCCTAACATCTTGGTGAAAGCTTGAGTAGATGCGGCAATGAACTGACTTCCCCTATCTGATTGGATAGTGTCTGGAAATCCTATCCGTGAAAATATATGGAAGAAAACTTCCATTATATCATTGGCAGTTATGTTCTTTAGCGGAATCGCTTCAGGCCAGCGGCTACATAGATCAATGATGGTAATAATATATTTATTCCCTCTGGTTGTTATCTGATTAAGAGGGCCCACTATGTCGACAGATATTTTCTCAAAAGATCGACTGGCTAAGTCAGTGATTTGTAACTTTGCCTGTGGGTGTTTACCTTTCTTTACCAGTTTTTGGCAGATGTCACAACTTCTGCAATATTGCTTAATGTCATTGCAGAATTTGGGGCAATAAAACTGTGTTAGTAATCTTGATCTGGTCTTAGAGTATGCCATATGCCCTGCGAGAGGTATATCATGTGCAAGATGTAAGGTTTGCTTACGGTATTCAACTGGCAAAACAGTTTGCTCTGTCGTGCTGTCACCTCTGGTATAGTACCTGGTGAGGATGCAATTTTTCAAAGCAAAATGCCATCTTGCATTTTTGGTTACCTTTGGCTTTTGGCCGATCAGATTAAAATATGTAGACAATGAATGATCAGCTTTTTGGGCTGTTACAAAAGTCTCCTTCATAGTTTTAGGAGGTAGTATCACCGGGCTAATCATTTCTATAGCCTCAGTTTGATTAATTTCATCTTGCACTCTGGCAGTAGATCTAGTTACTGCGTTCACACATTCAATGATATCAGATGGTGGTGAAACAGTTTGATCAATGATGTCATGAGATCTTAGTGCTACATTAGCTACCATACATTCATTTGGTGGTACAACATTATCAATGATGTTATTTGATGGTGATGATGTTAAGTTCTCATCAATGCAACCAGATGTTATATCATGAGGTATATCATTCACCTCTGGTAAATTTCCAATGATTATATCACAAACAGGGTTAGTTAATGCTGCGCATTTTACTTTCCCAGTGAGGAAAGGTGTCTGAATATATGCCCATGCTAATGAGTACTTTTCAATATTCCCAGAGAATGTTCTGCATGTTACGTGCCTGCCTGTATAGTCTGTAGGCATTATGAAACTTCTCTTTAGTCCAATAAGTGAACTTCCGGTATCCCGAAGGATTGTAGCGGGCTTGCCATTCACATATCCCTGATGGATGTTTATTCTGCCTTTGGAGTCTATTACCAAATTAGCTTCTTCATTGGCAATAGGAATGGAGTGGCCGCATGTTAAAACGCCATCTTCATAAAAGGTATTACAAACAGTACATTTATTTGCGTTAAACATGTCAAAAGGCTGTGCTGAGTTCACAGGGTGTTTCTCTGATTGTTCTTCATCTTATGATGAACTATCAAATAAGGCGGCATTTGCTTTATTGGTCATTTGCCTTCCTTTACAAGCATGACGAAAATGCCCGTACGACTTGCAGAGAAAACATTTACGTGCATTTCTGAAGGCTTTACGCTCCTTATCTTGTCTATTTACGATGTTCTGTAGATATGTAAGATATGCGGGGTTTTTGTCACACATCTCACCTTGATGGTGTGAATAGTTACAATATCTACAATGATTGTATTTTTCAGACGTAGGCTTATATGGTTTTTGCCTATGATAGGGTTCTGATCGAGGTTTTTCATAGTTAGCCGATGCTACAAAGTTTGTATCAATAGCTTCACTAGCAAAACAATGTTTATTGGCTGTATAATAAGCCGAACCACGTCTCTCAATCTGATCTACACTCGTACATTCATTCTCTTGCAAAAATTTCGAAAATGCTGATGGAAGGGATAAGATGACTTTATCCCTGATAATTAGATCTTCTAATTTCTGGTAATCTTTATTTATTTTGGCTGCTGAAGTCCATTTTGCAAATATGTCTCGGACTAAGCAGAGGTAGTCAGAGAACGTTTGAGTCGATTTTGGGCTCAACTTGCTGAATTGTTCTCTGTAGCCTGCCTCATCTAGCATAAAATGTGCCATAATCTTTGATTTTAGATAATGGTAATCTTTCCTGATGTCTTTGGGGATAGTCTCTATGACTTTCAGAGGTTCCCCTGACAAACTCCTCATGTAAATAATATTCCATTCAGACATTGGGACCTGGTAATGGTCCATTAAAGTTTCAAAATTTTGGGTGAAGGCTGCAATGCAGTCACCTGAGGTATAATTTCTTACAATACCTTGATATTTCTTATACTGGTTTTCTTTCTCCAGTCTCTCAGATTTCTTGGACTCTTTATTTATGGCAGTCTCAGTCTCAAGTTGTTTAATTTTTAGTTGCAATTCAAGCTCTTCTCGCTTACTCTGAGCTGAGATCTCTGCCTTTCTCAATTCATTATCTAACTCAGCTTGCTTTAATGCTGTGGCTGCCTCTGACTGCTTTAAGGCTGTTTCTGCCTCTACTTGCTTGGCAGCTCTTTCAGTCTCTGCTTTCTTTAATGCTCTTTCAGCCGCTCTTTCTTCGCGTTCGTGGTATTCAGAGTATTTCCTTTCACTCCACTTTGTTAACTCATCACCAGTTAACTTCAGCTTCAAACCCATCTCTATGAAGTCGTTTAATGAAGACATGATGGTAATAATAAATGCAAATGAGTGGTCAGATACACAATTAGTTATAATTTGTTAGTATAGTGAAAAATTTACAATTTTGTTCAACTTACAATTTGTGCCCAAATTTGCATCCGAAAGTATATAGAAAGAAAAATATACTCAAGTGTACTGGATGCGGTGGAGAACGGTTCAAACTCGGGCTAGGAACTGTAGGGTTGCTAGTTCAAAACACAAATTGACCTCTACGGGCAAGGGTTTCAGATGGCACAGAAAACCTGCTTTGTTTTGGAGGAAATAAATTAGCGTCTATTTGATGTGGTGTGTATGCTTGTCACTACGTCTTGATTAGGTTTGTATGGCGTTGAGTGTAATTGTAGGTCGTAATGTCGTCAATCAACAATTTCTTTTCAAAACCACAAGTCACTTTCTTTCCGAAACTTTTTGCTTTCCACAAACAACTTCCCAAATACAATCTAAATCTATCTCAACACTCTATAACACTGATGACACATCACTTACATCAAGATGATATTCAGTAAGGACATAGACATCAAGTTTACAAGATGGCGACAATGTTACAATGGCGACGATTTTACAGTGTCGACAAGGTCAAAATGGCGTCAAGTTACACAATCACTGATGTTTTACACGTTTACAAGATCAAACAAATGTATGTACTTGACGTTCACATCTAGCCTCCATATTCAAACAATTTAATATAATACTATATGAGGATGAGACTTTACGTTGACATTTAAATGTATATTAACTCTGGACGAAAGTCACGTTCACAAATCTAGGTCCAATCTTAAATAAATTTCAATCGTTCAACGAGGACGCGTTATTCACGTTCATTTAAAGCCGGACGATGCCACCACGTTCACACATTATCCCTAACACATGTGAGACAAGTACAAGTACAATATGATTGGACTTGAGACACAACGACACGAAGTTCAATGGATTTATTTACCGATCACATGCAACACGATCTAGTTTGGCATGTGATAATCATTACATTACATATATGGTACATCAATACACTTACAGACAACCCACAGCTTACAGTCTATCTCACAAGATGCACAAGCACTCGACTTTCGGGCACAGAACTACACAAGCCTTTCTCTCTCCATACGTCCTGTCTGGTCCGATTACCCCAAGCTGTCTGTCTGTTTCTCGCAACGCGCTTGCCCTCTGTGGATTCGCTTCACGAGGCCTGCGTGCGTCTTGCGTTGTCCTTGCCTAACCGCTGGCTATTGCGTCAGCCAGCAACCTGTAGGCAGGTGACTAATACTCGCCTGGCGGGCGTAACGATGTCCCTGCATCCCAGTTGGGACTTATTCGCCTGGCGGGCGTAACGATGTTCCTGCATCTCATTCCAGATTCTGACACTGTGACTGCTTTGATGTTGAACAAAAGCCGCTTCCGGATGGGCATTAAACGCAAGCGTCGAGGCAAGGGGCTCATCCTTGGGCCCAACTCCCCACTCAAAGATATCCCCATTTTAGGGTGGATATTGTACTAGACCATGTTGGGCAGATATGGGCGTAGCAATAATGGAACGTGTTTACTACAGTCCGCAAAATTATTGGACAGGGCTTTCAGCCATAAAGAAGCTCGCTGTGGCGGCCAAAGTTAAATGAGAACGATGCTCGGGAGTAGCTGCAGAAGCAGTTCATCTGGCAAATCTACCTGCCCATGCCTCATTAAATTCCACAGCATCACATTGATGAGTCCACGCCGAACGCTGTCCACCAAGCCGATCTCTTGTTTGTCCCACATGATCGCATCGGCCGTTAGACCTATAGGTATACCTTGAAGGTGGTCGACATCACATATAAAGAGGATGTGCCATTAACATACAAGGGCACTGAGGCGGTCGCATCGGTCCTTGGTTGCATCTATAAACGAGGGCCACTCAAATGGCCTAATCTTTTGCAGATTAACTCTGGGCTTGAATTTATGGGCACTGTCACTCAGTGACTGCTAAGCATAAGACGCAGGTACTTCGCGGTCAGGCTGGGAACCATAGCCAGCAGGCAATCGTGGAGCGATTTAACCGCACACTGACAGAGAGACTGATTGGAGTCCAAAACGCCCAGAGGTGTTGATCGCCGCCCGAGGCTCAGATGAACCATCAGTCGAATGGGTGAGGGCTCTAACCAAGGTCGTTACAGCGCTAAACAGTGAGGTGACGCGTTTGACGATAAGCCGATTGATGCTATTAAGGATGCTTCTGTGTCCTATGCTCCGGTCGCTACAACCTGCCGTGCTATTGGGCTCAAGGAACCTATGGTTTTGGCCGAAACGCTGGTCTGCTGGGGAATGAACAGGCGGACATATTGGCTGGCTTGGCAAAACTTGGTGGAGTATTGATGCATGACAAGGCAGACGTGGTTGCGGCCCTGTGGGAGCACGTGTACACCTCGGAGGAGCAAATGGTTCACCATAGTCTGGCAAAAATGAGGCAGCGAGTGACGAGGGGATGTGGCCGACGCTCGACGATCATAGGAAAAGCGAGACGGACATATAATCAGATTGCTACCGGAACTATTGGTGTTGGAACTCTTTGCTGGCTGCTGAGGATGTGGACGGAGCACTTATGGGAATGCCTCGAATGCTCTGATGTCGGTTCCTCAAACAATCAATCTCTGGTCAAGTATCTCTATGCGAGTTCACCTGGCGAGCATGAGCTTGAAGGGATTCGACGTCGAATGATTGATCCTACACGGTAGCTCACTTTGCACACGATTCACCATGCCACCAGGCAAGAGGGTCAATTCGCTCTTTACTACCTGTGGCTACCCATTTGTCTCAGCCAAATTTTAGTCACCTTTAACAACTTGGAAAAGCTATCACTATCCCTTTAGCTCTTTTTTTTTTTTTTTTTTAAATATATCAGGTTGATTATCGGTATGAAATCCGGAGCACCTCCAGTAGACTCCCGCACCATCATCCCACCTTGTATATCTAAATTACTCATGATTACGTCAGAAAATAGCTCCAGAATTGCTCCAGAAATTGGGGGAAAAAATACACTAGCAGTTATCTCCCTTTGGCTCCGTTTTCAAATTCTGGAGCTAGTGTATGATGTCAGCAGGAGTATTATATATAGGCAGTGAGGCCGGAGCCTGGCAGAGCGGCTCCGAATTTCATAACCGTAAACATCCTGATATACTACTACCGAACTTGCATAGAGATACCTGACCAGAGAGTCGGCCAGTACCTTGAGCCCGAGGGCAAGTGTAATTAAAACATTGAGGAACCGCAGGGGTAGTGATAGCTTGTTCAATTTTTTAACTATGGCTTGTTAACGAAAAATGCTAGTACTAAAGGGTGGTTGGCGATGGAGGTTCGGAGCATGCATTCCGGTGTACCATATGTCACTGCTTGCATAGCTAGAATGCAGACTCATCTGTGTGTGCGTGCGTGCTTGCTAACTCAACGTTGGGGAATTTTAATAACGAATTCCGACGTTGATGCATCCTTACAAGTCCGTACTGCTTGGTCGATTAAAACAGCGTAGTTACAATTGTGGCGTCTGTATAGTAAAATACTTCAAAGGAAACATCACAACATAAATCAAGACAACAACAAACGACATTTTTACATCTTTCTGTACTGCGTCCTTCCTCACAACAACAATCGTAGCAACATTAGGCGCCATAGATTTGAGTCCTGGTGGTGGCTTTGTCTAGTGGTGACTGTGTGATAGTTGATATTGAATGAGTCCTGGTGGTGACTGTCTAGTGGTGGCTGTGTGATAGTTGATATTGAATGAGTCCTGGTGGTGACTGTGTCTAGTGGTGGCTGTGTGATAGTTGATATTGAATGAGTCCTGGTGGTGGCTGTGTGATAGTTGATATTGAATGAGTCCTGGTGGTGGCTGTGTCTAGTGGTGACTGTGTGATAGTTGATATTGAATGAGTCCTGGTGGTGACTGTGTGATAGTTGGTGTTGAATGAGTCCTGGTGGTGACTGTCTAGTGGTGGCTGTGTGATAGTTGATATTGAATGAGTCCTGGTGGTGACTGTCTAGTGGTGACTGTGTGATAGTTGATATTGAATGAGTCCTGGTGGTGGCTGTGTGATAGTTGATATTGAATGAGTCCTGGTGGTGACTGTGTGATAGTTGGTGTTGAATGAGTCCTGGTGGTGGCTGTGTCTAGTGGTGACTGTGTGATAGTTGATGTTGAATGAGTCCTGGTGATGGCTGTGTCTAGTGGTGACTGTGTGATAGTTGGTGTTGAATGAGTCCTGGTGGTGACTGTTTCTCGTGGTGACTGTGTGATAGTTGGTGTTGAATGAGTCCTGGTGATGGCTGTGTCTAGTGGTGACTGTGTGATAGTTGGTGTTGAATGAGTCCTGGTGGCGATAGTTGGTGTTGAATGAGTCCTGGTGGTGGCTGTGTCGAGTGCTGACTGTATGATAGTTGGTGTTGAATGAGTCCTGGTGGCCGCTGTGTCTAGTGGTGACTGTGTGATAGTTGGTGTTGAATGAGTCCTGGTGGTGACTGTTTCTCGTGGTGACTGTGTGATAGTTGGTGTTGAATGAGTCCTGGTGATGGCTGTGTCTAGTGGTGACTGTGTGATAGTTGGTGTTGAATGAGTCCTGGTTTTGGCTGTGTCTAGTGGTGACTGTGTGATAGTTGGTGTTGAATGAGTCCTCGTGGCTGTCACAGGATAAATAAACTTGTTAGTTGCGACCGATGATAACCAAACCCGACATTATTTTGCTAACACAATTGACTCTGTTATGGTGAACAAACTGAGGAAAATACGTCGGTACAGATTCTCTGCACCTGGTCGACAGTGGGTATGAGATCAAAGGGAGTCACGTCGAGTTGTCTACACACAGTCGACAGTTTGGTGACAGGATGTTGTTCGAGAGGTGTGTATTGGCAACATTTGTCTACAAAACGGAAGTTGGCCGTTGCAAGTGATAGACAGAATGCCTGCTAGAGGTCAGAAGGATTCTGTAAGGGGAGAAAGGTCTCTGGCTCACAGACAACCCGGGATATTTGTTGGATGAGACAAAGAACTCCCCAGATGAAAAGGAAAATTGACAGCTAATTGACTCTGGTTAGTCTGGAAACAGGAGGACAAAGCCAAATTCTGGACTGATTGGCGTCTGGACTTTCTGGTGACTCACTCAAGCACCCATATAAAACCCAGTGCAGTAAACAGGTAGAGGGAGTCGAGAAAAACATTCTAAAGTGTTAGGATTGGGGATTATTCCGAGTTGTGTCATATTAGAGGGACTAGCCTATCTTAGTAGTGATAGTTATCCGCGGACATAGATCCAATCGGATTGCCTAGTTTCTCGAGTAACAACAGGAATAGACATATGGTAGGCAATTAATTATATCTAACTTAAGAGTATGATTAGGAATAGAGTACAGTACTGTGTAGTGATATAATGTATTATGATTAGGGATAGAATGTTCTATAAGTGCGGTGCTAGAAAGTATCATAGGAGCGTCGGCACTAGTATTCTATTGTGTGGCTTCAATTGGCTTGTGTTATATATCATTTTACTCAGGAAGTTGAGGATAATGTAGTGGAATAATAATTAGAGAGATTAAGGATGGTTGAGAGGGAGGAGGGGAATGTGTAATGGTAGGATCTTCCAGTAGGGCATCTGCTGGGTTTCTACCCGTTCCTTTATTCTTTCCTGGTGTTGCCATGTCTCAGATCATATGATTGAATTATTTGGCCGTATAACAGAGATCGGATCTCTGTTATAGATCTGAGTGCTGTTATTGGCCTACACTTGCCTAATTCTGGCCAGGACTGAGTTGCCCTCACCATGATGTTATCTGCTCTACAGGTTCCATGTACAGTTCCCCTTGAGTGTTCCACTTGAGTGTGCGATGATTTACTACGAAGAAGCAGGTTCAAAGTTTTATACAAGGAGGGCTCAGCATCTGAAGACAGAGTTTGCTGAGAGGCCGCTACATAGGGCTTATACCCAAGTTGGTTTGCGGGAACCTGGCTTCTGCTGAGCAGGACATGTTGATGAGATTGAGGTTTAGCCAAGTGATAGATGTACCAATAAACAGTCAGAACATTGCATAATTTATACTGATACCCAGAACAGTTAGATTGTGGTGTTAATATGAGGAATCTTTAGAACCAGTGACTCTAGATCCATTAAGATTTCTTCACTAACAGTGACAATAGGATTAGAATTTCCTGATTAACAATCCGTTAAATAACCGAGGAAGTTCATAATGTGAATCAGACTCTAATTAGACAGTGTTTGTCAGGGGTGTCCAAGCATCCTGGTGGTTCCAGAGACAACGGAGGAAGTCTTCACGTGACCGGAGGAGCATCACCTGGGTGAGGCTACTTGTATGGGATACATGGTGCTGGTGTGTCTTCAGCACAAGGATGAGAATGAATATCCTCTTGAACACTGATCTGAGTCTATAGACGATTTAGAATACCCGTCACACGTTCTACACCTTATACACACATACACTTCTCCTACATATACTCTTTGCTTTAATAAATTTCTTGTTTTTATTTGTTGAAGCGAGAGTTGTCAAGTATGTTATGTAGGGGAAGAATGAGAGGGGGCATGATCCAGTGGTGAGTAAGAGTGAGAGGAAGGTGTCTTCAGATTGAGGGAGTGTGTGGACGGAGTCTGCTGGATTTCTCCAGAATAGAGATATTGAATTAAAAATAATGTGGGTGTTGATTCTCTTCACTCCAGGGACGACACTAAAGTGGTAAAGAAGAACAAGTAACTAATACGACAGTCATTCTTTACACACACGACAGTGGTCGCTGTATCTAGTGGTGACTGTGTGATAGTTCTTGAATGAGTCCTGATGGTGGCTGTGTCTAATTGTTCATTATAATTGTTTAACTATAATTGTTCACTATATATGTGTGTGTGTGGGGGGGGGGGGGGAGAGTGGGTGTCAGAGAGAGAGAGAGAGAGAGAGAGAGAGAGAGAGAGAGAGAGAGAGAGAGAGAGAGAGAGAGAGAGAGAGAATGTGTGTGTGCGCAACTGCATGCGTGTGGGCGGAGAGAGTGATTGAGCGAGAAATGGTGAGGGAATGTGTCAGTGCATGCATTCGTACGTATATGTGTGAGAGTGAGTGAGGGAGTGTGTGCGTGCGTGCATTCATGTGTATGTGTGAGAGAGTGTGATTGAGAGTGTGAGTGTGTGTGTGTGAACGATTTTGCGTGAGAGAGTAAGTGAGTGAGGAGTGAATGAGTGTGTGTGATTGAGTGTATGAGTGTTAGAGTGTGAGAGAGAGAGAGAGAGAGAGAGAGAGAGAGAGAGAGAGAGAGAGAGAGAGAGAAAGAGTGAGTGAGTGCGCTAGGGTAAGTGAAACATTGAGTGATAGCGTGAGGGTGTGTGTCTGTCTGTTTATGAGTGTGTGTGTGAGAGAGAGAGAGAGAGAGAGAGAGAGAGAGAGAGAGAGAGAGAGAGAGAGAGAGAGAGAGAGAGAGAGAGAGAGAGAGAGAGAGAACGAACGAACAGACTTTATTTTCAAAGGGTAACAAATTGGGCACGCAGGCCCGTCTTACATTCGGCCCTTCCAATCACTCATCTTTCTTTCATGAACAGTGCATAGGAAAAAAACATTGTCACATGAATTTTGTAAACATAAACAATGCATATTACTATGTTATAAGACACATCCACCACCCACCCACACATCCCCCATTCACTCCAACTCCCCCACCCAACCACACACACATACAATACATTCCCCCACCCATCCACCACATCCCTACACATCTCCCCACCCACACACACCTCTCATCCACCACACATCCCATCCACACATACATTCAATAACCCACACATCCCCACCTACACACATCTCCCCACCCACTCACATATCCTTTACCCGTCCCATTTCCCACCAACAATCACTCACCCAATATCCTCGTCCACCCACACACCTCCAACCACCCAACCAAACACACATTCCTCAGCCACACACACATCTCCCCGTCAACTCACATATTCCGCACCTACCCACACACAAATTCCGCACACACCCACATAATCTCCCATCTCCCCCAGCCCACTCACTTATCCCGAGCCCACACCTACAAACATCCCCCACCATCTCCTAACCTGCACACACTCACCCACCCACATATCCTCTACCCACCCACACATCCTCTACCCACCCATCCCCCAACCAAACATCCCATAACCACACACCCTTACTCATATACAATCACCCACCCACACATCCTCTACCCAACCACACATCCTCCACCCAACCACACATCCTCCATCCACCCATTCCCCCAGCCACACATCCCTTAACCACACACCCTTACCCATATACACACACATCCCCACCCACGCACAATCTCCCCACCCATACAAACATCCCTCACACACATCCCCACCCACCAACACATTCCCCATTCACAAACACACACCTCCCATCCACGCACACACAACCCATACATTCATCCCCTCACACATCCCTAGACACACGTACTTATCCCTCAACCACTAACACCCACACATCCCTTACCCACTCATCAACACATACATCTCCTATCTACCCACCCACACTCACACATCCCAACCACCCATCTAAGCAAACATCCCCCACCCTCACACACATCATTCACCCAACCACACCTTCATCCACCCACACAAACATCATTTATCCACACCCAGCTCCCCTCCCACACAATACCACACCCACACACATCCCAAAGACACATCCCTCACCCACACACACATCTATCCACACATCTCCTACCCATCCACACATCCCCCAACTACAGTCACCCTCACTACCCACACATACATCCTCCATCCAGCCACACACACCCCCACCCAGCCAGACATATCCCCCACCCACACACACATCTCCAAATCCATCACCCACACTCATCACGCACCCCTCCCCCAACCCACACACATCCCCCACACACATTCACCCACACATATCTCACCCACACACACTCCCCATCCATCCACCCAAACATCACACACCCACATACACATCCCCAAACCCACAACCACCCCCACCTGCACACATCTCCCACCCACCACATATCCCCACACACACACATCTCCCCACCCACACATATACCCCCACCCATCCCATAACCCACCATCAATCATCCACCAACATATCCTCCTCCACCCACTCACCCACAACCACCTAGACAAACACACATCCCCAGTCACAAACACATCTCCCCATACACCCATATATCTCGCACGCACCTACACACAAATCCCCCACCCACCCACACAAACCCACCCCGCCCACCCACACACATCACGAATCCACCCACACACACATCCTCCGATCCCCCAACCTACTATTATGATCAAACTCCCACACTTTACACACACATACAGTGACGATTGTCGTGAGCATTGTCGCAAAATTGTAAAGAAAATGGAGAAAAATTGTACATATACATTTTGTAACTTAAAAATTAGTGATGCAA
>JACEFZ010004080.1:250000-252500 GCA_014155875.1 Cepaea nemoralis | reverse complement strand
GTGGGTGGATTGGGGATGTAAGGGCGGGTGGGGAGAAGTGTATTGTGTGTGGGTTTGGGATATGTGTGCGGTGTGTTGGTGGGGGATGTATGCATGGTGTGTCGATGGGAGGTATGTTTGTGGTGGTATGGGTGAGGATATGTGTGTGGGTGGGGGATAGTGTGTGGTGTGGGGGATGTGTGTGATGGGTGCGGGGAATGTGTATATGGGTGGGGTGTGTGTGTGGGTGAGTAGGGGTGTGTGGTGGTTGGGAGAAGTATGTGTGGGTGGTGGGGGTGTGTGAGTGGGAGATGTGTGCGTGGATGGAGAATGTGTGGGTGGGGGTGTGTGAGTGGCTTAGGGATGTGTAGGTGGGTGAGGGATGTGTATGTGTCGGGATGGGATGCGTGAGTGGGTGGAGGATTGTGTGGGTAGGGGTATTGTGATCGAGAGATGTTTGGTTGGGGGGTGGGTGGGGGTGTATGGGTGCGTAGTAGAGGATGTGTGCGTGAGTGAGTGTGTGTTGGTGGATGGGTGGGAAATGCATGTGTGGGTGGGGAGAGGTGCGTGGTGTGTTGGTTGGGAATATTGTGTGGGTGGGGTATGTGTGTGTGGGTGGAGGTATATGGGGTGGATGGGTCAGGGTGTGGGTGGGAATATTGTGTGGTATGTGGGTGGGGGATATGTGTGTGGTGTGTAGGTGGGGATGCATAGTGGTATGTGGGTGTGGGATGTGTTGGTGTGGGATATGTGTGCAGTGTGTAGGTTGGGAATATTGCGTGGTAGAGGATGTATGTAATGTGCGGGTGGGGTGTGTGTGGTGGGGGATTGGGTTAGGGCATGTGTGGATGGGTGGAGGATGTACGTGTGGGTGGTGGGGTGTGTGTGAGTGGATTAGGGGATGTATAGGTGGTTAGGAAGATGTGTTTGTGTGTGTGGGTAGGGAGATATCTGTTGGTGGGAATGTGTGTGTATGGTTTGGGGATGTGTGAGTGGATGTGCGATGTGTGTGCGTGGGTGGGGAATATGTGGTGGATGGAGATGTTGCTAAGGGATGGGTGGTTGGAGAGGATTGTGGGTTAGGATGTGTATGTGTGTGGGCGTGGGATGTGTGGGTTGGGGGATGTTTGTGGGTGGGGGAACAGGTGTGGGCAGTGTGTGTGGGTGGGGGATGTGCGGGAGGAGTATGGGTTGGTTGGTGGGGTGTGTATGTGTCCCTGGGTGTGTGTGTGTGTGTGGGTGGTGTGATGTATGGGTAGGTGGCAGATGGGCCTCATAACATGGTAATTTGTCTTGATTATGTTTACAACATTCATTTCACAATGTTTATCTTTCTTCCTATGTAAATGTATAATGCTCTTGATGAACGAAAGACGAGTGATTGGAAGGGCCGAATGTAAGACGGGCCTGCGCGCCCAATTTGTTACCCTTTGAAAATAAAGTTGATTTGATTTGATTTAGTGGTGACTGTGTGATAGTTGGTGTTGAATGAGTCCTGGTGGTGGCTATGTCTAGTGGTGACTGTGTGATAGTTGGTGTTGAATGAGTCCTGGTGGTGACTGTGTGATAGTTGGTGTTGAATGAGTCCTGGTGGTGACTGTGTGATAGTTGGTGTTGAATTGAGTCCTGGTGGTGGCTATGTCTAGTGGTGACTGTGTGATAGTTGGTGTTGAATGAGTCCTGGTGGCCGTTGTGTTTAGTGGTGACTGCGTGATAGTTAGTTGAATGAGGCTACGGCAAGGTTTACACCCTTCGGTAGTGCGTCCGTCCACACAACAACAGCCGTGGTATCGACCGCCTCGGTTGTAGTCGGGGGTGAACGATGTTCAATTAGGTGTCACAGCTGGTGTTATGGGAAGATGTGAAATGTAGAATCTCTATCCGCCTGTGAACACTGACGCGCTCAGACTGATGGCCTATATCACCCAGTATGCTAATGTGACGGCAGATGTCGACACTGAAGTTGGTAATGACGCTGAAATCTTTAGAGGGTGGCTTACAACAGCGGTTATATTCACACAATCTCACAACAAAAATTGTTTTCGGAAATCTCCTAATGTGTGTGTGTGTGTGCGCGCGCGCGCGCGAAATTATTTTGTGTGTTTTAACTACGAAGACGGTGAGTGTGGGTGTGTGTTTGTGAGTTTTTTTATTGGGCGTTTTAACTAAAATGTCAGTGTGTGTGTGCGCGAGCGTGTTGGTCTTTGTGTGTGTATGTGTGCTTGCGAGCTTATAAAAAAATATATATATGTTGGGCGTATTAACTACGAAGTCACGGCCGAGTGGCTAGAATGTCGAATTTTCCTTCGGGAGACATGGGTTCGTAACCGCGGTAAGGTGTGGAGTATTTTTGTAATTTCTGTCTGGGGCAAAAAGAAAACTCTAACCTGCACAGTTCGCGGCGACTGCACTAGCCAGGCGGCCTTAATTCCTCAGGCTCCCATTCTCTCTCCCCCCCCCCCCCCCCTCACTGCCATACACCGCAAGGTACTATATTAGCAGTAAATGGCAGTTTTGTTAT